>JABWPP010000050.1:8195192-8630192 GCA_016920855.1 Puya raimondii
AAAACCACAAAAAAAAAAAAAAAAAAAAACCAACAAAACAAATCCAAAAAAAACAAAAAAAAAAAACCAAAAAAAAAAAAAAAAAAAACACACTACTCTCAAAAAAAAAAAAAAAAAATCAAAAAAAACACAAAACAAAAAAAAAAAAAAAAAAAAAACAAAACCAAAAAACCCACAAACAAACCCCACCCAAAAAAAAAACAAAAAAAACACCCCAAAACAACAAAAAAAAAACAAAAAAAAAAAAACCACAAATCAAAAAAAAAAAAACAACCAACAAACAAAAAACAAAAAAACCCCACCCAACCCCACCAAAAAAAAAAAACCAAAAAAAAAAAAAAAAAAAAAAAAAAAAAAAAACCCAAAAAACCCAAAAAAAAAAAAAAAAAAAAAAAAAAAAAAACAAAAAACAAAAAAAAAAACCAACCCCCCACCCAAAAACCCCAAAAAAAAAATCCAAAAAAAAAAAACCAAAAAAACACAAAATCCACACCCCACCTCCAAAAAAAAACAAAAAAAAAAAAAAAAAAAAAAAAAAAAAAACCAACCAACAAAAACCAAACCCCCCAAAAATTAAAAAAAACCAAAAAAAAAACCCCCAAAAACAAAAAAAAAAAAAAAAAAAAAAAAAAAAAAATCATTCAAAAAAAACACACCCCCCCCCCCCCAAAACAATCAAAAAAAAAAAAAAAACAAAAACCCAAATCCAAAAAAAAAAAAAAAAAAACAAAATCCCAAAAAAAAAAAAAACCCAAAAAAAAAAAAAAAAAAACAAAAACAAAAACAATCACACATCAAAAAAAAAAAAAAAAATAAACCCCAAACCAAAACACAAAACAAAAAAAAAACAACAACCATCAAACAAAAAAAAACCCCCAAACCCAAAAAAAAAAAAAAAAACCCAAACCCCAAAAAAAAAACAAACCCAAAAACCACATCAAAAAACCCCACAAATCAACAAAACTCAAAAAAACAAACAAAAAAAACAAAAAACCCACAAACACAAACAAAAAAAAAAACACCCAACAAAAAAAAAAAACCAAAAAAAAAAATTCAAAATCAAAAACAAAAAAAAACACCAAACAAAAAAAAAATCCACAAAAAACCAAAAAAACACAACCCACCACCCATCAAAAAAAAAAAAACCCCAAAAAAAAACAAAAAAAAATCCCCAAAAAACCAACAAATCCAAACACAACACAAAAAAACAACCCAAAAAAAAAAACAACAAATCAAACAAAAAACAAAAAAACCCATTCCCCAAAAAAACCCCACAAAAAATCAAAAAAAACCCAACCAAAAATCCCCAAAAAAAAAAACCCACAAAAATCCAAAATCCAACCAAAAAAACAAACCTCAAAAAACCACAAAAAATCAAAAAAAAACAAAAAAAAAACACCACTCACCCAACCCACAAATTCACCCATCATCAACAAAATCTCTCAAATAACAAAAAAAATCAATTCAAAAAAACTAACAAAAACAATTCAAAACAACAAAAAAACCAATTCCCACCATCCAAACACAAAAACCCACACACTAAAAAAAACCCCAAAAACCAACCCTAAAAAAAAAACAAATATCAAAACCACCACAAACCTACAAAACCAACCACTACAACCAACAAAAAAAAACAAACATACCATCATCCACCAACATTCAAATCCCCATACACCTGTTAATCTAAAATCTAAAAATCCATCAAAAAAACAGCAACACTTCAAAATAAAACTCTCCAAACTCAACTTCAAAAAATCCACATACGAAAACAATAATCACCAACTCCCCCACTCAAACACCAACAAAAATAATCATAATAAACAATAATCAAAATCAACACTCCATGCTTTTAACAAAAAAATCAAAAAAACTACAAACCACAACAAACCCAAAATAACTACATCACAAAAAAAATCCACACCATACCCCACACCCCATAACAAATCACAACCTCCATCCTACAATCACTATCACCTCATAAACTTCCCCTCCCATAATTTTAACATCAAACCACTCACAATCCAACTATCTCCTCAAACAAACTCAAAAAATCACTTCTACTAAAACAACGTAATAAAAATCAAACAATCAATAACCCAAAATACAAAAAAATCTCACAACCAAAATCCTAGACCCAAAACAGCATCAGCATACCTCATAATAAATCATACATTCCACACTACAGGTCCTGAATCTGATATAAATTCAGCAAGTAGTTTTCCTGCCGAAAAAAGGCTCCAATAAAAATCAACAACAAGTCCACCCACAACCTAAAATCATCAACTCTAAAACTGAGAAATTCACTTCCTAAAACCAGGATCAGCGTCAATAACAATGCATAATATCAAACAACCTAAATAATCAACCTTCGACACATTACCAACTACACAGGTAGACTATTCCCTCAACACACCAGTTCACTGGACAAAAGATGTCTAGTCCCCACTTCCACAAACAAGTTCAAATATTCCTATCACAACCAGAGATTTTACATCAATACAAATCACGTTTCGGTCTTAGACTCCCCAAACATTTCAATGATCAAACTTCCTCATCAAATAACTCCAAAAAAAAATACCATCACCTGCTGGCGAAATAAATCAACACCCATCTCCATAACAAATCCAAAAAAACTTCCACCTCTAAAACAAATTACCTAATCATCTCACCCACAATTCACACAATATAAATCTCAAATGAACTGCCATATGCACCTGCTCCCGTGCTGGCACGAACAAATCCTCGAACAACTTCTCCATCTCACAGATCCAGGCTTCTACCACCCACGGTTCTATGCTACTACCATTGAATCGCGGTGGATCAAACCTACAGAAGCGAGCCAATCTATCCGCCATCCGCTCATGTTCCTCTTCAGAAAGCACTTGACTAGGCTGAGTACTTCCTTCTCTGGGTTGAGATGTAACTGGAGTAGTCGCCGCCTGAGGTTCCATAGCTCGAGGCATATTATTCTGCTGCTGGGAGAAAGCATCGCACATCTTCTGCAATAAAACACTCTGCTGCCTTCCTACTGCGGCTATGTCTGCTAGCTGCCCCTACAGATCGGGCCGTTCACTAGGTCCCGTCTGCTCAGGCATCTCTGAAGGCGTCGGATGCGCTCGCGTTGACGGTCGTCGAGGAGGCATGGTAATAACCTGCAACAGAATACCCGATTAAGACCACAAACAATCTCACGACCTAATCTAGCGAAAGTCTAGAAGGACACTTCTTTTCTTCTCAGATTATTATGTTGTCTGCAGCCAACATAATTCATCCGATAAGAGAAGGCATAATCCCTCAATCACTCTTCCTACACAAGGAAGGTTTCAAAACCCAATCTTTGACTTTCGCGATCAATCACGTCTCTCTCGTCATTCTTAGGTCAGTTTATCTTAGATTTCCTAGGCCCTCATGACCTATTCCTAAGCTCTGATACCAACTTAATCTGTCACGCCCCGGGTAACCTCTTCCCAGGCGCATGACAAGATCCGCCGCATACACAGTATCTCTACCGTGTATACGAAGCGAAAACAACAACAATATCCACAAGAAGCTAAAGGTATCAACAGAGCTGCTATATATAAATATCAAAGGATCACTGTACATACATCATCCATAACCATAATATAATACAACACTGATAACATCCATCTCACTGTATGTACAGACTCAACCATCTATCAAAATGGGTATACCTCTAGCCAAGTATCCGGGGAATAGCTCTACCCGAGGTCTCCTTTCCGCGCTCAGTATGCACAACTGGGGAAGAAGACTCTGCAAAAAGGATGTCAATAACGGGTGTGAGAACTACTATCAAACTAGTAGTCCTCAGTGGGTACCGCCACCAGCCTCAGCGGTCTGCCCACTAAGTCCTCAATCTCAAGAGATATATATAGAGCAATAAGGAAAGTAGGAGATAAACTACCACTACTATGCACAAAGCTCAACTGTCAGTATGAATACCAATGAACTGAATATACCAAATGAGGACTATCATGAATCCATAATACCATACAATACAATACCTGCGGCCTGATCATGCTCTACCAGTAGGGAGCCAGCTAGTACAGGAACACCATCTGTCCCTAGCCCCTCGTACAACCCTCTGTACGGAACATGCCAACTCCGGAGTGGTACTCGTGGGAGCGACCCAACCGAGTATAGTAAACTTATATCAGCGCCAAGCACCCACAGGTATACGATCGACACGACTGAGTCAACAAAGAATCACGTGCCCTCGGCACCTCAAAGGATAATCAACAAGTATGACCCAATCCACTGATCTCACAAGGAATCACGTGCCCTCGGCACCACAAAGGATAGTCAACAACATGTATGACCCAATCAATGCTCCAGTGCTCACAATCAATCTCAACTCTACCACAAAGAGAAGGTACAACAACATAGCACGAGCCATAACATGATCACCTACACAAGTATGTACATCAACTGGTATAAGGAATATCAACAGAATAGGTGTAGGTCAAATCATGCATCAAGGATACAAGGAAATCATGCATGCTCATATATATCATAATCTCACCTAAGATCATATCATGCACATATATCAATCTCAACTAACATGGTCACTACTAACATAATCCAACACATCATGCTATCATAACCCAACATATCATGCTATCATAATCCAACATATCATGCTAACATAATCCAATCACAACATGCTAACATGAGAGTAAACACATAGGAGGAAGTCCACTGAATCTGGCAAATATCAACCCACCTCAAGAGCTAATCCAACTACGGTGGGGAAAACAGTATCCTCAGATCCAACCCTCCAAGATAATCAAGCTCCAGCAGCACTCCGATCTGAATATCACCAAAAGGCTGCTAACTCTGACAGAACAACAGCTCAGAACCAGATCAGAACTACAGAGTAGAGGAGAACAAGCTAGATCACAAACTAATGCCAACACATGGCCCTTACTCTAGCTTTATCTCTCTAGAAACAGGATTCTCGAAATTGGAAATGAGCTCAATACCACATGGACTCACCTATATATACACATACAGCTCAAATACACAGTAAAGGGAGAAAACACAAAATTCAAATTTCACAAAATAATTTTACAAATTTTGAATTCTCACCGGATTTTTCTTGTACGTAAAAATGCATATAGTAAGTTTGGTATCGCTATTATCTCCTCTCTATGTCCCCTTTTTTTAATCCTTGATTTATAATAGAATGAAAAAATCTGACGAATCATTAAGGGATGCGTATTAGGTTTTTTCTTGAAAGTTGAGCGATTTGTGGGGTTGGGTGAGAGATATTTTGGGGAGTCTGTTAAAAATTTAAAATTCGAAATCAAATTGTGAATCAAGCTGTTGAGATGAGAGATATTTTCTAATTGGTTGGGGGTTTAAAAATTCGAAATTGAATTTTTGAAATTCATAATCAAATTTTGGGATGTAGATGTGATTTGTTAAGAAATATTTTGGGAGTTGGTTGGAGATTAAAAATTCAAAATCGAATCTTGAATGGAAAGAGATATGTATGAGATGAGAGATATTTTCTCGTTGGTTGGAAATTTAAAAAAAATTCAAAATTGAATTTGAACATATAATATTTTTAAATTTTAAAATTAAATTTTCGGATGTGGGTGTAGATGTGGGCTGTCATCCAATGGGTCGGGCTCAGTCCAAATTGATTGGGCCCATCTTGTTGAAGCCTTTTGCCCACAAATAACATTCGTTGGGCTGAAATGAGGTCCGAATTATTAAATAGGCTAAAAAATTCAATAGCTTTCATGAGGCCCACAGGCTTATGTTCATGTGTGGCCTACTAAGTGAGCCTAAATCTATTGAGCCAAAATTATGCCTATATTTAAAAAATTTCTAGGCTCATATGAGGCCTATTAAAATTAAAAATATATAGACTGTCACGTCCCGCCGTGCCTTAACACCAACTAGGTGAGAGGACAACCCGCACGGGCGCGTGCGCCAGACCCGCCGAACGTACAGTGTCACGTCCCGTCGGGCCTTTAACACCAACTAGGTGGAAAGGATAACCGCACGGGCGCATGCCCCAGACCCGCCGAACGGATAGAGTCTCTTCTACCCGCCCAAGGCGTCACAACACAAGCTTACCCACGAGGTTCCAACTAGGAACGGAGTACAAGAGTTGCACAAGGAAAGCATCAACATAAAGAAGTTCTACTTCTATTACATCACATTACACATTTATACATGCCCAAATTTTTCTTTTCTTTCATTTCCATTCCATACATCATGTTCCAAAACTATGGAATATACAAGTTGCATACAATCAATGCAAACCCCTATACTATCCAAGTCCAAGACTAGGAGTACAACTCTATGTATCACCAAAATGGAAGGGCCGCTATCTAGAGAGCTAAACCCTTGCCTCGCTCCGCCGCCTCACTCGCGGAAGGACCTGAAAAACGTGGGGTGAGAACTATAAACATAGTTCCCAGTGGGTAAGGCCACCCAAGAGAGAAGCTCGGCCCACCAGGTCCAAAGAAACACCATATGCATAAGTTAGATCACAAATAACTATGCAAGAAATATTTACATGCTTGTAAATAAACATAAATGATGCAACCTAATGAAATGTAAATTATCATTCTCTCCTAGGTTCATCCTATATTTCACATTGACCAAGTTCAACTACTTGTCATTTACTTATGGTTTCGGAATCGCCGTCTCACCATAATGGTTCCAACATTCAAGGAGTGAACTTGTCACCTCCTAGTTCGAGTAGCGAACTCGTCGCATACTCGGGATAGCAAAATCGTCGCATACCCCATCTCAACACCGCCATCACATGGCATGGGTAGCAAACGCGTCGCATACCCGGGATAGCAACCTCGTCGCACATCCCATTTCAACACCGCCAACTCATGGCATGGTAACGAAATCATCGCATACCCGGGATAGCAAAATCGTCGCACATCCCGTTTCAACACCGCCAACTCATGGCATGGTAGCGAAATCGTCGCATACCCGGGATAGCAAAATCGTCGCACATCCCGTTTCAACACCGCCAACTCATGGCATGGTAGCGAAATCGTTGCATACCCGGGATAGCAAAATCGTCGCACACCCCGTTGTTCACATTTTACACTTGCCAACCTAAGTCTCATGACCTTAGGTTCAAGTCACTAAGTCTCACCTATGTTCAATAACACTAGGTTTACTTTCTCATTCTCAACTTGGGTTCCATGACTCTAGGTTCCAATCTCATGTCCAACCTGTGTTCAATGACACAAGGTTCCATTCATACATGCAACCATGCAACAAGTATAGATAATATAAATATACTTGAATTCTATAACATGCAATAGAAGCTCATGGCTCTACCTATCATGATTTTTATTTTTGCCAACATGCAAGTTCTAGGGTTCACAACACATACCATTTTATCTTTAAATGGATATTTACCCTAGACATGGAAGTGACCTAATCACTTCGGTAAACACAAACCCACCTCAAGAGCTTCCGAAACTTGTATTCTTCAAGCCCCTAAGTGTCCAAGCCTTGAGTTCTTGCTTCAACCCAAGCTTCTACAAGAAAACGGTTTGTTACTCGTTACGAACCCATAATTCAACTCAATACTCGAAATCAAGTATTCTAACATGATTTCCTATGCCTCAATTGCAATTCCCGAAGGTCGAAATATTTTTAGAACCTCCCAAGGCAAAAATCCTCATTTAACCTAGGTTTCACATGCATGCATGTAGAACCACAAAATTTCTTGGCCAATCTCCACATTTTGTGTTTTAGATTGCTTAGGGTTCCCAAAAACCTCATAACAAAGGATAAAATCCAAGGTTTGAACCCAAAACGTGAGGAACTAACCTTAATCACGAGTTCCCCAAGCTTCTTCTTGCACCAAGAAGCTTCTTTTCTCCTTTGGAAGCCTTTTCCAAGATCAATCCACCATTTTCTCCAAGTTTTGGAGAGATCTCTAGAGAGAGAAAGTGAAGGAGATGGAGAGGAGAAGTGGAGGAGGAAGAGGACTGAGAAAGGGGGTGTTCCCTGCCTTTCTAACACTCCCTCGAGTGTGAAAAGACCCATTTGCCCCTCTCCACACTTCACTACACACAACCAGCCAAACTGGATTTTCGTAACACTGTATACCGGTATGTGCATGTGCATACCGGTATACGGGTGTTAGTTCCGGTATACCCCGGAGGATTCCGCAGAACCAGAGAGCTGGGTTTTCGGTTTCGACCATCGCATTCCGGTATACCTCATCACATGCCGGTACTAATCACTTCAGTACCGGTATGGAGGTCCACATACCGGAATCCACTGCAGCCTTCACAAGTTCAACAGTTTTAACTTTTCGAAGTCCGTTTTCGCACCTCGTTTGCGCCGAAAATACTTCACACAAGTCCCAAACTTGGCCGAAGCCTCACATATAGCCTCTCATGCTATTTTTCCACCGGAACTCCACAATTTGTAGATGTTCGATACGATGCACTGAAATTCAGTGTACTACAGACAGAGTCTCCCCTATCCGCCCAAGGCGTCACAACACAAGCATTTCCACGATGTTCTAACTAGGAATGGAATACAAGAGTTGCACAAGAAAAGCATCACATAAAGAATTAAGTTCTACTTCTATTACATCACATTTGCACATTTATACATGCCCAAATTTTCTTTTCTTTCATTTCTATTCCATACATCAAGTTTCAAAACTATAGAATTTACAAGTTGTATACATTTAATAAAAACCCCTATGCTATCATTGTCCAAAACTCGGGGTACAACTACACATAACACCAAAATGGAAGGGCCGCTATCTACAGAGCCAAACCCTTGCCTCGCTCCGCCACCTCACTCGCGGAAGGACCTGAAAAACATGGGGTGAGAACTATAAACATAGTTCCCAGTGGGTAAGGCCACCCAAGAGAGAAGCTCGACCCACCAGGTCCAAAGAAACACCATTAGCATAAGTTAGATTTCAAATAACTATGCATACAAATATCTACATGCTTGTAAATAAACATAAAGGATGCAACCAAATAAAATGACAACTTTCATTTTCTCCTAGGTTCATCCTATATCTCACATTGTCCAAGTTCAACCACTTTTCATTTATTTATGGTGTCGGAATCGCCGCATCACCAAATTGGTTCTCAACCAAAGCGGAATCGCCGTAAGTATTGGGCACCGGGCAATGGAATCGCCATCCCCATCATGGTCCCAACCTCCAAGGAGTGAAATCGTCATCTCCTTATTCGGGTAGCGGAATCGCGGCATACCCGGGATAGCGAAATCGTTGCGTACCCCAATCCGTCTCCGCCATCACGTGGCTCGGGTAGCGAAATCGTCGCATACCCGGGGTAGCGAAATCGTCGCATACCCCAATCCGTCTCCGCCATCACGTGGCTCAGGTAGCAAAATCGTCGCATACCCGGGGTAGTGAAATCGTCGCATACCCCAATCCGTCTCCGCCATCACGTGGATCAGGTAGCGAAATCGTCGCAAATCCGGGGTAGCGAAATCGTCGCATACTCGGGGTAGTGAAATCGTCGCATACCCCAATGTTCACATTTCACACTTGCCAACCTAAGTTCAATGGCCCTAGGTTCCAGTCACCAAGTCTCACCTATGTTCAATGACACTAGGTTCCAATCTCATGTTCCAACCTATGTTCAATGACACTAGGTTCCAATCTCATGTTCCAACCTATGTTCAATGACACTAGGTTCCATTTGCACTTTTCAACCAATGTCCCACAACACTAGGTTTTAATTCGTATATGCAATCACATAACAAGTATAACTAATGATGAAATACTTGAATTCATTAACATGCAAGATGAGCCCATGGCTCAATTCATCATGATTCTTATTTTGTTAACATGCAAATTCTAGGGTTACATACTTTTACACCATTTTAATTTCAAATGGTTATTTACCCTAGACATGGAAGTGACCTAATCACTTCGGTAAACACAAACCCACCTCAAGAGCTCCCAAGTCTTGTGTTCTTTGAGCTCCTAGGTCACCAAGTCTTGAGTTCTTGCTTCAACCCAAGCTTCTACAAGAAAATGGTTCGTTACTCATTACGAACCCATAAATCAACTCGACACTAGAAATCAATGTTCTAACATGATTTCCTATACCTCAATTGCAATTCCCGAAGGTCCAAATATTTTTAGAACCTCCCATGGCAAAAGCCCCAAATCTATCTAGGATTTGCATGCATGCAAGCCAAACCCTAGATTTCATGGCCAATCTTCCATCATTTGTGGTCAAGATTGCCTAGGATTTTCAAAAACCTCATATCAAAGGATTAAATCCAAGGTTTAAATCCTAAATCACAAGAACTCACCTCTACACCCAAGCTCAGCTTCTTCTTGCACCAAGAAGCTCCAAATCCACCTTAGAAGCTTTTCTTAAGGTCAAATCCTTCACTTCTCCAAGCTTTGGAGAGATCTCTAGAGAGAGAAAGTGAGGGAAAGTGGGAGGGAAATAGGGAAGGTGGAGAAGAAATGAGGGGAAAATGGCCTCAGCCCCTATACATAACCCCCACCACGTGAAATTACCAAACTGCCCTTCACTGGGCATTCTACTTCAGCCGGGTCCGGATCCCACAAGCAGGGTCTGGATCCGGAGCCAGCTCGCACCCTGCAGACTGTGCAGGATGGGTCCGGACCCCACAGCCGGGTCCGGAACCCGTGAGCAACTCAGCTCAGAAAACAAGTCGGGTCCAGACCTGGGCGTCCGGGTCCGGACTCTAGCTGCTCCACAGGACTTCATTGTCCGGACCCCAGATCTCGGGTTCGGACCCCGTGAGCAATTTAGCTCCAATTCGGGTTTTTCCAAAAATTCAAATTTTTGGTTTTAGGGGTCCTAACTCGCACCCAAACGTTCCGAAACCCTCGGAACCCAATTCCACACCAGCCATTATCGGCTTTCTCCGAACTTCATCCAATTCGGTAAAGATCGGCATAGCGCACCGAAATTCAGAGTACTACATTCCTCCCCCCTTAAAGAGAGTTTCGGCCGCGAAACTAAACCATACCTTAGCTGGACTCAGCGAAGAGGTAAGAAAAACGCTCCTTCATTGAGCTTTCCAATTCCCAAGTAGCTTCACGCTCTTCGTGATTCGTCCATTGCACCTTTACATAAGGAATTTCACGGTTCCTCAATTTCTTCACCTCGCGATCCATGATACACAAGGGAAATTCCTCGTAAGTCATATCCTCATGAAGCTCCATAGGCACATACTCGAGGACGTGCGCCGGGTCATACACATACTTGCGGAGCGTCGATACATGAAACATATTGTGTATCCCCGCAAGTTTTGGTGGTAGGGCAAGCCGATACGCCAAAGATCCCACGCGCTCTAAAACCTCATAGGGCCCGATGTATCGGGGACTCAACTTACCCCGAACACCAAATCGCTTTATCCCTCTCATGGGCGACACTTTTAAGAATACGCGGTCTCCTACCGCGAACTCCAAATCTCGTCGACGCCTATCCGCATAGCTCTTTTGCCTGGATTGCGCCGTAGATAAACGTTCACGTGCCAAGCGGACCTTTTCCTCCGCTTCACGCAACACATCCGGTCCTAAGGCCCTTCTTTCGCCGACCTTGCTCCAATGAATAGGAGAACGGCATTTTCTTCCATACAAAGCCTCAAACGGTGCCATACCGATGGTAGATTGATAGCTATTGTTATAAGCGAACTCAGCCATCGGTAAATGACTAGGCCACGCACCCTTGAAGTCCAACACACACGCTCGCAGCATATCCTCCAAAATCTGAATTGTCCTCTCCGATTGACCGTCAGTTTGAGGATGAAATGCCAAACTAAAATCGAGCCGTGTACCCAAAGCCTCTTGCAAGCTTTTCCAAAAATACGATGTAAAACGGGGATCTCGATCTGAAACTATCGAGGTCGGGACCCCGTGCAACCGCATAATCTCGTCCAGGTAGACTTGTGCTAATTTGTCTCCCGACCAAGTGGTGTGGATTGGCAAAAAGTGTGCCGACTTTATCAAACGATCCACCACCACCCAAATCGCGTCGTGGCCACCATGCGATCGAGGTAGGCCCACAACAAAGTCCGTTGCTATATTCTCCCACTTCCAAACTGGAATGGGCAACCCTTGCAATTTTTCTGCTGGAAAGCGACGCTCGGCCTTCACCTGTTGGCATACTAAACATTGTGCCACGAAGGGTCCAACATCAAGCTTCATCCCCGGCCACCAATAATGCAATTTAATATCCTTATACATTTTGGTGCCACCCGGATGAATCGCATAGGGAGAAGTGTGAGCTTCTTTCAAGATCTCCCCACGAATGTCCTCGACTTTAGGCACGCACAATCGATTTCGAAATCGAATAGCGCCCTTCAAATCCCTATGAAAATCACCAGCGCGTCCACTCTCGATGGCACTCCGCACCTTTTGGAGTTCCGGATCTCTGTATTGCTTTTCTTTTATTTGCTCCAACAAGATCAGCCAAACCTCAAGATTCATGAGTGTAGCGGGGACGCCCGGGGCCACGACTTCCAAGTCGAACCGGCCTATTTTCTTGATCAACGGCATTTGTCCCGTCATCTCAATTGCGAAGTTCTCCACGAATTTTCGACTGAGCGCATCGGCCACCACATTGGCTCTACCGGGGTGGTATAAGATGGTTAAGTCGTAATCCTTTATCAACTCCAACCATCTCCGTTGCCTCAAGTTCAACTCCTTTTGAGTGAATAAGTACTTTAAGCTTTCATGATCCGTGTACACCTCACAATGCTCCCCGTACAAGTAGTGTCTCCACAATTTAAGCGCGAAGACCACCGCTGCAAGCTCTAGGTCATGGGTGGGGTAATTATGCTCATAGCTCTTTAGCTGACGAGAGGCATATGCTATCACTTGTCCTCTTTGTTGAAGCATAAGCATGTTTACTGTTTTTGCATATAGTAGAGTTATATGCTTGCAAGTTATGTATATGTACTAACCCATGCTTTTATGCTTCCTTTGGACCTGGTGGGTCGAGCTCCTCTCTTGGATGGTCTTACCCACTGGGAACTATTTTATATAGTTCTCATCCCACTATTTTTCAGGTCCTCACGTGAGTGGCGCGGCGGCACGAGGGAAGGGCGTAGCTCAATAGTTAGTGTCCTACCACTGTGACCAGAATAGAAGTACCCTCTACTGCGTAGTTTAGGTGTATTGGAATGAAAGGAAATGTAATAACAATTCGATTGCATTTGGAAAGTAAGAACAAAGACGAAAAGTGTAATATGTGGATGTATTGCGAATGCTTGTAATAGCATAGTAGTTTATGATGCTTTCCTTATGCAATCTTTGTATGGATTCTGTTCCTGTTTGGAACCTCCTGAATTGTACTGATTGTGACGCCTAGGACGTACAGGGGAAACTATGTCCGTTCGGCGGATCTGGGTCATGCGCCCGTGCGGTTTGTCCTTCCACCTACTTGGTGCTAAGGCACGGCGGGGCGTGACACGCTATCTACAGAGCCAAACCCTTGCCTCGCTTTGCCGCCTCACTCGCGGAAGGACCTGAAAAATATGGGGTGAGAACTATAAACATAGTTCCCAGTGGGTAAGGCCACCCAAGAGAGAAGCTCGACCCACCAGGTCCAAAGAAACACCATAAGCATAAGTTAGATTTCAAATAACTATGCATACAAATATCTACATGCATGTAAATAAACATAAAGGATGGAACCAAATTCAACCACTTTTCATTTATTTATGGTGTAGGAATCACCGCATCACCAAATTGGTTCTCAACCAAAGCGGAATCGCCGCAAGTATTGGGCACCGGGCAATGGAATCTCCATCCCCATCATGGTCCCAACCTCCAAGGAGTGAAATCGTCATCTCCTTATTCGGGTAGCGGAATCGACGCATACCCGGGATAGCGAAATCGTCGCGTACCCCAATCCGTCTCCGCCATCACGTGGCTCGGGTAGCGAAATCATCGCATACCCGGGGTAGCGAAATCATCGCATACCCCAATCTGTCTCCGCCATCACGTGGCTCGGGTAGCAAAATCGTCGCATACCCGGGGTAGCGAAATCGTCGCTTACCCCAATGTTCACATTTCACACTTGCCAACCTAAGTTCAATGGTCCTAGGTTTCAGTCACCAAGTCTCACCTATGTTCAATGACACTAGGTTCCAATCTCATGTTCCAACCTATGTTCAATGACACTAGGTTCCAATCTCATGTTCCAACCTATGTTCAATGACACTAGGTTCCAATCTCATGTTCCAACCTATGTTCAATGACACTAGGTTCCAATCTCATGTTCCAACCTATGTTTAATGACACTTGGTTCCATTTGCACTTTTCAACCTATGTCCTACAACACTAGGTTTTAATTCGTATATGCAATCACATAACAAGTATAACTAATGATGAAATACTTGAATTCATTAACATGCAAGATGAGCCCATGGCTCAATTCATCATTATTCTCATTTTGCTAACATGCAAATTCTAGGGTTACATATTTTTACACCATTTTAATTTCAAATGGTTATTTACCCTAGACATGGAAGTGACCTAATCACTTCGGTAAACACAAACCCACCTCAAGAGCTCCCAAGTCTTGTGTTCTTTGAGCTCCTAGGTCACCAAGTCTTGAGTTCTTGCTTCAACCCAAGCTTCTACAAGAAAATAGTTCGTTATTCATTACGAACCCATAAATCAACTCGATACTAGAAATCAATCGTTCTAACATGATTTCCTATGCCTCAATTGTAATTCCCGAAGGTCCAAATATTTTTAGAACCTCCCATGGCAAAAGCTCCAAATCTACCTAGGGTTTGCATGCATGCAAGCCAAATCCTAGATTTAATGGCCAATCTTCCACCATTTGTGGTCAAGATTGTCTAGGATTTTCAAAAATCTCATATCAAAGGATTAAAACCAAGGTTTAAATCCTAAATCACAATAACTCACCTCTACACCCAAGCTCCCTAGCTTCTTCTTGCACCAAGAAGCTCCAAATCCACCTTAGAAGCTTTTCCCAAGGTCAAATCCTTCACTTCTCCAAGCTTTGGAGAGATCTCTAGAGAGAGAAAGTGAGGGAGAGGGGGAGGGAAATGGGGAAGGTGGAGAAGAAATGAGGGGAAAAAGGCCTCAGCCCTTATACATAACCCCCACCACGTGAAATTACCAAACTGCCCTTCACTGGGCATTCTGCTTCAGCCGGGTCCGGCTCCCACAAGCAGGGTCTGGATCCAGAGCCAGCTCGCACCTTGCAGACTGCGCAGGCCGGGTCCGGACCCCACAGCCGGGTCCGGTACCCGTGAGCAACTCAGCTCAGAAAACAAGTCGGGTCCGTACCTGGGCGTCCGGGTCCGGACTCTAACTGCTCCACAGGACTTCATTGTCCGGACCCCAGATCTCGGGTCCGGACCCCGTGAGCAATTTAGCTCCAGTTCAGGTTTTTCCAAAAATTCAAATTTTTGGTTTTCGGGGTCCTAACTCGCACCCAAACGTTCCGATACCCTCGGAACCCAATTCCACACCAGCCATTATCGGCTTTCTCCGAACTTCATCCAATTCGGTAAAGTTCGGCATAGCGCACCGAAATTCAGAGTACTACATAGACCATAATTTATCTCATATAGAACCCAAGAAATTGAATAAGCCCAAATCAATATTATGGGCCAACAACAATCTTTCCTTTTTTTTATTATTAAATTTTTTTTTACCCCAACAAAATGCCCCCCAGCTTTTCGTCGTACGAGGTACGAGTATGGTGAAAAGATGCATGTTCAATTTTCACATCATTGCTTTTGTGTCTCCCCATTTTTCATAAATATTTTTCTCAATTTTCTTTATCCCTTTTTTTTTAGATCTTCCCCGCATCATATGCATTCAATTTGATGACAGTTGATTGGATATAGGTTGCTCAGTTAAACGACATAGCGGTCGATAGAAAAGCGCTTAGTTTAGTGACATCGCGGTCGATTGGATATATGTTGCTCAGTTTAACGTCATGGCGGTCAATAAAAAAGTGCTCAGTTTAGTGACATGACGGTCGATATAAGAGTGCTTAGTTTAATGACATGGCGGTCGATTTCTTTTGGTTGCTCAGTTTAATGACATAGCGGTCAATAGAAAAGTGCTCAGTTTAGCGATATGGTGGTCAATTGGATATAAGCTGCTCAGTTTAACGACATGGCGGTCAATAAAAATATGCTCAGTTTAGTGACATGGCAGTCGATTGGATATGAGTTGCTCAGTTTAACGACATAGCGGTCGATTGTATATGAGTTGCTCAGTTTAAAGATATGGCGGTCGATAGAAAAGTGCTCAATTTAGCGACATAGCGGTCGATTGGATTTGGTTGCTCAGTTTAGCGACATGGCGGTCAATTGGATATAAGTTGCTCAGTTTAACGACATAGCGGTCGATTGTATATGAGTTGCTCAGTTTAACGACATGGCGGTCGATAGAAAAGTGCTTAGTTTAGTGACGTGGCGGTTGATTGGATATAGGTTGCTCAGTTTAACGACATAGTGGTCGATTGTATATGGGTTTTTTAGTTTAACGGCATGGCGGTCGATAGAAAAGTGCTCAGTTTAGTGACATGGCGGTCGATTGGATATAGGTTGCTCAGTTTAACAACATAGCGGTCGATTGTATATGGGTTGTTCAATTTAACGACATGGTGGTCGATAGAAAAGTGCTCAGTTTAGTGACATGGCGGTCGATTGGATATAGGTTGCTCAGTTTAACGACATAGCAGTCGATTGTATATGGGTTGTTCAGTTTAACAACATGGCGGTCGATAGAAAAGTGCTCAGTTTAGTGACATGGCGGTCGATTGGATATAGGTTGCTCAGTTTAACGATATAGCGGTCGATTGTATATGGGTTGTTCAGTTTAATGACATGGTGGTCAATTGTATATGGGTTGCTCAGTTTAACAACATGACGGTCGATTGTATATGGGTTGCTCAGTTTAACGACATGGCGGTCGATAGAGAAGTGCTCGATAGAACTTGATTTAAGATGAGCTAAATCAGCCTGACTTATTTAGCCTTGAGAAGGCGTCGAAATTGCCGCGTGTAATTAATGTCAAGGTGAATTAACATTCCATCATAGGCACAATAGGTTTTGGGTATTGGGGGCTATGGATTTATTTGGTTTATTTTCCCTCGAGAAGTAATCGAAATCGCCGCGCATAACCGACCCTAATGTGAGTTAGCATTCCGTCATAGGCAAAATATATCTTGGTATTAGGGAACATGGATTTATTTGATTTATTTTGCCTCGAGAAACAATCGAAATTGCCGTGCATAACCGACCCTAAGGTGAGTTAGCATTCCGTCATAGGTAAAATATATCTTGGGTATTATGAAATATAAATTTATTTTGATTTATTTTTTCTAGAAAAACAATCGAAATTGCCGTGCATAACCGACCCTAATGTGAGTTAGTATTCCGTCATAGGCAAAATATATCTTGATGGCAATCTAGCGCCTATATGGGTTTTCACCAGGTACTTTCCCCTAATTTTTGCCTATGAGCGTCAAAAAGTTTCTCACAATGGGATCCCATTTTTTCCTGTGGGGTTATACCACAGCCGGAAATTGCTTTTTTTCTTTCTTTTTTTTTCTTTTTTTTTTGAATTGGATTTATTTTGATTTATTTTGCCTCGAAAAGCAATCAAAATTGCTGTGCATAACTGACCCTAAGGTGAGTTAGCATTCCGTCATAGGCAAAATATATCTTCGGTAGTAGAGGATGTGGATTTATTTTGATTTATTTTGTCTCGAGAAGAAATCGAAATTGCTGCGTATAACCGACTCTAAGGTGAGCTAGCATTCCGTCAAAGGCAAGATATATCTTGGGTAGTCTAGCGCCCATATGGGTTTTCACCAGATACCTTCTCCTAACTTTTGCCTGTGAGCCTCGAAAGGTTTTCTCACAACGGGGATCCTAATTTTGCTAGTGGGGTAATACCACAGTCGGGAGCTTCTTTTTTTTTCTTTTTTTTTTTGGTGGTAATCTAATGCCGTAATGGATTTTCACTAGACACCCTTCCCTAACTTTTGCCTGTGAGCCTCGAAAGGTTTTCTCACAGCGGGGATCCTAATTTTGCCTGTAGGTTTATACCACATCTGGAAGCTTATTTTTATTTTTTTACTTTTTTTTTGTTTATTTTGCCTCAAGAAGCAATCGAAATTGCCGCGCATAACCGACTCTAACGTGAGTTAGCACTCCGTCATAGGTAAAATATATCTTGATGGCAATCTGGCGCCCATATGGGTTTTGTACCTTCCCCTAACTTTTGCCTATGAGCCTCGAAAAGTTTACTCACAGCGGGGATCTCATTTTTGCCTGTGGGGTTATACCACAGCTGGAAATTTTTATTTTTGTTTATATTTTTTTTTGGAATATGGGTTATTTTGATTTGTTTTGCCTCGAGAAGCAATCAAAATTGTTGCGCATAACCGACTCTAAGGTGAGTTAGCATTCCGTCATAGACAAGATATATCTTGGGTAGTCTAGCGCCCATATGGATTTTCACCAGATATCTTCCCCTAACTTTTGCCTGTGAACCGCGAAAGATTTTCTCACAGCGGGGATCCCATTTTTGCCGGTGGGATTATACCACAGCTGGAAATTATTTTTTTTGTTTATATTTTCTTTGGAATATGGGTTATTTTGATTTGTTTTGCTTCGAGAAGCAATCAAAATTGCTATGCATAACCGACTCTAAGGTGAGTTAGCATTCCGTCATAGGCAAGATATATCTTGGGTAGTCTAGCGCCCATATGGGTTTTCACCAGATACATTCTCCTAACTTTTGCCTGTGAGCCTCGAAAGGTTTTCTCATAGTGGGGATCCCAATTTTTCCTGTGGGGTTATACCACAGCCGGGAGCTTCTTTTTTCTTTTTTTTTTTGGTGGTAATCTAATGCCGTAATGGATTTTCACTAGACACCCTTCCCTAACTTTTGCCTATGAGCCTCGAATGGTTTTCTCACAGCGAGGATCCCAATTTTGACTGTAGGGTTATACCACAGCTAGTAACTTATTTTTATTTTTTTATTATTTTTTTACTTTTTTTTGTTTATTTTGCCTCAAGAAGCAATCGAAATTGCCGCGCATAACCGACTCTAAAGTGAATTAGCATTCTGTCATAGGCAAAATATATCTTGATGGCAATCTGGCGCCCATATGGATTTTCACCAGGTACCTTCCCCTAACTTTTGCCTGTGAACCTCGAAAGATTTTCTCACAGCGGGGATCCCATTTTTGCCTGTGGGGTTATACCACAGCTGGAAATTATTTTTTTGTTTATATTTTTTTTGGAATATAGGTTATTTTGATTTGTTTTGCCTCGAGAAGTAATCAAAATTGCTGTGTATAACCGACTTTAAGGTGAGCTAGCATTCCGTCATAGGCAAGATATATCTTGGGTAGTCTAGCGCCCATATGGGTTTTCACCAGATACCTTCTTCTAACTTTTGCCTGTGAGCCTCGAAAAGTTTTCTCACAACGGGGATCCTAATTTTGCTTGTGGGGTTATACCACAGCCGGGAGCTTCTTTTTTTTTTCTTTTTTTTTTTGGTGGTAATCTAATGCCGTAATGGATTTTCACTAGACACCATTCCCTAACTTTTGCATGTGAGCCTCGAAAGGTTTTCTCATAGCGGGGATCCCAATTTTGCCTGTAGTTATATACCACAGATAGAAACTTATTTTTATTTTTATATTATTTTTTTACTTTTTTTTGTTTATTTTGCCTCAAGAAGCAATCGAAATTGCCGCGCATAACCGACTCTAAGGTGAGTTAGCACTCCGGCATAGGTAAAATATATCTTAATGGCAATCTGGCGCCCATATGGGTTTTGTACCTTCCCCTAACTTTTACCTATGAGCCTCGAAAGGTTTTATCACAGTGCGGATCTCATTTTTGCCTGTGGGGTTATACCACAGCTGGGAATTATTTTTTTTGTTTATCTTTTTTTTGGAGTATGGGTTATTTTGATTTATTTTGCCTCGAGAAGCGATCAAAATTGCTGCGCATAACCGACTCTAAGGTGAGTTAGCATTCCGCCATAGGCAAGATATATCTTGGGTAGTCTAGCGCCATATCGGTTTTCACCAGATATCTTCTCCTAACTTTTGCCTGTGAACCTCAAAAGATTTTCTCATAACGGGGATCCCATTTTTGCCTGTGCACTGAACTTTAGCAAATTGCAAGGTTCTAGTGTGAGATTAGTATTTTGTACTAATCTGGAGGTTTTGGTTGTGTTTCGAGAGTATGGGAGTATTTTCGGGACTTGGAAAGTGCGAAAAAGGACTTCGGAAGTCAAAATCTGCAAAAAAATTACAGTTTTGACATTGTATACCGGTATGTGGTTTTGGGATACCGGCATCCAGTGAGAAACTGGTTTGCGCAGCTCTCGGGTTCTGCGGAATCCGGCAGTAGATTCCTGAATGGGATGGTATTCCGGTACTGATATGCGCGTACCGGTACTGAAGTCTTTTGTTCCGGTACTGGGAGTTGCATACCGGAACACTGCTGCGTGGCCACTTTGGCCGAGGCTCGGGTTTGCGGGATTTCTGGCCTGATACCGGTATGCCCATAAGCATACCGGTATACAGTGCAGAAACTGCAATTTGTGCAGTTTGCAAATGTTGGGTTTTGGAGGGGTGTTAGGGCAAATGTTACAACATGTAACTTAACCCTTCACACCCCCTCACAGTCCTCATTGTGCTGAGGCTTTGGAGAAGGTGAGGTAAGGTTCTTTCTCTCTCTCTCTCTAGAATTTCTCTCCCAAATCCTTGAGATCTTGGGTTTTGATCTCCTTCCTCTTCTCCTTTTGCTTGTTGCTTGCTAGTGGAACATTGGGGAAGACTTGGATGTGTTGAGGAGAGCTTGTTTGAGGTTTTATCTCCAACCCTAGCTTCTTGGATCTAGATTGGAGCTCAAAAGAGGTGAGTAACACTCTTGTGAACTCTCTTTTGTCGTTTAATTGGATTATTGTTGATGAAACCCTAAAATGGTAAACCTAGGGTTTATTTTGGGGTTTCTTGATTTTAAGCTTTTGGATGGGAATTGATGGGTGTAGAATGTTATGTTAGGTTGGAATTGAAGCCTCCTAACTTCGTTTGGGATTTGGACAAGGATTTCTTGGTCTAAGGTAGATTCCACCCTTTTCCCTCTTGTATGTTGACGATTTTCGAAAGTGTTCGTTCGACACTTGTAACCCCCTAGGAATTTTCTTTAGGGTGCTAGAAATTGAGGGGACAACTCCGCTTCGACGTACTGCGAGGTCTCGAAGGAGTTCCGGTGGGTTTGACCTCACCGAAATGGGTGAAATCCCCCTATGTCTTCGGTTTTGTTTAAAAGCTCTAAATTGTGCATTTACATGCTAAAGGTAGCATTATGACATTGTTGGAATCATGACATATAGGTGTCATTCATAATAATTGCATGTGCCTTGTAGGGGTTGATAACATGCATGGAATAAACTTATGTAATGGTTTAGTAGCATTTCATCTTGTTATATGTAGAAATGCATGTTGGGATAAGTGAGACATCATGTGAGATACTAGATGTATGGTGGACTATGAAGTTCATTCTTGATGCTTATATATTGGCTTTTAGTAGCATTAGTCATGGTATATGATAAACCTTTGAGAATGTTAAACTAAGTATGTTGCATATTACTTAGGTGTATAACAAGTGGACATTATGACATAGTGTTGGACTCTTGGTCACTACTTGGCATTCCATGTTATAGACATGATGAACGTGACACTTATGCAGTTGATTATGCTTGTTGGCCATTTGTGCTCATTTACACATGCTTGTGAGGGTCGCACCCTAAAAGCCGGCACTCCGGAGTTAGCCTTGCGACATTGATCGCCCGTGCAGGTTTGGGCGCCGAAGTGGATCGCCGTTGGGGGAGAGTCTCATTCTAGTGAGAGAATGCTGACTACCACGGGACCATTAGGCACGGCACAAGCGGGACGGCATCGTCCCCTATGGATTGGGTATCTATGTTATATGTGGTAGTGGACATGACATGGCATATAGTGAGATTATGACATTAGAACATGTGTAGCTAAAATATTGCATATTTACACATGTACATGAGTAGAAGATTTACTTGCATTGTAACATGATCATGAATAGAATATTACATGTTCATAACTTTATGGTAGAGGCATAGTAGTGTGGAACTTTTAAATGTACGCATATTTTTATACTAATCCTACTTTTGCCTCAGTTGACCTAGTGGTGTATCCCGCTCCTCTCGGCGGCTTACCCACTGGGAACTATTGAATAATAGTTCTCATCCCCCTGAGGTTTGTTGTTTTTATTTCAGAGCCTTCCACTGCGGGAGAGGCAAGAGATCGAGGCAAGGACGTCGCGACTAGTTAGCTTCTGAGGAGATAGTCGCATAGGTGGTTACCTTTCTTCTGTGTTGTTGAAAGGTGTATGTACTTTTGAGTTAGTAGTAGAGTTCACCCTATGTAGTGGATGTATTATTGGTGGAATTTGTATCACCTTTATTTTGTGTACTTTCCTTTGTGCACCTTATGTATACTCTACCTTGTCATGTTTATTGTTCTTAAATCTAGTATGATTATGCTCTGATAACCATGTTAGGATTGTTATTATTCCTTTCATTGTATACTTGTTGTAGACGCCTTGTGTGCACTGGGGCGCCTTGTGTACACGGCGGGTCTGTGCACGCGCCCGGGTGTGCTTCCGCTTGGGCCCCGGGGCGTGACAGATTATAGTGGTATCAGAGCCTAGGGTTAAGTCATTGTGGACCTAGTAAACCTTAGGCCGGTTGGACTATAGGAATTAGGCTCGTGAGAGATGAGATTGTCTATGACTTGGGCGAAAGTAACACAACTGGGTTGTGTTTTAACTCCAAGTGATTGGAGCTTGATCGAAGTGTTTGATACCTAACTCTTAGAGGGTCACGTTGGCGGCCGACAACGTGACATCGGGAGTTAGTTAAGAGCTCACTTCATTTACTTTCGCGTGATTGGGATTTTATTTGTTGTGTGGGGTTTCGCTAGCGTGAGTTTCCTAACTTACGCATTTTATGTTGTTGTAGCTTGTAATGCCGATTACTCGTTCTCAATCGACCGAGGCGGCCGCGGCAGCCGATACAGAGGAGGTGGAGACCTCTGCTACCTCCGGATCTAGTGAGGTCCGAGAGCTTCGTGATCAGCTCACTTTGTTGACGGACTTGGTGACGCAGCAATCAACTGTGGCTCAGCGACAAGTGGATGCTTCACGCCGACAGGAAGCGAGGATGAAGCGATTAGAAGATTTGCTACTGCAACAAGCTTCTACTAGGACAGCACAGTGTCCTTCATCACCTGCGCCGACAGGAGGTGAGACTGCAGGAGCACAAGCACCGGCACCGGGTGCGGATCATGCGGCCACGGGAAAGGAATCAAGGGAGGAGGTCATTGTGACACCGCTAGTTCAGGCATCACCTTCGAGGACGGTTCTACCGACGATGGTGACTGGAGCAGAGCGAGATCGACTTATGGACCGCTTGAACGAATTTAGGAGGTGCAATCCTCAAACCTTTGATGGAGAGAAGGCTGATCATTGGGTTGTGGAGAAGTGGCTTCTTCACATGGAGAAGCTGTTCCGCGACACTTTCGTGGAGGAGCGAGACAAGGTGTGGCTAGCAACCTATCACTTGGACAGTGTTGCATATCAGTGGTGGGCGGACATCCGAGATGATCCTAACACCGACATTGCGGCCATCACTTGGAAAAGGTTCAAGGAGTTGTTGTTGGAGACATTCTTCCCTCAGAGCATCAAGAGACAGATGGAGAGGGATTTGCGCAATTTGTGCCAGAGGGACAGGACAGTGGCGGAGTATGAACGGGAGTTTTCTCGTCTACTGCACTGTGTTCCGTTTGTTGTGAGAGATGATGAAGATAAGGCTCGTATCTTTGAGACGGGCCTTCGACCGTCGATCTACAGGATGGTTCAATCGGCGGGTCTACAGACATACAGGGAGGTGGTAAATCGCGCCTTGATTGTGGAGAAAGGCGCGAAGATTGCTAGAGAAGAAAGGGAAGCTTGGGACAGAGCGAAGGGTAAGCGGTCAACAGATGAAGGAGGCTGCAAGACTAGCTCTAAGAGGCCGCCAAAGCATCCTAGGAGCCAATCCCGAGGGCGTGGCTATACTTCATTGCGCGGAGCGCCGGATCGTCGCCGACCACCGCGTTGTGTGATTTGTGGTGGTCCTTATATTCCACCACAATGCCCGCAGCGAGTGGGCAAGTGCTATCAGTATGGCCAGGAGGGCCACTTTCGCTCGGAGTGTCCGAGAGGTTCTTCCCCAGCCCCATCATCGGCATCGGCACCAGCATCACCGGGACAGAGTCGTGGGATTCCACCTACCCACCACCAGGCCGGGCGACCGCCCGTTCAGCGGCAGACCGAGGGGTCACGACAGGCACCTAGTGGGCGTTTGTATGCGGCCCAGACTGAGGAGGCAGCGGCAGCGGGGGAGGTCGTTGCAGGTATCATTTTAATTAATGGCATAAGAGTTAGAGCATTATTTGATACCAGTGCATCGCATTCATTCATCGATCGGCTGTTTGCCGAGTTGCATGGCATTGAGCTTTTACCGACCTTGCATCCTGGTCAAGTTGTTGTTCCCGATCATGTTTTAGACATTCGGGAGTTTTGCCCTAGTTGCCCCGTTAGAATAGGGGATTGGTTTATGCCGATTGATTTATTAGCTCTACGGAAGCTTGGAGAATTCGATGTAGTGTTGGGCATGAATTGGCTTAGTAGATACTATGCCACGATCGACTGCTTGAACCGGGTTGTGATCTTTCGAGAACCTGGTCAAGGTGAGGTTGTATTTCGGGGGTGCAAGAGTTCATTGTTTGCGATGACTATCTCTTCGACGCGAGCTAAACAGTTGATTCGGAGAGGTTGTGTAGCCTATTTGGCTAGTGTTACTGTGAGGGATGGGGATACCCCTCAAGTTGAGAATACACCTGTTGTGCGAGAGTTCGGGGATGTGTTCCCGACTGAATTTGTCACGCCCCGCCGGGCCTTTAACACCAACTAGGTGGAAAGGATAACCGCACGAGCGCATGCCCCAGACCCGCCGTACGGATAGAGCCTCCACTACCCGCCCAAGGCGTCACAACACAAGCTTATCCACGAGGTTCCAACTAGGAACGGAGTACAAGAGTTGCACAAATGAAAGCATCAACATAAAGAAGTTCTACTTCTATTACATCACATTGCACATTTATACATGCCCAATTTTTTCTTTTCTTTCTTTTCATTCCATACACCATGTTTCAAAACTATGGAATACATAAGTTTCATACATGTAATGAAAATCCCCTATACTATCGAAGTCCAAGACTAGGGGTACAACTCTATGTATCACCAAAATGGAAGGGCCGCTATCTAGAGAGCCAAACCCTTGCCTCGCTCCGCCGCCTCACTCGCGGAAGGACCTGAAAAACGTGGGGTGAGAACTATAAACATAGTTCCCAGTGGGTAAGGCCACCCAAGAGAGAAGCTCGACCCACCAGGTCCAAAGAAACATCATATGCATAAGTTAGTTCACAAATAACTATGCAACAATTATTTACATGCTTGTAAATAAACATAAAGGATGCAACCATATGAAATGTAATTTATCATTCTCTCCTTGGTTCATCCTATATCTCACATTGACTAAGTTCAATTACTTGTCATTTACTTATGGTTTCGGAATCGCCGTCTTACCATAAGGGTTCCAACATTCAAGGAGTGAACTCGTCACCTCCTAGTTCGAGTAGCGAACTCGTCGCATACTCGGGATAGCAAAATCGTCGCATACCCCATCTCAACACCGCCATCACATGGCATGGGTAGCGAACTCGTCGCATACCCGGGAGAGCAACCTCGTCGCACATCCCATCTCGACACCGCCAACTCATGGCGTGGTAGCGAAATCGTCGCATACCCGGGATAGCAAAATCGTCGCACATCCTGTGTCAACACCGCCAACTAATGGCATGGTAGCGAAATCGTCGCCTACCCGGGATGGCAAAATCGTCGCACATCCCGTTTCAACACCGCCAACTTGTGGCATGGTAGCGAAATCATCGCCTACCCGGGATAGCAAAATCGTCGCACATCCCGTTGTTCACATTTTTCACTTGCCAACCTAAGTCTCATGACCTTAGGTTCAAGTCACTAAGTTTCACCTATGTTCAATGACACTAGGTTTACTTTCTCATTCTCAACCTAGGTTCCATGACTCTAGGTTCCTATCTCATGTCCAACCTATGTTCAATGACACTAGGTTCCGTTCTCACATGTTCCAACCTATGTTCAATAACACTAGATTCTATTCTCACATGTTCCAACCTATGTTCAATAACACTAGGTTCTATTCTCACATGTTCCAACCTATGTTCATAACACTAGGTTCTATTCTCACATGTTCCAACCTATGTTCAATAACACTAGGTTCAATCATACATGCAACCATGCAACAAGTATAGATAATTAAATTATACTTGAATTCTATATCATGCAATAGGAGCTCATTGCTCTACCTATCACGATTTTACCTTTGCCAACATGTAAGTTCTAGGGTTCACAACACATACCATTTTATTTTTAAATGGATATTTACCCTAGACATGGAAGTGACCTAATCACTTCGGTAAACACAAACCCACCTTAAGAGCTTCCAAATTCTTGTATTCTTCAAGCCCCTAAGTGTCCAAGCCTTGAGTTCTTGCTTCAACCCAAGCTTCTACAAGAAAACGGTTCGTTACTCGTTACGAACCCATAATTCAACTCAATACTTGAAATCAAGTGTTCTAACATGATTTCCTATGCCTCAATTGTAATTCCCAAAGGTCCAAATATTTTTAGAACCTCCCATGGCAAAAACCCTCATTTAACCTAGGTTTCACATGCATGCATGTAGAACCTCAAAATTTCTTGGCCAATCTCCACATTTTGTGTTTTAGATTGCCTAGGGTTCCCAAAAACCTCATTTCAAAGGATTAAATCCAAGGTTTGAACCCAAAACGTGAAGAACTAACCTTAATCACGAGTTCCCCAAGCTTCTTCTTGCACCAAGAAGCTTCTTTTCTCCTTTGGAAGCCTTTTCCAAGATCAATCCACCCTTTTCTCCAAGTTTTGGAGAGATCTCTAGAGAGAGAAAGTGAAGGAGTGGGAGAGGTGAAGTGGAGGAAGAAGATGACTGAGAAAGGGGGTGTTCCCTGCCTTTCTAACACTCCCTCGAGTGTGAAAAGACCCATTTGCCTCTCTCCACACTTAACACCTTCAACCAGCCAAAACTGGAATTTCGTAACACTGTATACCGGTATGTGCATGTGCATACCGGTATACGGGTGTTAGTTCTGGTATTCCCCGAGGAATTCCGCAGAACCCGAGAGCTGGGTTTTCGGTTTCGACCATCGCATTCCGGTATATCTCATCACATACCGGTACTAATCACTTCAGTACCGGTATGGAGGTCCACATACCGGAATCCACTGCAGACTTCACAAGTTTAGCAGTTTTAACTTTTCGAAGTCCGTTTTCGCGCGTTGTTTGCGCCGAAAACACTTCACACAAGTCCCAAACTTGGCCGAAGCCTCACATATAGCCTCTCATGCTATTTTTCCACCGGAACTCCATAATTAGTAGATTTCGGTACGATGCACTGAAATTCAGTGTACTACAGAATTACCGGGAATGCCACCCGATAGGGAGATTGAGTTTGTGGTAGATCTTATTCCTGGGACTACCCCAATCTCAAAGACACCCTATAGGATGGCACCTGCGGAGCTTAAAGAGTTGAAGGCGCAGTTGCAGGATTTGCTGGACAAAGGTTTTATTAGACCAAGTGTCTCACCTTGGGGAGCGCCGATTTTATTTGTGAAGAAGAAGGATGGATCCCTTCGACTTTGTGTGGATTATCGTGAACTAAATAAGGTCATGATCAAGAACAGGTATCCATTGCCAAGGATTGATGATCTTTTTGATCAATTGCAAGGTTCGATGGTGTACTCCAAGATAGATTTGCAATCTGGGTACCATCAACTTAAGATCAAGGCAGAGGACGTGCCTGTGACGGCTTTTCGAACACGGTATGGACATTATGAGTTTACAGTTATGCCGTTTGGGCTTACTAATGTCCCGGCAGCTTTTATGGATCTAATGAACCATGTCTTTAAGCCTTACTTAGACAAGTTTGTTGTGGTGTTCATCGATGACATCTTGGTGTATTCCCGAAGCGACGAGGAACACAAGAGTCATTTGAGGCAAGTGTTGCAAGTACTTCGAGAAAAGAAGCTTTTTGCTAAACTGAAGAAGTGTGAGTTTTGGCTCCGCGAAGTGTCATTTCTGGGACATGTAATATCAGGAGCCGGTATAGCGGTGGATCCTAAGAAGATCGAGGCGATCAAGGATTGGCCCAGACCAACCAATGTGACTGAGGTTCGAAGTTTTCTCGGTTTGGCCGGGTACTACCGGAGGTTCGTTGAGGGATTTGCTAAGTTATCTATGCCCCTCACTCGGCTCACACATAAGGGGACCAAGTTCATTTGGAATGATATGTGTGATAGGAGCTTTATGGAGCGTAAGGAACGGTTGACCACCGCCCCGATTTTGGCCTTGCCTATCGCTGGAGCAGGGTATGTAATTTATAGTGATGCTTCACTTAACGGTTTGGGTTGTGTTTTGATGCAGGACGGAAAGGTGATAGCTTATGCTTCCCGTCAACTTAAGGATTATGAAAAAAATTACCCAACCCATGATTTGGAGCTGGCAGCTGTAGTGTTTGCCTTGAAACTGTGGCGCCATTACCTTTATGGCGAGCGGTGCGAAGTCTACACCGATCACAAGAGCCTAAAGTATCTTTTCACTCAGAAAGATTTGAACTTAAGGCAGCGACGATGGTTGGAGCTACTTAAGGATTATGATTTGACGATTCTCTACCACCCAGGAAAAGCAAACGTGGTGGCGGATGCTTTAAGTCGCAAATCAACGGAGAATTTGGCTATGCTACTTGTTACTCAACCACCATTGTTGGCGGAGTTGAGACGGATGGATTTAGAAGTGGTAGCCCCCGACACACCTTTGAGGTTGATGTCCTTGGTAGTGCAACCTACCTTGCTAAATTGGATTAAAGAAAAGCAAGCCTAAGACTTGGAGTTGCAAAAAATTCGAGCTAGAATCGAAGGAGGAAACACTGGCGGTTTCCTTTTGGATGATCATGGGATGCTCCGATTTCAGAACCGGATTTGTGTACCGGCAGAGGCTGAGATTAAAGAGAAAATTTTGTTGGAAGCTCATCGAGCGCCCTATGCTATACATCCGGGTGGCACGAAAATGTACAAAGATTTGAAGATACATTATTGGTGGCTCGGGATGAAGAAAGATATTGGCGAGTTTGTGGCTCGATGTTTGACTTGTCAGCAAGTAAAGGCTGAACATAGACTCCCTGCGGGAAAGCTTCAAAGCCTACCTATACCTGTGTGGAAGTGGGAACGGATTACGATGGATTTTGTCACGGGATTGCCGCGCTCACAAGCCGGGCATGACGCCGTGTGAGTAATTGTGGATAGGTTGACTAAATCAGCACATTTTATTCCTATCCACACTACTTGGACCGGAGAGAGGCTAGCACAAGTTTATCTTGATCAAGTGGTGCGGCTTCATGGTGTGCCCACGTCGATTGTATCGGACCGAGATACTAGATTTGTATCGCACTTTTGGAAAAGCCTACATGAAGCGTTAGGCACTCGTTTGGATTTCAGTACAGCATTCCACCCTCAGAGCGACGGGCAGTCTGAGCAGACCATTCAGATCTTGGAGGACATGCTTTGAGCTTGTGTGATGGATTACCAAGGTGGGTGGCACCAACACCTACCTATGGCGGAGTTTGCTATAACAATAGTTATCAAGCAAGCATTAGTATGGCACTATTCGAAGCACTTTATGGAAGAAAGTGCCGATCACCCCTTCATTGGAGTGAAGTTGGTGAGATACTGGTTTTAGGCCCTGATGTGCTGCAAGAGGCGGAAAACAAGGTTCGCATTGCACGGCAAAGGTTGATTTCGGCTCAAAGTCGCCAAAAGAGTTATGCGGATAAGCGTCAGCAAGAATTGGAATTTCAAATTGGAGACCATGTCTTCCTAAAAGTATCGCCGACGAAGGGGATTAAAAGTTTTGGCATTCGAGAGAAGTTAAGTCCTCGATTCATTGGACCCTTTGAGGTCTTAGAGCGTGTAGGCCCGGTAGTTTATCGGCTTGCATTGCCACCAAACCTATCGGGAGTACACAATGTGTTCCATGTATCTATGCTCCGGAAGTATGTTTTTGATCCAACTCATGTTTTGGACTCCTCTCCATTAGAGCTTCATGAAGACTTGAGCTTTGAAGAGTATCCGGTGAAGATTTTGGCTCGTGAAGTAAAGAAACTAAGGAATCGAGATATTCCTTATGTGAAGGTGCTTTGGAGCAACCACGACGAGCGCGAGGCCACGTGGGAGTTGGAGAGCTCACTGCTGGAGCGTTATCCCCATCTTTTTCAGATGGAATCTTGAGGTATTCGACTTCTAGTTTCGCGGACGAAACTCCTTTTTAGGAGGGGTGTATGTAGTACACTGAACTTTAGCAAATTGTAAGGTTCTAGTATGAGATAGTATTTTGTACTAATCTGGAGGTTTTGGTTGTGTTTCGAGAGCATGGGAGTGTTTTCGGGACTTAGAAAGTGTGAAAACGGACTCCGAAAGTCAAAATCTGTAAAAAAATTGCAGTTTTGACATTGTATACCGGTATGTGGTTTTGGGATACCGGAATCCAGTGAGAAATTGGTTTGCGCAGCTCTCGGGTTCTGCGGAATCCGGCAGCAGATTCCGGAATGGGATGGTATTCCGGTACTGATATGCGCGTACCGGTACTGAAGTCTTTTGTTCCGGTACTGGGAGTTGCATACCGGAACACTGCTGCGTGGCCACTTTGGCCGAGGCTCGGGTTTGCGGGATTTCTGGCCTGATACCGGTATGCCCATACGCATACCGGTATACAGTGCAGAAACTGTAATTTGTGCAGTTTGCAAATGTTGGGTTTTGGAGGGGTGTTAGGGCAAATGTTACAACATGTAACTTAACCCTTCACACCCCCTCACAGTCCTCATTGTGCTGAGGCTTTGGAGAAGGTGAGGTAAGGTTCTTCCTCTCTCTCTCTCTAGAATTTCTCTCTCAAATCCTTGAGATCTTGGGTTTTGATCTCCTTCCTCTTCTCCTTTTGCTTGTTGCTTGCTAGTGGAACATTGGGGAAGACTTGGATGTGTTGAGGAGAGCTTGTTTGAGGTTTTATCTCCAACCCTAGCTTCTTGGATCTAGATTAGAGCTCAAAAGAGGTGAGTAACACTCTTGTGAACTCTCTTTTGTGGTTTAATTGGATTATTGTTGATGAAATCCTAAAATGGTAAACCTAGGGTTTATTTTGGGGTTTCTTGATTCTAAGCTTTTGGATGGAAATTGATGGGTGTAGAATGTTATGTTAGGTTGGAATTGAAGCCTCCTAACTTCGATTTGGGATTTGGACAAGGATTTCTTGGTCTAAGGTAGATTCCACCCTTTTCCCTCTTGTATGTTGACGATTTTCGAAAGTGTTCGTTCGACACTTGTAACCCCCTAGGAATTTTCTTTAGGGTGCTAAAAAGTGAGGGGACAACTCCGCTTCGACGTACTGCGAGGTCTCGAAGGAGTTCCGGTGGGTTTGACCTCACCGAAATGGGTGAAATCCCCCTATGTCTTCGGTTTTGTTTAAAAGCTCTAAATTGTGCATTTACATGCTAAAGGTAGTATTATGACATTGTTGGAATCATGACATGTCATTCATAATAATTGCATGTGCCTTGTAGGGGTTGATAACATGCATGGAATAAACTTATGTAATGGTTTAGTAGCATTTTATCTTGTTATATGTAGAAATGCATGTTGGGATAAGTGAGACATCATGTGAGATACTAGATGTATGGTGGACTATGAAGTTCATTCTTGATGCTTATATATTGGCTTTTAGTAGCATTAGTCATGGTATATGATAAACCTTTGAGAATGTTAAACTAAGTATGTTGCATATTACTTAGGTGTATAACAAGTGGACATTATGACATAGTGTTGGACTCTTGGTCACTACTTGGCATTCCATGTTATAGACATGATGAACGTGACACTTATGCAGTTGATTATGCTTGTTGGCCATTTGTGCTCATTTGCACATGCTTGTGAGGGTCGCTGCCTACAAGCCGGCACTCCGGAGTTAGCCTTGCGACATTGATCGCCCGTGCAGGTTTGGGCGCCGAAGTGGATCGCCGTTGGGGGAGAGTCTCATTCTAGTGAGAGAATGCTGACTACCACGGGACCATTAGGCACGGCACAAGTGGGACGGCAACGTCCCCTATGGATTGGGTATCTATGTTACATGTGGTAGTGGACATGACATGGCATATAGTGAGATTATGACATTAGAACATGTGTAGCTAAAATATTGCATATTTACACATGTACATGAGTAGAAGATTTACTTGCATTGTAACATGATCATGAATAGAATATTACATGTTCATAACTTTATGGTAGAGGCATAGTAGTGTGGAACTTTTAAATGTACGCATATTTTTATACTAATCCTACTTTTGCCTCAGTTGACCTAGTGGTGTATCCCGCTCCTCTCGGCGGCTTACACACTGGGAACTATTGAATAATAGTTCTCATCCCCCTGGGGTTTGTTGTTTTTATTTCAGAGCCTTCCACTGCGGGAGAAGCAAGGGATCGAGGCAAGGGATCGAGGCAAGGACGTCGCGACTAGTTAGCTTCTGAGGAGATAGTCGCATAGGTGGTTACCTTTCTTTTGTGTTGTTGAAAGGTGTATGTACTTTTGAGTTAGTAGTAGAGTTCACCCTATGTAGTGGATGTATTATTGGTGGAATTTGTATCACCTTTATTTTGTGTACTTTCCTTTGTGCACCTTATGTATACTCTACCTTGTCATGTTTATTGTTCTTAAATCTAGTATGATTATGCTCTTATAACCATATTAGGATTGTTATTATTCCTTTCATTGTATACTTGTTGTAGACGCCTTGTGTGCACGGGGGCGCCTTGTGTACCTGTGCACGCGCCCGGGTGTGCTTTCGCTTGGGCCCCGGGGCGTGACAGATAATCTAATGCCGTAATGGATTTTCACTAGACACCCTTCCCTAACTTTTGCCTGTGAGCCTCGAAAGGTTTTCTCACGACGGGGATCCCAATTTTGCTTGTAGGGTTATACCACAGCTGGTAACTTATTTTTATTTTTATTATTATGTTTTTACTTTTTTTTTGTTTATTTTGTCTCAAGAAACAATCAAAATTGCCGCGCATAACCGACTCTAAGGTGAGTTAGCATTCCGTCATAGGTAAAATATATCTTGATGGCAATCTGGCGCCCCTATGGGCTCTGTACCTTCCCCTAACTTTTGCCTATGAGCCTCAAAAGGTTTTCTCATAGCGGGGATCTCATTTTTGCCTGTGGGGTTATACCACAGCTGGGAATTATTTTTTTCTTTATATATTTTTTTTGGAATATGGGTTATTTTGATTTGTTTTGCCTCGAGAAGCAATCAAAATTGCTACGCATAACCGACTCTAAGGTGAGTTAGCATTTCGTCATAGGCAAGATATATCTTGGGTAGTCTAGCGCCCATATGGGTTTTCACCAGATATCTTCTCCTAACTTTTGCCTGTGAGCCTCGAAAGATTTTCTCACACCGGGGATCCCATTTTTGCCTGTGGCTTGTAGGGTTATACCACACCTGGAAATTTTTTCTCTTTTTTTTATTTTTTATTTTTTTATTTTTTATTTTTTATTTTTATTTTTGCTTATCTAATGCCCTGATGGGTTTTCACTAGACACCATCCCCTAACTTTTGCCTGTGAGCCTCGAAAGGTTTTCTCACAACGGGAATTTTATTTTTGCCTGTGGAGGTATACCACAGCCGGGAATTACTTTTTTTTTCTTTTTTCACATTTTTTTTTCTTTTTTTTTAACCAGGGCCTCATTAAAAGTCTCGACGAGCCTATAAGCCTTATGGTTATGGATTGAAAATATGAAGCAAATCCACTAATTCAAAATCTTTGAGGTTAAAAGATTGTTGGAGAAGATTCAGCGGAGGATTCTGAGCTGAACTGTATGATTTCTTCCGCTTTGATTAAGGGATCAACTTCAACCCATCTAGAAAAGTAGTCCATTGCAATGAGAGTAAACTTATGCCCCCGGTGCGAGAATGGACTGATGCCTCCAAGATAAAGGAGGGTTGATTGCCCCCATTTCATTTGTTTCCCACGTGACGGATAGCTAAGAAGCAATCCTGGGGTGCAGAGAATTTGGGATTGATGATTTCTGCGCCTTCCTCGAAACCAAAGATAAATGACCACAATTTCTCACGAAAGTCCTCCTGCCCCCTGACAGCTTGAGCGGCAGGTCAGGTCATGATGTCCTTTGTGGTGGTGACGAATTAGAGGAGGATCGACATGCCTTGCCACGATCTCCACCGAGGTAGAGGAGTTGTTGGATGTTATTGCTCATTTTGAATGAAACAACAGCTAACAGCCGAATATAGATCTCTTAGCAGCATTATTGAATTTAGTCTCAAAGATGGAAGGTGAAGCCATGTCCCACCGGGCGTGCCATTTTGTCTGCCGCCACGAATGACGCACCTCGCACGGTTGATCTTTTTTTGATGGATTTTTTCGTGGGGTAGTATTCATGATTCAGATTAGTATTTATATATTCATAGGTATCAGGTATTGCGGATCCATGGCTTCCAATAGACGCAAGCATCTATTGTTAATTACCCCCATAAGAATGGGGCATCTTCGATTAAGAGACCTTCATAAGGAGGATGGGATGAATCGCATTTCAATGATTGACCGAATCCTAAGTATATGTGTTAGGACTCATTTGGATTTGAAGTTGACTAGGTCCTAAGTGTATGCATTAAGATCTAGACGAAATTAGACTCCAAGTATATGTATTAGAGACTAATTAGCTCTAAGTATATATTTTAGAGTCCAATTATATTTGATTTCACCTTGGTTGTATGCTCCAAGGTGAATATGTGACCAAACCTCAAGTATATGTATTGAGATAGGTCGGATTTGATGTTACCCGAAGGTAAAGAGTGGCTAATTCCTGAGTGTATGTATCAAGATTAACCGAGTTTAATATATTTTCCACTCTAGTTATATGTGCTAGAGTGAGGATCTGACTATGCTCTAAGGTATTGCGTTAGGGTTCGTCGGATTTGATTTGAATGAACTCTAAGTATATGTATTAGAGCTCGATTGGATATAGGTTTCACTCTAGATAGATATGCTAGAGCAAAAGGCTGACTAGACCCTATGTATATGTGTTAAGATTAGTCGGGCTTGATTTGACTTCCGCTCTAGATATATGTGCTAGAGCAATAGGTTGACTAAACTCTAAGTATATGTGTTAGGGTTAGTCGAATTTGATTTGACTTCCACTATAGTTATATGTGCTAGAGCAAAAGGTTGACTAGAGCCTAAGTATATGTGTTAGGGTTAGTCGGATTTTGAATGAACTCTAAGTATATGTATTAGAGCTCGATTGCATATGGATTTGACAGAGTTCCGGGTATATAATTTAAAACTCTATCGGTTTGGAGATGATTTTGCCTTAGTTTTATGTGCTAAGGTGGTGGGGTTGACTTAGCTTTAAGTATATGTATCAGGGTTAGTCGATTTTGCATTTCATTTTCACTCTAGATATATGGGCTAGAGCAAAAGGTCGAGATTCATGATGAGATTGGGTTCAATTTATGAACTTGGCCCTGGGTTCGTAATAGAACTTCATATTTTGTTTGGTTCATGATAGAGCCTCATATGAACTTGGCGTATGGTGAGCCTCGTATGAACTTGGCGTATGGTGAGTTGGTGTATGGCTCAAGAAATTAGGTTTATGAACTTGGTGTATGGCTCATAGGATTTGGTGTATGATTCATGAGATTTGGTTCATAGAATTTGGTGTACGGTTCATGAACTTGGTGTATGGCTCATGAAATTTGGTGTATGGTTCATTAGATTTGGTTCATGAAATTTGGTTCATGGGATTTGGTGTATGGTTCATGAACTTGGTGTATGGCTCATAGGATTTGGTGTATGATTCATGAGATTTGGTTCATGAAATTTAGTGTATGGTTCATGAACTTGGTGTATGGCTCATGAAATTTGGTGTATGGTTCATGAGATTTGGTTCATGGGATTTGGTGTATGGTTCATTAACTTGGTGTATGGCTCATGGGATTTAATGTATGGTTCATGAACTTGGTGTATGGCTCATGAAATTTGGTGTATGGTTCATGAACTTGGTTCATGGGATTTGGTGTATGGTTCATGAACTTGGTATATGGTTCATGAGATTGGTTAATGAAATTTGGTTCATGGCTCATGAGATTTGGTTCATGATCCACGACATTTGGGTATGGGATTTAGTTCATGATTCATGAACTTGGTGTATGGCTCATGGGATTTGGTGTATTGTTCATGAACTTGGTTCATGAAATTTGGTTCATGGGATTTAGTATATGGTTCATGAACTTGGTATATGGTTTATGAGATTGGTTCATGAAATTTGGTTCATGGTTCATAAAATTTGAGTATGAGATTTGGTTCATGATCCATGAAATTTTGATATGGGATTTGGCTCATGATTCATGATAAAAACTCATTTTCGTTTCATGGTAAAAGCCCATGTTTGAAGTTGGGTTTGGGTTAGATTGGGTTAGGCTTTTATTGTGGACTCAATTGGGTTTGGATTTTTTTTGTGGTGGACTTAATTCGATTTGGGCTTTTTATTGTGGACTAGATATATTCCCGACATTGCATAAGGAGTATGTCTCGTTGCCCAACATCACATCATCTTCGCGATGTTTCCGCTCGAACACTTTGTTCGAAATCTCGATTTCACTTCACCGACAATGCCAGACTTGGCAATTGGTGACTTCACCAATCAGGTGAAAGGTATGACCGAGCGTCTGCTCCTCAGGTCACAATCATAATTCTCTTATACACGACTAATGCTCTTATACTCTCAGAGCCATCGGTCAAACTGCTTATCTCGGTTTACAACAGATGGTCCACAGACCAAAGCTCTCACGTAGGCCTATTGCCTAAACCTGTCTCAACCTCGCGTAACATCTCTTGCTCGCAAACGTAATTCCAATCGTTACCCAGTGGAGTCCTCACTCAGGACTTGCGCACATACTCCAACCAGGAGTAACCAAGACCCCAAACCTCTACTGAGTCCTAGAGTTGGGTCACATCCACACTCTCGGTGTACTACCATTCATATGGTCTCACAGGTGGCATTCCACATTCTTGGGTCATCGCTTGGACTACCGCCCCGACCATAAGTCTCTGCCCTACCCTCAGGTCTCGGGCTGCTGTCACACACAGCTGACTGCGCCTGTCCATAAGGCCCCAGGCTCCACAGTCCACGATGGTCCGGGCACGGATCGTCCCCAAGCAATACCCGATACAGTCGCTACACGTGTCCCGCACGCTATACCAAGCGACCACAGTCTCTACCGGCTCCTAAGCACCCAGTGCGAGCCACTAGCTCTCAAGCGGTTCTTGGCCTCCTTCACACTTAGTAATGCCCAAGTGCTACTGCCAACAAAACCTCTCGGCTAACCAGAAACTAATATTCCACGAGTACTTACACCCGAGCGTCCCACGCTACTATGTTCATTTGCGTTATCCACAAGCACTAAGCTACCACGCTTATGCTCACTCGCATTGCGAGTACCACAACCTACCTCAATTTGAGGTACAGCAAGGCCCACTCGCCACGTCTTGGCGATCACCTTATCAATTCACAACCGTCATCGATCCACTATAACGATGTTCGGGATCTGCGAACTATTAACACGTTCTCAAACTTCATAACTCGACTCTTGCAATTGGCTACTCACATTGCCCTAATATCGAGAGTCAGCTCGCTTACAATCATTGTTACCTCAAGCCGTCAACTAGGCGCAACACCCGCAATTTGCCGGTATCATCAAAATCTCTAGCCGCTCCAGCGGCAATGCATGCCTCCATGACACGAGCATAGCTGGGTATCTATCCTTACCCATAACCTTGGTCCTGGCTACAATTACACTTGCATCGTAGTAACAGACCACAACATTTGCATGTAATGCTCTAGTGTCACATTATGCTCTACATATGTTTTCAGCAATCAAAACATACCTGCTATGACGCCGTCGACAGCAGTAGATTCCATCACCTGAGTCACGTACCCGTGGCCACTTGGCGCCCGACGCGAACCCTCAGGTTACCTCAACATCAATGCATGCTCACCAGACCTTACCGCAGGTGGTACACCCCGAACTGTCTTGGAGCAGAAGAGGCCGTCGCAAGTGTCAGGGCTCGGCTATCCCCCTGCAGGCACTCATCCCGCGTATGGCCCGGTTGCCCACACCTGAAGCACTTGCCCTCCCGCTGATCACACTGTTGTGGGTGATGAGGGCCCCCACAAATAACACTACTCGCCGAGGACCGAGTATGGTAGGTCCCCGGGGCATGAGATTGTCGACGCGAACGTGTCGGGACTTGTATGGAACTCGACTGTCCACCAGATTAACTCGATGGTCGTCCCATCTCTATTTCCTTGTCATAAAACTCGCGCTCCTCTTGCACGAATGCATTGCCCTGCTCCACCCACAGGGCCCTGTCCAGCACCTCGACAAAGGTTTGCAGTTTGAAGGGATGCACAACCTTAAATATCTCAGGCCGAAGTCCACGCACGAAACAATCAGCCTTGTCCTTGTCATCCCGTATCACATAAGGGATACAATTTACAATGCGAGAGAACTCTCTCTCGTACTCTCTCACCGAGCGATCACCTTGTTTCAGCTTCCTGAATTTTTCCTGAAGCTTTCTCTTCTCATTATCAGGGAAGTAGGCAGAGAACACCAGTCCTCGAAATTCCTCCCAAGTCGCCGGAGGGAGACTAGAAGGTCGGTCTCGTCGGACTCCCTTCCACCATGCCTTTGCCGACCCTTGCAAGCAGTGTGCGGCAAAATGCACCTTGTCTCGCTCCAAGGTGTACAAGTCCTCAAACAGGGACTCCATAGAATCGATCCACGTTTCTACAGTCCACGGGTCCATTTCTTTCCCGTCGAAGGTAAGCGAATTGAATTCCTTGAACGTCATGAGGGCAGCTAAAGCCCGCTCCCTCTCCGCCTCCAATTCCACTGAATCAGGGGCCCATGCACCAGCATCTACTTGCGAGGTACCCGCCACGGCTCCTGATGGTACACGACGTGCTAATCGCTCCACGGTCTCATGGAGTCTCCTGATCCGTTCCTCCTGGCGCACGGCAGCCTCCTACTGTCGCTGTGCCATCTCAGCTTGTTGTTGCACCACTCCAACGAGTGTGGCCAACTGTTCACGAAGCTCCGGGTCTTCACTTGACCCAGATTGCACATGGACCCCACTAGGTCCATCCCGTGTTGATCTCGTCGGAGATCGCCCACGTGACGCCATCGTATCCTGAAACACGACAACTTCCGTCAATATCCTCGACCTTCTAGGCCAAGTATAAACAGGATTCCAATTACGGACACAAATTAGGCGAAAATCACACAAGGGCGCCTATTCTCATCCCATGGGTTCATGTTGTCGGGCGCCAACATGAACACACTTGGCTGAGAATAAACCACGCCTTAAATCTACCTCTAACATCCTATTAGAGGCATAACCAATACACGACCCAATCGTTTACCCTTTCGCCGCACATCATAAGTCCTCGTCTCTCACGAGTTTACACTCCTAGGATCTTTTTCCATCCTAGGATTCCTTAGGTCCACCTAGATCGTTTCTACGCTCTGATACCACCTCAGTCTGTCACGCCTCGCCGTGCCTTAGCACCAAGTAGGTGGAAGGACAAAACGCACGGGCGCATGACCCAGATCCGCCGAACGGACAAACTTTCCCCTGTACGTCCAAGGCGTCACAACCAGTATAATTCAAGAGGTTCCAAACAGGAACAGAATTCATACAAAGATTGCATAAGGAAAGAATCATAAACTACTATGCTATTATAAGCATTCGCAATACAACCACATATTACATTTTTTCTGTCTTTGTTCTTTCTTTCCAAATACAATCGAATTATTATTACATTTCCATTCATTCGAATACCCCTAAACTACGCAGTAGAGGGTACTTCTATTCTGGTCACAGTGGTAGGACGCTAACTACTGAGTTACGCCCTTCCCTCGCGCCGCCGCGCCACTCACGTGTGGACCTGAAAAAAGTGGGATGAGAACTATATAAAATAGTTCCCAGTGGGTAAGGCCACCCAAGAGAGGAGCTCGACCCACCAGATCCAAAGGAAGCATACAAGCATGGGTTAGTACATATACATAACCAATAAGCATATAACTTTACAATATACGAAAGTAAACATCCTATGCTTCAACAAATGCAATAATGAAATCCATGCAATATATTTTCGACTGCTATTCCACTACCCATTTCATAACCAATCTGCTTCTAAGGTTCACTTACCTTAGCTAAGCCGTACTCGACTCGCTCTCGAGTCCATCATTAACGGGTTACCGCCCTCCTAAGGTTTACTTACTTTAGTCAAACCTTACCCGACTCACTCTAGAGTCAACATCCTTGGGCCACCGCCCAACTAAGGTTTACTTATTTAGTCAAACCCTCACCGACTCACTCTTGAGTCATATATCCTTAGGCCACCGCCCAGCTAAGGTTTACTTATTTAGTCAAACCCTCACCGACTCACTCTTGAGTCATATATCCTTGGGCCACCGCCCAGCTAAGGTTTACTTATTTAGCCAAACCTTCACCGACTCACTCTTGAGTCAAATATCCTTGGGCCACAGCCCAGCTAAGGTTTACTTATTTAGTCAAACCCTCACCGACTCACTCTTGAGTCAAATATCCTTGGGCCACAGCCCAGCTAAGGCTTACTAATTAGTCAAACCTTCACCGACTCACTCTTGAGTCAAATATCCTTGGGCCACAGCCCAGCTAAGGTTTACTTATTTAGCCAAACCTTCACCGACTCACTCTTGAGTCAAATATCCTTGGGCCACAGCCCAGCTAAGGTTTACTTATTTAGTCAAACCTTCACCGACTCACTCTTGAGTCAAATATCCTTGGGCCACAGCCCAGCTAAGGCTTACTTATTAGTCAAACCTTCACCGACTCACTCTTGAGTCAAATAGTGGGCCACCGCCCAACCTGACTTTACCACCTGGCAGCGAAATTGTCGCACTCGCCGAACGATGGCTTCAGTCAACCGGCGGCGAACCGTCGCACTTGCCGAACAATGGCCTCGATCACCGGGCGGCGAACCGTCGCACTCGCCACTGGTATCTAGCCCCTTGGCGGCGAAATAGTCGCACCCACCACAAGTATCCAGCCCCCTTGGCGGCGAAATAGTCGCATCCACCAGCTGATACCAAGATTACAAGTCACCAGATCTGGGATTCCGGAATCTACTTTCACATCTCAAGGGTTCATCATTACCCTATGTTGCAAACCTCTTATGGGTTCATTTTGCCGTGTCCAAGTGGTCAACCTACCACTATATTTTCCAACCTATGTTCAATAACACTAGGTTCGATAGTCCTGTTTAAGTGATCTTCCTATCACTATGTTGTCTCGGCAGGGCTGCAGGGGCAGCAGCGGCGCCTGGGCTAGCCGGGGACGGCCGGAAAGTGCGCCGGGGGTCGATGGCGGCACCGGCAGTCCGCAGGGGCCACCAGAAGTCTTCCTGGTCAGATCTAAATCGTAGAGAGGCAATGAGGGTGAAGGAGAGGAAGGTGGAGGTGACGTGGAGAGGGTTGGCAGGGCTGGCAGCACCAGTGGCCGGCGGCGGCGGCGCGCAGGGGGTGTGCCCGAGAGAGGGGAAGTCGGCTAGGGCTGCAGAGAGGGGGTGGAGGTGGCAAGGGTTAGGGTTTGCTCATGCAAACCCTAATGCCTAATATATATACATTTCCCAAATTGCAAATAAATCCACATTTTGTAGCATTCGGAATTTCGGTGCGTCGTTGCGAACTTTGCTAAATTTGATAAAGTTCGATGGAAGCCGATAATGGCTGGTGTGGAATTGGGTTCCGAAGGTTTCGGAACATTGTGGGTGCGAGTGGAAATCCGAAAATTAAAAAATTATGAAAAAGGGACCAAGTGGAGAAAAACTGCACACGGGGTCCGGACCCTGGAAGCTGGGGTCCGGACAATGAAGTCCGCGGGCAGCTACGGTCCGGACACGGATGTCACGGTCCGGACCCGAGCTGGCTTCCGAGTTGGGGTGCGTAGGGGTTCCGGAACCGGACACCAAGGTCCGGACCCGGCCTGCGCGGTGGACTGTCACCTCTGCGGGGTCCGGACCCCACTTGCAAGGTCCGGACCCGGCTGAGGCAGAATGCCCAGTGAGGGGTATTTTATAATTTCATGGTGGAGGGCTATGTATAGGGCTGAGGTATCTCTCTCCTCATTACTCCTCCACTCCCCTCACATTCCCTCTCCCTCTCCCTCACTTTCTCTCGCTAGAGATCTCTCCAAAGTTTGGAGAAGTGTAGGATTTGACCTTGGAAAAAGCTTCTAAGGTGGATTTGGAGCTTCTTGGTGCAAGAAGAAGCTTGGGAGCTAGGGCTTCGAGGTGAGTTCTTGTGGTTTAGGGTTTAAACCTTGGATTTAATCTTTTAATATGAGGTTTTTGGAAACCCTAGACAATCTCAACCAGAAATCGTGAAAGATTGGCCATGAAATCTAGGGTTTGGCTTGCATGCATGCAAACTCTAGGTAGATTTGGGGCTTTTGCCATGGGAGGTTCTAAAAATATTTGAACCTTCGGGAATTACAATTGAGGCAAGAGAAATCATGTTAGAACACTTGATTTCATGTATCGAGTTGATTATAGGGTTCGTAATGAGTAACGAACCATTTTCTTGTAGAAGCTTGGGTTGAAGCAAGAACTCAAGGCTTGGAGACATAGGAGCTCAAAGGATTTAGAACTTGGAAGCTCTTGAGGTGGGTTTGTGTTTACCGAAGTGATTAGGTCACTTCCATGTCTAGGGTAAATATCCATTTAAAGATAAAATAGTATGTATTGTGAACCCTAGGACTTGCATGTTGGCAAAGATGAAAATCATGATAGGTAGAGCAATGAGCTCCTATTGCATGTTATAGAATTCAAGTATATTTCTATTATCTATACTTGTTATGTGATTGCATGTATGAATTTGGAACCTAGTGTCATTGAACATAGGTTGGACATGAGAATTGAAACCTAGAGTCATGGAACCTAGGTTGAGAACGAGAAAGTAAACCTAGTGTCATTGAACATAGGTGAGACTTAGTGACTTCAACCTAGGGTCATGAGACTTAGGTTGGCAAGTGTGAAATGTGATAGATTGAGATGGGATGTGCGACGAGGTTGCTATCCCGGGTATGCGACGAGTTCGCTACCCATGCCATGTGATGACGGTGTTGAGATGGGATGTGCGACGAGGTTGCTATCCCGGGTATGCGACGAGTTCGCTACTTATGCCATGTGATGGCGGTGTTGAGACGGGATGTGCGACGAGGTTGCTATCCCGGGTATGCGACGAGTTCGCTACCCATGCCATGTGATGGCGGTGTTGAGATGGGATGTGCGACGAGGTTGCTATCCCGGGTATGCGACGAGTTCGCTACCCATACCATGTGATGGAGGTGTTGAGATAGGATGTGCGACGAGGTTGCTATCCCGGGTATGCGACGATTTCGCTACCCGTGCCATGTGATGGCGGTGTTGAGGTGGGGTATGCGACGGTTTCGCTATCCCGAGTATGCGACGATTTCGCTACTCGAATACGGAGGTGACGATTTCACTCCTTGGATGTTGGAACTATTATGGTGACGCGGCGATTCCGGAACCATAAGTTTATGACAAGTAGTTGAACTTGGTCAATGTGAAATATAGGATGAACCTAGGAGAAAATGAAAAATTGACATTTTATTTGGTTGCATCCTTTATGTTTATTTACAAGCATGTAAATAATTGTTGCATAGTTATTTGTGATCTAACTTATGCATATGGTGTTTCTTTGGACCTGATGGGTCGAGCTTCTCTCTTGGGTGGCCTTACCCACTGGGAACTATGTTTATAGTTCTCACCCCACGTTTTTCAGGTCCTTCCGCGAGTGAGGCGGCGGAGCGAGGCAAGGGTTTGGCTCTCTAGATAGCGGCCCTTCCATTTTGATGATACATAGAGTTGTACCCCTAGTCTTGGACATTGATAGTATAGGGGTTTTCATTGATTATATGCAACTTGTATATTCCATGATTTTCGAACTTGATGTATGGAATGGAAATGAAAGAAAAGAAAAATTTTGCATGTATCAATGTGCAAATGTGTTGTAATAGAAGTAGAACTTCTTTATGTTGATGCTTTCCTTGTGCAACTCTTGTACTCCGTTCCTTGTTGGAACCTCGTGGACATGCTTGTGTTGTGACGCCTTGGGCGGGTAGAAGAGACTCTATCTGTTCGGCGGGTCTGGGGCATGCGCCCGTGCGGTTATCCTTTCCACCTACTTGGTGTTAAAGGCCCAACGGGGCGTGACAGACTGAGGTGGTATCAGAGCATAGAAACGGTCTAGGTGGACCTAAGAAACCCTAGGATGGAAAAGACCCAAGGAGTGTAGGCTCGTGAGTGACGAGATCTTTGATGTGGCGAAAGATAAGTGAATGGGGTATGTCTTTATACCTCTAGTTGGAAGTAGAGGTAGATTCGAGGTGTGTCTTATTCTTCACCAAGTGTGTTCGTGTTGGCGGCCGACAACATGAAACCAAGTGAGGGAAATAAGAACCCTTGTGTGACTTTCGCCTAGATTGGGTTCACGTTTATTTTCGTGAAACGTTGTGTTACAAATGACTTTGAATGTCATGAAATGACCAAAGTCGTTGTGTTTTCAGGAGATAATGGTACGTGGACGGCCTCCTACGAGGGCTGGGCTCGGAGGATCGAGCGCGGCTCCCGAACAACTCGGGGAGGGCGAGAACTCGGGTCTTCATAATCAGTTGACCGAGTTGATGGGCGTGGTTCGACGACAGGCCGAAACCATGCAGCGGCAGGAGGAGCAAATTAAAAAGCTCCAGGACGAGATGGCGCAGCAAGCGGCTGCGGTTAGGGAGGAGAGAACGGGAGCGCCTCCGGCCTCTGCTTCGGCACCGGCCGAGGAGGTGACACCAGCGCCGGCTGTGGCGCCACCGGCATCACCGATTGTAGCCCGTGGGTCGGGTGCTCCTATGCCCGATTTCGCGATGGAGGATGCGGAGCGAGAGCGCACACTTGCTGCTCTCATGAGGTTTAAGAAGTTCAACCCGTCTATCTTCAACGGGGAGAACGTTGATCCATGGGATGTAGAGACGTGGATTGATGCTATTGAGATGCTCTTCGAGGATCTATATACCTTGGAGAGGGACAAGGTACATCTCGCCGCTCATTTCTAGAGCGATCGGCGAAGGTGTGGTGGAAGGGAGTCTGGCATGACCGACTCTCTAGCCTTCCGCCACCGACGTGGGAGGAGTTTCGGGGTATGGTGTTCGCCGCCTACTTCCCCGATAGTGAGAAAAGGAAACTCCAAGAAAGGTTCTGTAAGTTGAAGCAAGGGAACCGCACCGTGCGCGAGTACGAGAGGGAGTTCTCGTACATCATTAATTGTGTACCACACGTTGTCCGCGGAGAGTTGGACAAGGTCGATTGCTTCGTGCGCGGGCTTCGACCGGAGATCTTTCGGGCGGTTCACGCCCTCAAGCTACAGACCTTTGCGGAGGTCTTGGACCGTGCTCTTTGGGTTGAGCACGGGAATGCATGTGCGCGCGAGGAGCGCGAATCTTGGGGGAGAGAGAAGGAAAAAGATAAAGAAAAGGGAAAGTAACGACCGGCAAGTGGCTCGGGTGGGCAGTCTAGCTCTAAGCGGCCCCCGAAGCACTCGCAGTCGCAGAACCAGTCGCGAGGGTCCTGGCGGAATCGACCCTCGACCCGGTGTCCGATTTGTAGCGGCCCCCACAACCCTCAGCAATGTGATTATAGTGAGGGCCGGTGCTACAAATGCGGACAGCCGGGACATATGCGGTACAATTGCCCGATGGATGATGGCCGAGCACCGTCGTCGGCATCGGCATTTGCATCGCCGAGACAGCTTGCGGGCATCCCACCAGCGACGTTGTCGGCTGGCCGTACACAACCGCCGAGACCAGCTGAGGGCCAGCGACTAGCGCCCAGTGGACGGGTGTTCGCCTCGTAGGTGGAGGAGCCTTCTGCCCAAGAGGATGTCGTGGCAAGTATTGTGTTAATTAAAGGCATTCGATGTAGAGCTTTGTTTGATACTGGAGCATCGCATTCATTCATTGCTCGATCATTTGCTATTGCACATGGAATAAAGATTGTAGAAGCCACGCATGCAAGAACTGTGCAAGTACCTGAACACACCTTTTGTGTACATCACGCGTGTGTAGATTGTCCAGTGAGGGTTGAAAACTGGATCATGCCAGCTGATTTGCTGGTGTTAAATCGAATGAATGAGTATGATTTAATCCTAGGAATGGATTGGCTCTCGAAATATCACGCTACTATTGATTGTGAGAGCCGGATAGTGAGGTTTAAGGAACCCGGGCACAAAGAGTTTGTGTACCGTGGGTGCAAGAGTTCGCTCTTTACGTCAATGGTGTCCACATCGCAAGCAAGAAAACTCATTGCCAGTGGTTGCATTGCTTACCTAGCGACGGTAGTGGATAGCCGAAAGGAAGTGTTGGGACTCGAGGACATTCCTGTAGTCCAAGAGTTCCCGGATGTATTCCCGATAGAGTTACCCGGAATGCCACCGGATCGGGAAATAAAATTCGTGATCGATTTGCTCCAGGGTACGGCACCGATTTCTAAGGCCCCGTACAGGATGGCACCCGCGGAGCTAAAAGAATTGAAAGCACAACTACAAGATTTGATGGACAAGGGTTTTGTAAAGCCAAGTGTGTCACCTTGGGGAGCCCCTGTTCTATTTGTGCGGAAAAAGGACGGTTCACTGCGGTTATGTGTGGATTACCGTGAGTTGAACAAAGTGACCGTCAAGAATAAGTACCCGTTGCCTCGAATTGATGACTTATTCGATCAGTTGCAAGGGTCTCGGATGTATTCAAAGATTGACTTGCAATTCGGTTATCACCAATTGAAGATTAAACCGGAGGATGTGCATAAGACCGCGTTTAGGACGCGGTATTGACATAATGAATTCACGGTTATGCCTTTCGGGCTTACCAATGCCCCGGCAACGTTCATGGATTTAATGAACCGTGTGTTCAAACCACTGTTGGATCAGTTTGTGGTGGTGTTCATAGATGATATTCTTGTCTACTCTCGGAGTGAAGAGGAACATAATGAGCACCTAAGGATTGTGCTTCAAGTTATTCGCCAAGTTGAAAAAGTGCGAATTTTGGATTCGTGAGGTCGCTTTCTTGGGTCATGTGATTTCCGCGGAAGGAGTATCAGTGGACCCTATGAAAGTTGAGGCAATCAAGGATTGGCCTCGCCCGACCAATGTCACGGAGATACGAAGCTTTTTGGATCTTGCAGGGTACTATCGGCGGTTCGTGGAGGGGTTTTCAAAAATTTCCGTTCCACTAACACGTCTTACCCGCAAGGGGGCCAAATATGTTTGGAGCGATGAATGCGACAAAAGCTTTAAGGAGCTAAAGGAAAGGTTGACTTCGGCTCCGGTTCTCGCCTTGCCGATTGCAGGGGAGGGCTTTGTGGTGTATAGTGATGCATCACGGCGTGGTCTTGGGTGTGTGCTTATGCAAAGAGGACAAGTGATAGCATATGCCTCTCGACAGCTGAAGAGCTATGAGCAGAATTACCCCACCCACGACCTAGAGCTTGCAGCAGTGGTCTTCGCACTTAAGTTGTGGAGACACTATTTGTACGGGGAACATTGTGAGGTGTATACGGATCACAAAAGCTTAAAGTACTTATTCACTCAAAAGGAGTTGAATTTGAGGCAGCGGAGATGGTTGGAGTTGATAAAGGATTACGACTTAACCATCTTGTACCACCCCGGTAGTGCCAATGTGGTGGCCGATGCGCTCAGTAGAAAATCCGTGGAGAACTTCGCAATTGAGATGACGGGACAAATGCCGTTAATCAAGGAAATGGGCCGGTTTGACTTGGAAGTCGTGGCCCTGGGCGTCCCCGCTAAACTCATGAATCTCGAAGTGTGGCCGACCTTGTTGGAGCAAATAAAAGAAAAGCAATCCGGTGATCCGGAACTCCAAAAGGTGCGGAGTGCTATCGAGAGTGGGCGCGCCGGTAATTTTCATGTGGACTCGAAGGGCGCCATTCGATTTCGAAATCGATTGTGCGTGCCTAAAGTCGAGGACATTCGTAGGGAGATCTTGAAAGAAGCTCACACTTCACCCTATGCGATTCACCCGGGTGGCACCAAAATGTATAAGGATCTTAAATTGTATTATTGGTGGCCGGGGATGAAACTTGATGTTGGACGCTTTGTGGCACAATGTTTAGTATGCCAACAGGTGAAGGCCGAGCGTCGCTTTCCAGCAAGGAAATTGCAAGGGTTGCCCATTCCAGTTTGGAAGTGGGAGAACATAGCAATGGACTTCGTTGTGGGCCTACCTCGATCGCAAGGTGGCCACGACGCGATTTGGGTGGTGGTGGATCGTTTGTCAAAGTCGGCACACTTTTGCCAATCCACACCACTTGGTCGGGAGACAAGTTAGCACAAGTCTACCTGGACGAGATTATGCGGTTGCACGGGGTCCCGACCTCGATAGTTTCAGATCGAGATCCTCATTTTACGTCGTATTTTTGGAAAAGCTTGCAAGAAGCTTTGGGTACACGGCTCGATTTCAGTTCAGCATTTCATCCTCAAACTGACGGTCAATCAGAAAGGACAATTCAAATTTTGGAGGATATGCTGTGAGCGTGTGTGTTGGACTTTAAGGGGGCATGGCCTACTCATTTGTCGATGGCTGAATTTGCTTATAATAATAGCTATCAATCTAGCATCGGTATGGCACCGTTTGAGGCCTTGTATGGAAGAAAATGCTGCTCTCCTATCAATTGGAGCGAGGTCGGCGAGAGAAGGGTCTTAGGACCGGATGTGTTGCGTGAAGCAGAGAAAAAGGTCCGCTTGGCACGTGAACGTTTATCGACGGCGCAATCCAGGCAAAATAGCTATGCAGATAGGCGTCGACGAGATTTGGAATTCGCGGTAGGAGACCGCGTCTTCTTGAAAGTATCAACCATGAGAGGGGTGAAGCGATTTGGTGTTCGGGGTAAGTTGAGTCCACGTTACATTGGACCCTATGAGGTTTTGGAGCGTGTGGGATCCTTGGCATATCGGCTAGCCTTGCCGCCAAAACTAGCGGGGATACACAATGTATTTCATGTGTCGATGCTCCGTAAGTACGTATATGATCCGGCGCACGTCCTCGAGTATGTGCCTTTGGAACTGTATGAGGATATGACTTATGAGGAGTTTCACTTGTGTATCATGGATCGCGAGGTGAAAAGTTCAAGGAACCGTGAAATTCCTTATGTAAAGGTACATTGGACGAATCACGGTGAGCGAGAAGCTACGTGGGAATTGGAAAGCTCAATGAAGGAGCGGTTTCCTTACCTCTTCGCTGAGTCCAGCTGAGGTATGATTTAGTTTCGCGGCCGAAACTCTCTTTAAGGGGGGAGGAATGTAGCACTCAGAATTTCGGTGCGTCGTTGCGAACTTTGCTAAATTTGATAAAGTTCGATGGAAGCCGATAATGGCTGGTGTGGAATTGGGTTCCGAAGGTTTCGGAACATTGTGGGTGCGAGTGGAAACCCGAAAATCGAAAAATTATGAAAAAGGGACCAAGTGGAGCAAAACTGCTCACGGGGTCCGGACCCTGGAAGTTGGGGTCCGGACAATGAAGTCCGCGGGCAGCTACGGTCCGGACCCGGATGTCACGGTCCGGACCCGAGCTGGCTTCCGAGTTGGGGTGCGTACGGGTTCTGGACCCGGACACCAAGGTCCGGACCCGGCCTGCGCGGTGGACTATCACCAGTGCGGGGTCCGGACCCCACTTGCAAGGTCCGGACCCAGCTGAGGCAGAATGCCCAGTGAGGGGTATTTTAGTAATTTCATGGTGGAGGGCTATGTATAGGGGCTGAGGTATCTCTCTCCTCATTACTCCTCCACTCTCCTCACATTCCCTCTCCCTCTCCCTCACTTTCTCTCTCTAGAGATCTCTCCAAAGTTTGGAGAAGTGTAGGATTTGACCTTGGGAAAAGCTTCTAAGGTAGATTTGGAGCTTCTTGGAGCAAGAAGAAGCTTGGGAGCTAGGGCTTCGAGGTGAGTTCTTGTGGTTTAGGGTTTAAACCTTGGATTTGATCCTTTAAGATGAGGTTTTTGGAAACCCTAGACAATCTCAACCACAAATTGTGGAAGATTGGCCATGAAATCTAGGGTTTGGCTTGCATGCATGCAAACCCTAGGTAGATTTAGGACTTTTGCCATGGGAGGTTCTAAAAATATTTGAACCTTCGGGAATTGCAATTGAGGCAAGAGAAATCATGTAAGAACATTTGATTTCATGTATCGAGTTGATTATAGGGTTCGTAATGAGTAATGAACTAATTTCTTGTAGAAGCTTGGGTTGAAGCAAGAACTCAAGGCTTGGAGACTTAGGAGCTCAAAGGATTTAAGAACATGGAAGCTCTTGAGGTGGGTTTGTGTTTACCGAACTGATTATGTCACTTCCATGTCTAGGGTAAATATCTATTTAAAGATAAAATGATATGTATTGTGAACCCTAGGACTTGCATGTTGGCAAAGATGAAAATCATGATAGGTAGAGCCATGAGCTCCTATTGCATGTTATAGAATTCAAGTATATTTCTATTATCTATACTTGTTATGTGATTGCATGTATAAATTTGGAACCTAGTGTCATTGAACATAGGTTGGACATGAGAATTGAAACCTAGAGTCATGGAACCTAGGTTGAGAACGAGAAAGTAAACCTAGTGTCATTGAACATAGGTGAGACTTAGTGACTTGAACCTAGGGTCATGAGACTTAGGTTGGCAAGTGTGAAATGTGATAGATTGCGATGGGATGTGCGACGAGGTTGCTATCCCGGGTATGCGACGAGTTCGCTACCCATGCCATGTGATGGCGGTGTTGAGATGGGATGTGTGACGAAGTTGCTATCCCGGGTATGCGACGAGTTCGCTACCCATGCCATGTGATGGCGGTGTTGAGATGGGATGTGCGACGAGGTTGCTATCTCGGGTATGCGACGATTTTGCTACCCGTGCCATGTCATGGCGGTGTTGAGGTGGGGTATGCGACGGTTTCGCTATCCCGAGTATGCGACGATTTCGCTACTCGAATACGGAGGTGACGATTTCACTCCTTGGATTTTGGAACTATTATGGTGACGTGGCGATTCCGGAACCATAAGTTTATGACAAGTAGTTGAACTTGGTCAATGTGAAATATAGGATGAACCTAGGAGAAAATAAAAAATGGACATTTTATTTGGTTGCATCCTTTATGTTTATTTACAAGCAAGTAAATAATTGTTGCATAGTTATTTGTGATCTAACTTATGCATATGGTGTTTCTTTGGACCTGGTGGGTCGAGCTTCTCTCTTGGGTGGCCTTACCCACTGGGAACTATGTTTATAGTTCTCACCCCACGTTTTTCAGGTCCTTACGCGAGTGAGGCGGCGGAGCGAGGCAAGGGTTTGGCTCTCTAGATAGCGGCCCTTCCATTTTGGTGATACATAGAGTTGTACACCTAGTCTTGGACATTGATAGTATAGGGGTTTTCATTGATTATATGCAACTTGTATATTCCATGATTTTGGAACTTGATGTATGGAATGGAAATGAAAGAAAAGAAAATTTTTGCATGTATAAATGTGCAAATGTGTTGTAATAGAAGTAGAACTTCTTTATGTTGATGCTTTCCTTGTGCAACTCTTGTACTCCGTTCCTAGTTGGAACCTCGTGGACATGATTGTGTTGTGACGCCTTGGGCGGGTAGAAGAGACTCTATCTGTTTGGCGGATCTGGGGCATGCGCCCGTGCGATTATCATTTCCACCTAGTTGGTGTTTAAGGCCCGACGGGGCGTGACACATTTACCCTATAATTTTGTAGTACACTGAACTTTAGCAAATTGCGGAGTTCTAGTGAGAGAATCGTGCATTATACTATTCTGGAGTTTTGGGTTGAGTTTGGTGAGCTTTGAGGTGTTTTCGTGGCTTAAAAAGTGCGAAAACGGACTCCGGAGATCAAATTCTGCATAAGGTGCAGAATTTGTACTGCATTCGGGTACTAATTTTGGCATACGGGTACTAATTTAATTAATACCGTTTATGCCAATTCGTATACCGGTATACAGTGCTGCAGAATCAAATTTCGTGCAGTTTTGCTATTTCTGAGTTTTGAGGGGCCTAAGTGGATTTTGTGCTTAGGGTTAAGTAACCCTTCACCCCTCATGTTGCTGTTTTGGCTGAGGATGGAGGAGAAGAAAGGTAGGGGGTTTTCTCTCTCTCTCTCTAGATTTTCTTGCTCCCAACCCTCTAGATCATGGTTTTGATCTCTTCTCTTTCCATTTTCTTCATGGAGGAGTGCTTCTAGGCTTTGTGGGGAGCTCGGGATGGATGAGAGGAACTTGTTTGTGGACTTAGCTTCAACCTAGCACGTGTGAGCTTGGTTTGGGGCTTGATTTGAGGTTAGTAAACCCTTTTACAACCTCTATTTGTGATTTTGCTTGAGATTTGGCATGAAAACCTAGTTTCATGAAAATTAGGGTTTTATTTGGGGTTTCTTGAATGAGAGCTCTTGAGGTGGAATTGATGGGTGTAGAATGTTGTTGTAGGTTGGATTTGATGATCCCTAACATCAATTTGGACTTAGAACAAGTTTTACTTGCTCAAGATAATTTTCACCCATTTACCTCATAGTTTTTGGTGGTTTTCGAATTTGTTCGTTCGAAGCTTTTAACCCCTTGGAAAATTATCTTAGGGTATGAGAAGCTCGGGGGACAACTCCATTTCGAAGTACTGCGAGGTTTCGACGGGTATCCGGTGGGTTTGACCTCACCGAAATGGGTGAACTCCCCCTATGTCTCCTATCTTGTTATAGGATTGATTAGATGCATAATTATGATAATTATGGCATGATGAGAATTGTGATTGCATGAGACATATATGTTGTGTATGAAAAATGCATAGTACATATAGTGTGGCATTATGAGAATAACATGCATGCTAGGGTATTTGCACTAATAGTGTAATGATGCATTAGGAAATGCTAATTAAGATATGCATGCTAGAAAGAAGTGTCATATGAGACACTACTTGCTTAGTGGATTAGTGAATTCTCTTTGCATACTAAAGTATGCTTGTATAGAGAAAAGAGAAGATATGACAAGTGTATGTTGCACCTCAACTAGGTGAGCAATTGTGACGGGCATTGTTGGCATTGGGCTCGACCTTTTGGTCGTGGATTGATTCCATGTTTAAGACATGAGGAAAGGAATTCTATTTGCATTTGATAATTATAATTGGTTAAACATGAGTCCATTTGGTTAATTAAATACTTGCATGATAGCTTTATACTCTATGTAGTAGAGGTTGTTGTAGCTTATGCATGGCATGGATAGGGTCTTGTTGGCATCGTAGAATGCATAATTTCAAGTGGGAAGGAAGGTGGTTTCATGTCATGGCATTGTAGAATGCATGAATTGTAGCATTGGAATAATGCATGAACTATAGCATTTGTTGAATGCATCGGTTTTGGTATTGAAAGGTATTGGTTATAGCATTAGTATAATGCATTGGACATGGCATTGGGATAATGCATGGTTTATGAACTTAGTAAACCGAGAGGTAAACATTTACATGTTAGGGACATGGACATATTGGTAGGGACATACCAACGGAAAATTTGAGAACAACATGACATCGTGGACATTTAGCATATTGGCTATTGAATGTAGTAAACATGACATGACATGTCTTGACATAGTGTGAGGTTAAACATATTGTATTTCACTTAGGTGAATAATTAGGTTGACATTACGACATAATGTTAGACCCTTGGACATCGGTTGGCTATTTCATGTTAGAGACATGACGAACGTATTTCCTATGCTATTGACTATGCTTGTTATGCCATTGTGCTCATTCGCACATGCTTATGAGGGTCGCTCCCTACAAGCCGGCAGCTCCGGAGTGGGCCTTTCGCGACGTCGATCGTTTATGTGCAGGTTATATGAGCGCCGAAGTGGATTGCCGTGGGGGAGGCTCATTCTAGCGAGAATGTTGACTACCACGGGACCATTAGGCACGGCACGAGCCGAGACTTGAAAAGTCCTTTATGGTAGGAAATATCGTGAGGAATGTGACATTTGACACCCTAGTTAATCAGTACATATAGATGTAGCTGATTGACATAACATAGGGTGGTAACCTTGTGGCATTACATGTAGTGAGACATTAACATGACTTGACACACTAGTGGTTAGTGAACATAACATACATATTGTTGGGAACAAGTCATATAGTTCATACATGTAGTAGAAAATTGGATGTACATTACATACTTGTAGTTGGAGACAAGTCATATGTGTAATAGTAAAACTTGACATATAGTGAGTTTATTACATTAGAGCATATGTGATTGATCATGGCATTAATTTGACATGCATGTAATTTGTGTAATTAAATGTTGAGCTTATGACAATAGAGCATATTCATGTTCATGTAGATGATTTAGTCATTGGAGGCATGATAGTTGTAGAACTACCTGTTTACCATTTAATATTATACTTTATGTTTCAGTTATACTATCTTGCCTCAGTTGACCTAGCGGTGTAATTCGCCACTCTCGGCGGCTTACCCACTGGAAACTATTGATTAATAGTTCTCACCCCCATTGTTGTTGGGTTTTTATTTCAGAGCCTTCCGCAGCAGGAGAGGCTTGGGATCGTGGCGAGGGGTTAGCAGCTAGCTAGAGCCTCTACGGTGTTGATGTAGGCATACCATGGTGTCCTTTCATTGTATTTTATATGAAAGGTGTATAGTTGTTTCTAGGGAGTGATCTCCTAGTATTGTTAAGATGTATAATTTCATTGTATATCCTGAGATTTTAGTTGTGTTGATCTTGTTTTAGATCTAGAATTATGTTCTCGCTCTGATCACCTTGTATAGGATGTATTCCTTATTCTACTTGATTGTTGTTGTTGTAGACGCCTTGTGTACTTTGTGTTGTTTAGAGGTACACGGCGGGTCTGTGCACGTGCCTGGTAGGCTCTCCTAGGGCCCGGGGCGTGACAAATTCATTGTGGGTCCCTCACAACATGAGCAAATTACGCGTAAGTCCCTTCACGCTGAGTTTCGCACATTTCCGTACATAAAATATTGGAACTTATCGCGAAAGATGAAATTTAATCTTTTGACCCCTTCTCGGAAAACGCGTTAAATCCTGCGATCCGTCCGTCGAATTTTTGAATGGATAGTGCCAGCGCGTTCAGCACTGCCGTGGCATCGAACTCACGATTTTTGTTTCATTCGATTTGATTGCCGATTCACAGATCAATAAACCCCTTTACGGTTCACATGTACATTTACAATTTGGTCCCTCAACCATTAAGTAGGCTTTTCTCAGAAACCGTGCATCAAATCTAAAATCTGTTAGCGCCATCGAGTCCAGAATAGTCGGACGGTTGAAAACGAGCTATTGGACTACTATGAACGGAGTCCGATACACTCCATAAGCCATCTCTAATCATCGGCCTCTCCGAAAAACCAGAGTTACTATTCACTTTAAGTGAATTTTATAAATCGCGTAACTTCTTCACTTTAAATCATTTTCTCCCGAAACTTGACGAGTGATTAAAATACACACAAAAACATCATCAACGGAGAGTTAAATTACACAGTAAAAATCTCAGTCCTTACAGATAGTTTTATTTTGGGCTGTTCCATGTACATATATTGTGAACTTGTTGTTCCTGTGAGCGGTGGTTTTGTACCTATTTTGGCTTTAGAGGAACTATTGTATTTTGTATCCTATATGTACATGTGGCTTTTGTTTTATTAGTATGATCTTATTTCAGCTCTATATATCTCTTGTAGTTGCTTATATTTATTTTTACAAGTTAGCTATCGCTTTGTATACATAGAAAATTCTATGTATACGGCGGATCTGTTTGTGAGCCCGGGGAAACGAGCAATCCGGGGCGTGACAATACATGTGAGTATTAATCTATACTAAAATATATGGACAACAGGTCACATTACCTTAATATATTGGATTCCTACTATTGTTGTATATTACTTATATTGGGTTAGGTCGAGAGGGACCATTGGACCTTGTATGCATAGATTGTGGGTTATACACTGATTAATTGCATCTTTATACACTAATGGGTTATGTTGAAAGATATATGTAAGTGACTAGAGGGGCTTTGGTTATCTGATTTGGTTGCTTTAGATTAGCGAATTCCCAAGTGATACTAAAACAGGCCAGTAGGAGCTATTGGACATTATATGCATAGTTCGTGAGATATATACAGATTATTTGCATCGTAAATACCATGATTTATGAGATTGATGCCATGGGTTAGTGCGGCGGTAGTGAACATGTTTTAGATATTATGAGTATTGATTGTAGGAGACATTTGATAGTGTGATCGTGTGATTGGTAATCGGTGGCAATAGTAAGAAGGTATGCATTAGAGTATATGGACCTTATGTTATGATACTTTAATAGTATGCCATATGGGTGAATTTGGATGTTTCATAATCGAAAAAAACTCTACGGGGTGTTCATTACTTCGGCTATATGACAATTTATAGTAAAGGGGTTTTATATTATCGTGCATGCCAGTGGGTGGATTTATATCATTACACATATTAGTAAGTGGATATGTGGGATTTATCTTATTGTGCATATTAATATATGGGCACATAGGTTGAGCATGCATGTTAGTATGTGGGTATATAGATTTATATTATTATGCAGATTAGAAAGTGGATATATGGGTTTTACCTTAGTGTGCATATTATTATGTGGGTTATGGGTTTGGCTTTATTGTGCATGTGCTATAAGATTGTGGAAAGATATTCATGTTGTGATGAGATACATATATATGTCATGGGACAGTACTATTATGCTAGGGGCAGTGGGATCGTGGATTGTGCCTGGGGCACTGTGATAGTATTTGGTGATCTTTTTGATCGTAGGATTGACCATAGCCGCCTGCAGAGCCACATTGAGCTTGGCAGACAATAAGTAGCCTTGCATGGTAGCGGACCACTATAGGTGGGGCCTGGGCACGAGGCATAGTGATTGGCATGGGCCAGACAGACAGACAGATAATAGCCTTGTGTAGTACACTGAATTTCAGTGCATCGTACCGAACTTCTACAAATTGTGGAGTTCTGGTGGAAAAATAGCATGTGAGGCTATATGTGAGGCTTCGGCCAAGTTTGGGACTTGTGCGAAGTGTTTTCGGCGCAAATGAGGCGCGAAAACGGACTTCGAAAAGTTAAAACTGCTGAACTTGCGAAGTCTGCAGTGGATTCCGGTATGAGGATCTCCATACCGGTACTGAAGTGATTAGTACCGGTATGTGATGTGGTATACCGGAATGTGAGGGCTGAAACCGAGAATCCAGCTCTCGGATTTTGCGAAATTCTCCGGGGTATACCGGAACTAACACCCGTATACCGGTATTCCAATGCGAATACCGGTATACAGTGTTGCGAAATGCCAGTTTTGGCTGGTTGGAAGTGTTGATTGTTGTGAGGGGCAAAAGGGTCTTTTCACACTCGAGGGAGTGTTAGAAAGGCAGGGAACACCTTTCCTTCTCAGTCATCTTCCTCCTCTCCTTCTCCTCTCCATCCCTCTCACTTTCTCTCTCTAGAGATCTCTCCAAAACTTGGAGAAAATGGTGGATTGAGCTTGGAAAAGGCTTCCAAAAGAGAAAAGAAGCTTCTTGGTGCAAGTAGATGCTTGGGGAACTCGCGGTTAAGGTTAGTTCCTCATGTTTTGGGTTCAAACCTTGGAATTGATCTAGTATTTTGAGGTTTTTGGAAACCCTAGGCAATCTAAACCACAAAACGTGGAGATTGGCCAAGAGATTTTGAGGTTCTACATGCATGCATGTGAAACCTAGGTAAAATGAGGGTTTTTGCCATGGGAGGTTCTAAAAATATTTGGACCTTCGGGAATTGCAATTGAGGCATAGGAAATCATGTTAGAACACTTGAATTCATGTATTGAGTTGATTAAAGGGTTCGTAACGAGTAACGAACCATTTTCTTGTAGAAGCTTGGGTTGAAGCAAGAACTCAAGGCTTGAAGACCTAGGAGCTCAAAGAATACAAGAATTTGGAAGCTCTTGAGGTGGGTTTGTGTTTACCGAAGTGATTAGGTCACTTTCATGTCTAGGGTAAATATCTATTTAAAGATAAAATGGTATGTATTGTGAACCCTAGGACTTGCATGTTGGCAAAGATGAAAATCATGATAGGTAGAGCCATGAGCTCCTATTGCATGTTATAGAATTCAAGTATATTTCTATTATCTATACTTGTTATGTGATTGCATGTATGATTGGAACCTAGTGTTGAGAACATAGGTTGGAACATGTGTGATTGGAACCTAGAGTCATTGAACATAGGTTGGAACATGAGAATGGAACCTAGAGTCATGGAACCTAGGTTGAGAACGAGAAAGTAAACCTAGTGTCATTGAACATAGGTGAGACTTAGTGACTTGAACCTAGGGTCATGAGACTTAGGTTGGCAAGTGTGAAATGTGATAGATGGGGATGTGCGACGAGGTTGATATCCCGGATATGCGACGATTTCGCTACCCGTGCCATGAGTTGGCGGTGATAGATTGGGATGTGCAACGAGGTTGCTATCCCGGGTATGCGACGAGTTCGCTACCCATGCCATGTGATGGCGGTGTTGAGATGGGATGTGCAACGAGGTTGCTATCCCGGGTATGCGATGATTTCGCTACCCATGCCATGTGATGGCGGTGTTGAGATGGGATGTGCAACGAGGTTGCTATCCCGGGTATGCGACGATTTCGCTACCCATGCCATGTGATGGCGGTGTTGAGATGGGATGCGCGACGAGGTTGCTATCCCGGGTATGCGACGAGTTCGCTACCCATGCCATGTGATGGTGGTGTTGAGGTGGGGTATGCGACGGTTTCGCTATCCCGAGTATGCGACGATTTCGCTACTCGAACACGGAGGTGACGATTTCACTCCTTGGATGTTGGAACTATTATGGTGATGCGGCGATTCCGAAACCATAAGTTTATGACAAGTAGTTGAACTTGGTCAATGTGAAATATAGGATGAACCTAGGAGAAAATAAAAAATGGACATTTTATTTGGTTGCATCCTTTATGTTTATTTACAAGCATGTAAATTGTTGTTGCGTAGTTATTTGTGATCTAACTTATGCATATGGTGTTTCTTTGGACCTGGTGGGTCGAGCTTCTCTCTTGGGTGGCCTAACCCACTGGGAACTATGTTTATAGTTCTCACCCCACATTTTTCAGGTCATTCCGCGAGTGAGGCGGCGGAGCGAGGCAAGGATTTGGCTCTCTAGATAGCGGCCCTTTAATTTTGGTGATACATAGAGTTGTACCCCTAGTCTTGGACATTGATAGTATAGGGGTTTTCATTGATTATATGCAACTTGTATATTTCATGATTTTGGAACTTGATGTATGGAATGAAAATGAAAGAAAATAAAATTTTGGGCATGTATAAATGTGCAAATGTGATGTAATAGAAGTAGAACTTCTTTATATTGATGCTTTCCTTGTGCAACTCTTGTACTCCGTTCCTAGTTGGAACCTCATGGACATGCTTGTGTTGTGACGCCTTGGGCGGGTAGAAGAGATTCTATCCGTTCGGTGGGTCTGGGGCATGCGCCCGTGCGGTTATCCTTTCCACCTAGTTGGTGTTAAAGTCCCGACGGGGCGTGACACCTTGTGTGGTAGCATACCACTATAGGTGGGGGCTGGACACGAGGCGTAGTGATTGCCATGGGCTAGGCAGACCGATGGACAGTAAGCCTGCGTGGTAGCGAACCACAATAGGTAGAGGCTGGACACGAGGTGTAATGAATGGCATAGGCCAGACAAACAGACAAACAGTAGCCTGCGTGGTAGCGGACCACTATAAGTGGGGGCTATATACGAGGCGGCACAGACTTGACCTGACTTCTGAGTTGGTCAGTATATGATTGGGTTATATAGTACATTATATATGGTTACTTTAACTGATGCATTAGAGCTTTTAATAAATACATCTTGATTCACTTAGAGACATATTATTTTTACTGCTTTTGATGAACCTATTAGATGCATGATAGTATTTTATCCTTTCATTCATATTATGCTCTGTTACTCGTTCCATTGTAACTTACTTGATGCATACGATAGTCTTTACCAATTTTAGTATCTTTGGTAGATGCAGGATTGATAGGGATGTTACTCATGAGAGGGTTGGATGACTTTGGGATTTGGATTTCGAGGCATGATAAAAGTGGTGGATTTACAATTGGTATAATTATAGTTTAGTCTGTTTGTAGTTTATTATCTATTTTTACCTCTAGTAGACCTAGTAAGAAGGTCGTGGTTGCCGTCGACCGTACCCATTAAGAACTACTATTTTGTAGTTCTCACACGCTCTTGTGGTTTAATTTCCAGGGTCTTTTCAGCCAGTCGTTGACCAAGGTAATGGGATCACATCGTAATTAGCATCTCCTGCCAGTGTACATGGGTTGTAGAGGAGTACTAGCTAGAGAGCTTTTGGATAGTTACTATACATCGGGACTAGCGAGGGCAGGGCTTTTTACTTGTATAATTATATTTTTGAGGAATTTGTGATTGTTGATTGTATGTGTAGTGATAGTTGTTTAGTTTAGTTTTATTTATATCCGATGATACTTGGTTGTGTTTAGTTGCGGACTCTAGAAATTGTTAGTTGTGGACTCTATGGTTGCTTTGTTACTATTTTTGTTGGACTCTTCGTGCGGACGGGAGAAACTCCGTCCGTTCGACAGGTCTGGGCATGTCTTCTTGGGCTTCCATTGTGGAATCGGGCATAATTGAGATAATGGAGAAGATGAAAGATTTGAACCTGAGACAGTTCAAATATATGTCTAATCTTTCTTGGCACAGGTGGGCTACCCATTATTTCGCTAGACGGCGTTATTCAATGCTCACTTCCAATTGTGCCGAGAAGATAAACATCGTAATTTGACCTTTAAAGGGGTTACCAATTACATACCTGTAAAGGAAACCCAGGAAGAACGATTTCATATTTTTATCAGATAAAACATGTAGGCGAGAAGATGAAGATGGTTTTAACGCCCTATGCGGAGAAAATCGTAGAGAGCTCGAGGAAGCTTTTTGTTTCTACAGCCTGAACCCTTCAACAGATATCTTGTTTCAGGCATTATCATATGTTTTACACCATTTCTTAATGATATTTTACTACTTGTTCTTTTCGTTGCACTACTTATTTACTATATTGCACTAATTGTTAAGAATATTGTACTATTAGTTAAGCAGTTTGCCTTTGACATATATTATTCTCTGCCATATAATCATGCCGACCACCATTGAGGTTGTGAATCTGTCTAAGTGGATATATTCTTGCAAGTGTTGCGACATTGACGACATACTATGTAATCACGCCATGGGCGCAATATCAATGAGGCGCTCTCATCCCTATGCTTTTGTCGATGGCTGGTTTAAGAGCACAACCTTTTGAGAAATGTATAGAGACTACATACACCCGACAAGATGCAAAGTTTACTGGCCATCTCTTCCCAGTGGGATCGTGCAGCCACGGCCGCCAAACAGCCGTATACAACCGGGAAGAAGGAAGATAGCGCAAGAGAGTCAATTGCTAATGGCCTCGTCAAGAAACGGTTCGGGAATTGCCAAAGGTGCGATCACAATAAATGATCATGCAAAAACCCTCCTCAGCCAAAGGTAAGTAGCCAGTAGAAGCCCCTAATCTCACGGCATCAAGTGAAGGAATCATGCAGGAAAGCCAAACAAATAGTCCATCCATAACGTAGTGTTATTTTGCTCAGGCTTTGAACAATTAGATCAAGTCTTACACTTTTTTTTTTTGCTGAATGTGTGCTAAACGGTGAAAATTTTACACCATTAAAGAAACTTTTCAAAGAATCTTACAATAATACACAAAATAGTAACCATTTACTTTGATGAATAGCATAATTTACACTGTTAGACGCATGTGTTTACATTGTAACAGCAGAACTTACACCCTTTTGTGGAAAATACACATATATTGTCCCTTTACCTATGTAAGTTAAGTTATTTACACTTTCAACGAATGTTTTATACACTGTAATTGTAGCACACGGAATTTCGGTGCGTCGTAGCGAACTTTGCTAAATTTGATAAAGTTCGATGGAAGCCGATAATGGCTGGTGTGGAATTGGGTTTCGAAGGTTTCGGAACATTGTGGGTGCGAGTGGAAACCCGGAAATCGAAAAATTATGAAAAAGGGACCAAGAGGAGCAAAACTGCTCACGGGGTCCGGACCCTGGAAGTTGGGGTCCGGACAATGAAGTCTGCGGGCAGCTACGGTCCGGACCCGAATGTCACGGCCCGGACCCGAGCTGGCTTCCGAGTTAGGGTGCGTACGGGTTCCGGACCCGGACACCAAGGTCCGGACCCGGCCTGCGCGGTGGACTGTCACCCGTGCGGGGTCCGGACCCCATTTGCAAGGTCCGGACCCGGCTGAGGCAAAATGCCCAGTGAGGGGTATTTTGGTAATTCCACAGAGGAGGGCTATGTATTGGGGGCTGAGACCTCTCTCCTCATTACTTCTTCATTTCCTCTCATTCCCTCTCCCTCTCCCTCACTTTCTCTCTCTAGAGATCTCTCCAAAGTTTGGAGAAGTGGAGGATTTGACCTTGGAAAAAGCTTCTAAGGTGGATTTGGAGCTTCTTGGTGCAAAAAGAAGTTTGGGAGCTAGGGCTTTGAGGTGAGTTCTTGTGATTTAGGGTTTAAACCTTGGATTTAATCCTTTAAGATGAGGTTTTTGGAAACCCTAAGCAATCTCAACCACAAATGGTGGAAGATTGGCCATGAAATCTAGGGTTTGGCTTGCATGCATGCAAACCCTAGGTAGATTTGGGGCTTTTGCCATTGGAGGTTCTAAAAATATTTGAACCTTCGAAAATTGCAATTGAGGCAAGGAAAATCATGTTAGAACACTTGATTTCATGTATTGAGTTGATAATAGGGTTCGTAACGAGTAACGAACCGTTTTCTTGTAGAAGCTTGGGTTGAAGTAAGAACTCAAGGCTTGGACACTTAGGGGCTTGAAGAATACAAGAATTCGGAAGCTCTTGAGGTGGGTTTGTGTTTACCGAAGTGATTAGGTCACTTAGATGTCTAGGGTAAATATCCATTTAAAGATAAAATAGTATGTATGGTGAACCCTAGGACTTGCATGTTGGCAAAGATGAAAATCATGATAGTTAGAGCCATGAGCTCCTATTGCATGTTATAGAATTCAAGTATATTTATATTATCTATACTTGTTGCATGGTTGCATGTATGATTGAAACCTAGTGTTATTGAACATAGGTTGGAACATGAGAACGGAACCTAGTGTTATTGAACATAGGTTGGGCATGAGATTGGAACCTAGCGTTATGGAACCTAGGTTGAGAATGAGAAAGTAAACCTAATGTCATTGAACATAGGTGAGACTTAGTGACTTGAACCTAGGGTCATGAGACTAAGGTTGGCAAGTGTAAAATGTTGAGATGGGATGTGCGACGATTTTGCTATCCCGGGTATGCGACGATTTCACTACCCATGCCATGAGTTGGCTGTGCTGGAATGGGATGTGCGACGAGTTTGCTATCCCGGGTATGCGACGATTTCGCTACCCGTGCCATGAGTTGGCGGTGTTGAGACGGGATGTGCGACGAGGTTGCTATCCCGGGTATGCGACGAGTTCGCTACCTGTGCCATGTGATGGCGGTGTTGAAATGGGATGTGCAACGAGGTTGCTATCCCGGATATGCGACGAGTTCGCTACTTGTGCCATGTGATGGCGGTGTTGAAATGGGATGTGCAACGAAGTTGCTTTCCCGGGTATGCGACGAGTTCGCTACCTGTGCCATGTGATGGCGGTGTTGAGATGGGGTATGCGATGATTTTGCTATCCCGGGTATGCGACGATTTCGCTACCCGAACTCGGAGGTGACAATTTCACTCCTTGGATGTTGGAACAATTATGGTGAGACGGCGATTCCGAAACCATAAGTAAATGACAAGTAGTTGAACTTGGTCAATGTGAAATATAGGATGAACCTAGGAGAGAATGAAAATTTACATTTCATTTGGTTGCATCCTTTGTATTGATTTACAAGTATGTAAATATTTCTTGCATAGTTATTTGTGATCTAACTTATGCATATGGTGTTTCTTTGGACCTGGTGGGCCGATCTTCTCTCTTGGGTGGCCTTACCCACTGTGAACTATGTTTATAGTTCTCACCCCACGTTTTTCAGGTCCTTCCGTGAGTGAGACGGCGGAGCGAGGCAAGGGTTTGGCTCTCTAGATAGCGGCCCTTCCATTTGGTGATTCATAGAGTTGTACCCCTAGTCTTGGACTTTGATAGTATAGGGGATTTTCATTACATGTATGTAACTCGTATATTCCATAGTTTTGGAACATGATGTATGGAATGAAAATGAAAGAAAAGAAAAAAATTTGGGCATGTATAAATGTGCAATGTGATGTAATAGAAGTAGAATTTCTTTATGTTGATGCTTTCCTTGTGCAACTCTTGTACTCCGTTCCTAGTTGGAACATCGTGGATATGCTTGTGTTGTGACGCCTTGGGCGGTAGAAGAGACTCTATCCGTTCGGCGGGTCTGGGGCACGCGCTCGTGCGGTTTGTCCTTCCACCTAGTTGGTGTTAAGGCACGGTGGGGCGTGACAGACTGAGGTGGTATCATAGAAAGAAACGGTCTAGGTGGACCTAAGAAACCCTAGGAGGAAAAGTCCCTAGGAGTGTAGGCTCGTGAGTGACGAGATCTTTGATTGTGGCGAAAGATAAGTGATTGGGTTATGTCCTTATACCTCTAGTTGGAAATAGAGGTAGATTTGAGGTGTGTCTTATTCTTCACCAAGTGTGTTCGTGTTGGCGGCCGACAACATGAAACCAAGTGAGGGGAATAAGGACCCTTGTGTGACTTTCGCCTAGATTGGGTTCACGTTATTTTTCGTGAAACGTTGTGTTACAAACGACTTTGAATGTCACGAAATGACCAAAGTCGTTGTGTTTTCAAGAGATAATGGTACGTGGACGGCCTCCTACGAGGGCTGGGCTCGGAGGATCGAGCGCGGCTCCCGAACAACTCAGGGAGGGCGAGAACTCGGGTCTTCGTAATGAGTTGACCGAGTTGATGGGCGTGGTTCGGCGACAGGCCGAAGCCATGCAGCGACAGGAGGAGCAAATTAAGAAGCTCCAGGACGAAATGGCGCAGCAGGCGGCTGCGGTTAGGGAGAAAGTGACACCGGCGCCGGCTGTGGTGCCACCGGCATCACCGATTGTAGCCGGTGGGTCGGGTACTCCTATGCTCGACTCTGCGATGGAGGATGCGGAGCGAGAGCGCGCACTTGCGGCTCTCATGAGGTTTAAGAAGTTCAACCCGCCTATCTTCGACGGGGAGAACGTGGATCCATGGGACGTGGAAACGTGGATCGATGCTATTGAGACGCTCTTCGAGGATCTCTATACCTTGGAGAGGGACAAAGTGCATCTCGCCGCTCATTGTTTAGAGCGATCGGCGAAGGTGTGGTGGAAGGGAGTCCGGCTTGATCGACTCCCTAGCCTTCCGCCACCGACGTGGGAGGAGTTTCGGGGTATGGTGTTCGCCGCCTACTTCCCCGAGAGTGAGAAAAGGAAACTCCAACAAAGGTTCCGTAAGTTGAAGCAAGGGAACCGCACCGTGCGTGAGTACGAGAGGGAGTTCTCGTACATCATTAATTGCGTACCACACGTTGTCCGCGGAGAGTTGGACAAGGTCCATTGCTTCGTGCGCGGGCTTCGACCGGAGATCTTCCGGGCGGTTCACGCCCTCAAGCTACAGACCTTTGCGGAGGTCTTGGACCGTGCTCTTTGGGTGGAGCACGGGAATGCATGTGCGCGCGAGGAGCGCGAATCTTGGTAGAGAGAGAGGGAAAAAGATAAAGAAAAAGGAAAGAAACGACCGGCGGGTGGCTCGGGTGGGCAATCTAGCTCTAAGCGGCCCCCGAAGCACTCGCAGTCGGAGAACCAGTCGCGAGGGTCCCGGCGGAATCGGCCCTCGACCCGGTGCCCGATTTGTAGCGGCCCCCACATCCCTCAACAGTGTGATTACCGTGAGGGCCGGTGCTACAAGTGCGGACAGCCGAGACATATGCAGTACAATTGTCCGATGGATGATGGCCGGGCACCGTCGTCGGCATCGGCATTTGCATCGCCGAGACAGCTTGCGGGCATCCCACCCGCGGCAATGTCGGCTGGCCGTACACAGCCACCGAGACCTGCCGAGGGCCAGCGACCAGCGCCCAGTGGACGGGTGTTCGCCTCGCAGGTGGAGGAGCCTTCTGCCCAGGAGGATGTCGTGGCAGGTATTGTGTTAATTAAAGGCATTCGATGTAGAGCTTTGTTTGATACTGGAGCATCGCATTCATTCATTGCTCGATCATTTGCTATAGCACATAGAATAGAAATTGTAGAAGCCACGCATGCAAGAACTGTGCAAGTACCTGAACACACCTTTTGTGTACATCACGCGTGTGTAGGTTGTCCAGTGAGGGTTGAAAACTGGATCATGCCAGCTGATTTGCTGGTGTTAAGTTGAATGAATGAGTATGACTTAATCCTAGGAATGGATTGGCTCTCGAAATATCACGCTACAATTGATTGTGAGAGCCGGATAGTGAGGTTTAAAGAACCCGGGCACAAAGAGTTTGTGTACCGTGGTTACAAGAGTTCGCTCTTTGCGTCAATGGTGTCCACGTCGCAAGCAAGAAAGCTTATTGCTAGTGGTTGCATCGCTTACTTAGCGACGGTAGTGGATGACCGAAAGGAAGTGTTGAGACTCGAGGACATTCCTGTGGTCCAAGAGTTCCCGGATGTATTTCCGGCGGAGTTACCCGGAATGCCACCGGACCGGGAAATAGAATTCGTGATCGATTTGCTCCCGGGTACGGCGCCGATTTCTAAGGCCCCGTACAGGATGGCACCCGCGGAGCTAAAGGAATTGAAAGCACAATTACAAGATTTGATGGACAAGGGTTTCGTAAAGCCAAGTGTGTCACCTTGGGGAGCCCCTGTTCTATTTGTGCGGAAAAAGGACGGTTTGCTGCGGTTATGTGTGGATTACCGCGAGTTGAACAAAGTGACCGTCAAGAATAAGTACCCGTTATCCCGAATTGATGACTTATTCGATCAGTTGCAAGGGTCTCGGGTGTATTCCAAGATTGATTTGCAATCCGGTTATCACCAATTGAAGATTAAACCGGAGGATGTGCATAAGACCGCGTTTAGGACGCGGTATGGACATTATGAATTCACGGTTATGCCTTTCGGGCTTACCAATGCCCCGGCAGCGTTCATGGATTTAATGAACCGTGTGTTCAAACCACTATTGGATCAATTTGTGGTTGTGTTCATAGATGATATTCTTGTCTACTCTCGGAGTGAAAAGGAACATAATGAGCACCTAAGGATTGTGCTTCAAGTTCTTCGAGAGAACAAGTTGTTCGCCAAGTTAAAGAAGTGCGAATTTTGGATTCGTGAGGTCGCTTTCTTGGGTCATGTGATTTCCGCGGGAGGAGTATCGATGGACCCTATGAAAGTTGAGGCGATCAAGGATTGGCCTCGCCCGACCAATGTCACGAAAATACGAAGCTTTTTGGGTCTTGCGGGGTACTATCGGCGGTTCGTGGAGGGGTTTTCAAAAATCTCCGGTCCACTAACGCGTCTTACCCGCAAGGGGGCCAAATATGTTTGGAGCGAGGAATGCGACCAAAGCTTTAAAGAGCTAATGGAAATGTTGACTTCGGCTCCGGTTCTCGCCTTGCCGATTGCGGGGAGGGCTTTGTGGTGTATAGCGATGCATCACGGCGTGGTCTTGGGTGTGTGCTTATGCAAAGAGGACAAGTGATAGCATATGCCTCTCGACAGCTGAAGAGCTATGAGCAGAATTACCCCACCCACGACCTAGAGCTTGCGGCAGTGGTCTTCGCACTTAAGTTGTGGTGACACTATTTGTACGGTGAACATTGTGAGGTGTACACGGATCACAAAAGCTTAAAGTACTTATTCACTCAAAAGGAGTTGAATTTGAGGCAGCGGAGATGGTTGGAGTTGATAAAGGATTACGACTTAACCATCTTGTACCACCCCGGTAGAGCCAATGTGGTGGCCGATGCGCTCAGTAGAAAATCCGTGGAGAACTTCGCAATTGAGATGACGGGACAAATGCCGTTAATCAAGAAAATGGGCCGGTTTAACTTGGAAGTCGTGGCCCCGGGCGTCCCCGCTAAACTCATGAATCTCGAAGTGTGGCCGACCTTGTTGGAGCAAATAAAAGAAAAGCAATCCGGAGATCCGGAACTCCAAAAGATGCAGAGTGCTATCGAGAGTGGGCGCGCCGGTGATTTTCATGTGGACTCGAAGGGCGCCATTCAATTTCGAAATCGATTGTGCGTGCCTAAAGTCGAGGACATTCGTAGGGAGATCTTGAAAGAAGCTCACACTTCTCCCTATGCGATTCACCCGGGTGGCACCAAAATGTATAAGGATCTTAAATTGTATTATTGGTGGCCGGGGATGAAACTTGATGTTGGACGTTTTGTGGCACAATGTTTAGTATGCCAACAGGTGAAGGCCGAGCGTCGCTTTCCAGCAGGGAAATTGCAAGGGTTGCCCATTCCAGTTTGGAAGTGGGAGAACATAGCAATGGACTTCGTTGTGGGCCTACCTCGATCGCAGGGTGGCCACGACGCGATATGGGTGGTGGTGGATCGTTTGTCAAAGTCGGCACACTTTTTGCCAATCCACACCACTTGGTCGGGAGACAAGTTAGCACAAGTCTACCTGGACGAGATTATGCGATTCCACGGGGTCCCGACCTCGATAGTTTCAGATCGAGATTCCCGTTTTACATCGCATTTTTGGAAAAGCTTGCAAGAAGCTTTGGGTACACGGCTCGATTTCAGTTCAGCATTTCATCCTCAAACTGACGGTCAATCAGAAAGAACAATTCAGATTTTGGAGGATATGCTGCGAGCGTGTGTGTTGGACTTTAAGGATGCATGGCCTACTCATTTGCCGATTGTTGAATTCGCTTATAATAATAGCTATCAATCTAGCATCGGTATGGCACCGTTTGAGGCCTTGTATGGAAGAAAATGCCGCTCTCCTATCCATTGGAGCGAGGTCGGCGAGAGAAGGGTCTTAGGACCGGATGTGTTGCGTGAAGCGGAGGAAAAGGTCCGCTTGGCACGTGAACGGTTATCGACGGCGCAATCCAGACAAAAGAGTTATGCGGATAGGCGTCGACGAGATTTGGAATTCGCGGTAGGAGATCGCGTCTTCTTGAAAGTATCGCCCATGAGAGGGGTAAAGCGATTTGGTGTTCGGGGTAAGTTGAGTCCCCGTTACATCGGACCTTATGAGGTTTTGGAGCGTGTGGGATCCTTGGCATATCGGCTAGCTTTGCCGCCAAAACTTGCGGGGATACACAATGTGTTCCATGTATCGACGCTCCGCTAGTACATGTATGATCCAGCGCACGTCCTCGAGTATGTGCCTATGGAGCTTCATAAGGATATGACTTATGAGGAATTTCTCTTGTGTATCATGGATCGCGAGGTGAAAATTTTGAGGAACCGTGAAATTCCTTATGTAAAGGTACAATAGACAAATCACGGTGAGCGCGAAGCTACGTGGGAATTGGAAAGCTCGATGAAGGAGCGGTTTCCTTACCTCTTCGCTGAGTCCATCTGAGGTATGATTTAGTTTCGCGGCCGAAACTCTCTTTAAGGAGGGAGGAATGTAGCACTCGGAATTTCGGTGCGTCGTAGCGAACTTTGCTAAATTTGATAAAGTTCGATGGAAGCCGATAATGGCTGGTGTGGAATTGGGTTCCGAAGGTTTCGAAACATTGTGGGTGCGAGTGGAAACCCGAAAATCGAAAAATTATGAAAAAGGGACCAAGAGGAGCAAAACTGCTCACGGGGTCCGGACCCTGGAAGCTAGGGTCTGGACAATGAAGTCCGCGGGCAGCTACGGTCCGGACCCGGATGTCACGGTCCGGACCCGAGCTGGCTTACGAGTTAGGGTGCGTACGGGTTCCGGACCCGGACACCAAGGTCCGGACCCGGCCTGCGCGGTGGACTGTCACCTGTGCGGGGTCCGGACCCCATTTGCAAGGTCCGGACCCGGCTGAGGCAGAATGCCCAGTGAGGGGTATTTTAGTAATTTCACAGAGGAGGGCTATGTATTGAGGGCTGAGACCTCTCTCCTTATTACTTCTTCATTTCCTCTCATTCCCTCTCCCTCTCCCTCACTTTCTCTCTCTAGAGATCTCTCCAAAGTTTGGAGAAGTGGAGGATTTGACCTTGGGAAAAGCTTCTAAAGTGGATTTGGAGCTTCTTGGTGCAAGAAGAAGCTTGGGAGCTAGGGCTTTGAGGTGAGTTCTTGTGATTTAGGGTTTAAACCTTGGATTTAATCCTTTAAGATGAGGTTTTTGGAAACCCTAAGCAATCTCAACCACAAATGGTGGAAGATTGGCCATGAAATCTAGGGTTTGGCTTGCATGCATGCAAACCCTAGGTAGATTTGGGGCTTTTGTCATGGGAGGTTCTAAAAATATTTGAACCTTCGGGAATTGCAATTGAGGCAAGGGAAATCATGTTAGAACACTTGATTTCATGTATTGAGTTGATTATAGGGTTCGTAACGAGTAACGAACCGTTTTCTTGTAGAAGCTTGGGTTGAAGCAAGAACTCAAGGCTTGGACACTTAGGGGCTTGAAGAATACAAGAATTCGGAAGCTCTTGAGGTGGGTTTGTGTTTACCGAAGTGATTAGGTCACTTCCATGTCTAGGGTAAATATCCATTTAAAGATAAAATGGTATGTATGGTGAACCCTAGGACTTGCATGTTGCCAAAGATGAAAATCATGATAGTTAGAGCCATGAGCTCCTATTGCATGTTATAGAATTCAAGTATATTTATATTATCTATACTTGTTGCATGGTTGCATGTATGATTGGAACCTAGTGTTATTGAACATAGGTTGGAACATGAGAAAGGAACCTAGTGTTATTGAACATAGGTTGGGCATGAGATTGGAACCTAGCGTTATGGAACCTACGTTGAGAATGAGAAAGTGTAGTACACTGAATTTCAGTGCATCGTACCGAACTTCTACAAATTGTGGAGTTCCGATGGAAAAATAGCAAGAGAGGCTATATGTGAGGCTTCAGCCAAGTTTGGGACTTGTGAGAAGTATTTTCGGCGCAAATGAGGCGCTAAAACGTATTTCGAAAAGTTAAAACTGCTAAACTTGTAAAGTCTGCACTGGATTCCGGTATGTGGACCTCCATACCGGTACTGAAGTGATTAGTACCGGTATGTGATGAGGGGTATACCGGAATGCCATGGTTGAAACCGAGAACCCAGCTCTCGGGTTCTGCGGAATCCTCCGGGGTATACCGGAATAGCACCCATATACCGATATGCAATGCACATACCGGTATACAGTGTTACGAAATTCCAGTTTTGGCTGGTTGTTTGTGTTGTTTGTGGAGTGGGGCAAAACAGTCTTTTCACATGTATTGGGGGTGTATGAAGGGCTGAGACCTTCTCCCCTTCTCATTGTCTTCCTCTCTACTTCTCCTCTCCATCTCCTTCACTTTCTCTCTCTAGAGATCTCTCCAAAATTTGGAGAAAAGTGTGGATTGATCTTGGAAAAGGCTTCCAAAGGAGAAAAGAAGCTTCTTGGTGCAAGAAGAAGCTTGGGGAACTCGTGATTAAGATTAGTTCCTCACGTTTTGGGTTGAAACCTTAGATTTAATCCTTTGAAATGAGGTTTTTGAGAACCCTAAGCAATCTAAAACACAAAATGTGGAGATTGGCCAAGAAATTTTGAGGTTCTACATGCATGCATGTGAAACCTAGGTTAAATGAGGGTTTTTGCCATAGGAGGTTCTAAAAATATTTGGACCTTCGAGAATTGCAATTGAGGCATAGGAAATCATGTTAGAACACTTGATTTCAAGTATTGAGTTGAATTATGGGTTCGTAACGGGTAACGAACCGTTTTCTTGTAGAAGCTTGTGTTGAAGTAAGAACTCAAGGCTTGGACACTTAGGGGCTTGAAGAATACAAGAATTTGGAAGCTCTTAAGGTGGGTTTGTGTTTACCGAAGTGATTAGGTCACTTCCATGTCTAGGATAATTATCCATTTAAAGATAAAATGGTATGTGTTGTGAACCCTAGAATTTGCATGTTGGCAAAGGTAAAATCATGATAGGTAGAGCAATGAGCTCCTATTGCATGATATAGAATTCAAGTATAATTCAATTATCTATACTTGTTGCATGGTTGCATGTATGATTAAACCTAGTGTCATTGAACATAGGTTGGAACATGTGAGAATAGAACCTAGTGTCATTGAATATAGGTTGGAACATGTGAGAATAGAACCTAGTGTTATTGAACATAGGTTGGAACATGTGAGAATAGAACCTAGTGTCATTGAACATAGGTTGGAACATGTGAGAATAGAACCTAGTGTTATTGAACATAGGTTGGAACATGTGAGAATGGAACCTAGTGTCATTGAACATAGGTTGGACATGAGATTGGAACCTAGAGTCATGAAATCTAGGTTGAGAATGAGAAAGTAAACGTAGTGTTATTGAACATAGGTGAGACTTAGTGACTTGAACCTAAGGTCATGAGACTTAGGTTGGCAAGTGAAGAAAATGTGAACAACGGGATGTGCGACGATTTTGCTATCCCGGGTAGTCGACGATTTCGCTACCATGCCATGAGTTGGCGGTGTTGAAACGGGATGTGCGACGATTTTGCTATCCCGGGTAGGCGACGATTTCGCTACCATGCCATGAGTTGGTGGTGTTGACACGGGATGTGCGACGATTTTTGCTATCCCGGGTATGCGACGATTTCGCTGCTACCACGCCATGAGTTGGCGGTGTCGAGATGGGATGTACGACGAGGTTGCTATCCCGGGTATGCGACGAGTTCGCTACCCATGCCATGTGATGGCGGTGTTGAGATGGGGTATGCGACGATTTTGCTATCCCGAGTATGCGACGAGTTCGCTACTCGAACTAGGAGGTGACGAGTTCACTCCTTGAATGTTGGAACCCTTATGGGTGAGACGGCGATACCGAAACCATAAGTAAATGACAAGTAATTGAACTTAGTCAATGTGAAATATAGGATGAACCTAGGAGAGAATGATAAGTTACATTTCATTTCGTTGCATCCTTTATGTTTATTTACAAGCATGTAAATAATTGTTGCATAGTTATTTGTGATCTAACTTATGCATATGGTGTTTCTTTGGACCTGGTGGGTCGAGCTTCTCTCTTGGGTGGCCTTACCCACTGGGAACTATGTATATAGTTCTCACCCCACGTTTTTCATGTCCTTCCGCGAGTTAGGCGGCGGAGCGAGGCAAGGGTTTAGCTCTCTAGATAGCGGCCCTTCCATTTTGGTGATACATAGAGTTGTACCCCTAGTCTTGGACTTTGATTGTATAGGGGATTTCCATTACATGTATGAAACTTATGTATTCCATAGTTTTGGAACATGGTGTATGGAATGAAAAGAAAAATTTGGGCATGTATAAATGTGCAATGTGATGTAATAGAAGTAGAACTTCTTTATGTTGATGCTTTCCTTGTGCAACTCTTGTACTCAGTTCCTAGTTGGAACCTCGTGGATAAGCTTGTGTTGTGACGCCTTGGGCGGGTAGAAGGGACTCTATCCATTCGGCGGGTCTGGGGCATGCGCCCGTGCGGTTATCCTTTCCACCTAGTTGGTGTTAAAGGCCCGACGGGGCGTGACAGAAAGTAAACCTAATGTCATTGAACATAGGTTGAGACTTAGTGACTTGAACCTAGGGTCATGAGACTTAGGTTGGCAAGTGTAAAATGTTGAGATGGGATGTGCGACGATTTTGCTATCCCGGGTATGCGACGATTTCGCTACCCATGCCATGAGTTGGCGGTGCTGGAATGGGATGTGCGACGAGTTTGCTATCCCGGGTATGGGACGATTTCGCTACCCGTGCCATGAGTTGGCGGTGTTGAGACGGGATGTGCGACGAGGTTGCTATCCCGAGTATGTGACGAGTACGCTACCTGTGCCATGTGATGGCGGTGTTGAAATGGGATGTGCAACGAGGTTGCTATCCCGGGTATGCGACGAGTTCGCTACCTGTGCCATGTGATGGCGGTGTTGAAAATGGATGTGCAACGAGGTTGCTATCCCGGGTATGCGACGTGTTCGCTACCTGTGCCATGTGATGGCGATGTTGAGATGGGGTATGCGACGATTTTGCTATCCCGGGTATGCGACGATTTCGCTACCAGAACTCGGAGGTGAAAATTTCACTCCTTGGATGATGGAACAATTATGGTGAGACGGCGATTCCGAAACCATAAGTAAATGACAAGTAGTTGAACTTGGTCAATGTGAAATAGAGGATGAACCTAGGAGAGAATGAAAATTTATATTTCATTTGGTTGTATCCTTTGTGTTGATTTACAAGCATGTAAATATTTCTTGCATAGTTATTTGTGATCTAACTTATGCATATGGTGTTTCTTTGGACCTGGTGGGTCGAGCTTCTCTCTTGGGTGGCCTTACCCACTGGGAACTATGTTTATAGTTCTCACCCCACGTTTTTCAGGTGCTTCCGCGAGTGAGACGACGGAGCGAGGCAAGGGTTTGGCTCTCTAGATAGCGGCCCTTCCATTTTGGTGATACATAGAGTTGTACCCTCTAGTCTTGGACTTTGATAGTATAGGAGATTTTCATTGGATATATGTAACTCGTATATTCCATAGTTTTGGAACATGATGTATGGAATGAAAATGAAAGAAAAGAAAAAAATTTGGGCATGTATAAATGTGCAATGTGATGTAATAGAAGTAGAACTTCTTTATGTTGATGCTTTTCTTGTGCAACTCTTGTACTCCGTTCCTAGTTGGAACATCGTGGATATTCTTGTGTTGTGACGCCTTGGGCGGTAGAAGAGACTCTATCCGTTCGGCGGGTCTGGGGCACGCGCTCGTGCGGTTTGTCCTTCCACCTAGTTGGTGTTAAGGCACGGCGGGGCGTGACAGTAATATATAACTAACAAACATATAAACCAAAAACATCAAATACATGAATTGAATTAGCTTCTGTAATATTTTCGTAAGAAAGTTGCCGCAACTTTGTCGTGTTTCTTCGTTATGTTTTTTCTGGAGAAGCTAAGATCCCATCCTTCTGCAGGTGTTCCTCGTATGCCAAAAGAAAAATGGCACAGTCATTGTATTGATCTTGAATAGGGATTTCTTCGATATTAATCATCTCCTAGTCTATTGGATGCCTTGCACTGCTGCTGAATAAGTCCAAAAATTCCAACGATAAAAAATTTTCAACGAACTTACACTGCAAAAAAATATGTTGCACTAATTAGAGAAGAGTTTAGTAATGTATCCAATCTAATGAACAATTAAAGGATTACGTACTGCTTTTTGGAATCTTTTGTTATATTTATTGTTCCGTATTGAGGAATAGTGAAGTTATTTCCCTTCTTGGAGATCGACCGCCAACAAGTGCCAATGGTCGTGGTTGAAAAGTGGGACGAACCAAAGCTTTGCTCTCTTTAGTGCCCTCTCGGTCACATTCGCCATAAAATTCCAGTGTTAAAGTTCATATCCATGCACTAGTGCAGGAAGGTTGGGAAGTATGCACTGGTGACCTTCGGCCTTCTCCAGGAGATATTGGTAGGAGTCAATAATATCGGAGCTCACGAATGCCATATGGCTGATCAGGTCAATGAAGTCCTTCCAAGTGATCTCGATGTTCTTCGATGGGACTTTTATTAAATTTGTGTCGCAACCAAGGTCTCTATTAAATCCTGGCCTTCCCTCGATAGCAGCCTCTTGCAGTAATACTTAAGATCTATTTTTTCGACCTTCCTTGCGACGGGGAGTTTTTTTGTTTTGCGCGCTTCTTTCGAAGGGGGTATGTCAATGACTGCTGGGGTCTACATAAAGATTTATAAAATAGTGCAATATTTTAGGGAGGAAGGCAATTTTACGAAAAATATAACACGAGTAGCCCAAAAGTTTGTATTATTTACAAGTATCGTTGCAACAAACACATATCTTATCCTTTTCTCTGATCTTCTTTGCGACCAGAATTTCTTCATTTTGCTCACTTTGTCCGAGGGAGGTATGTCGATGACTATTGGGGCCTATACAAAGATATATAAAATAGTGCAACATTTTTCATAAGGAGGCAAAATTACGAAGAACTTAACACAAGTTGACCGACTTTTGCAATTTGTATAAGTATCGTTGCAATGAGCACATACCTTATCCACACTAATTACATGACTATCAGCACTTGTTTTCTCCGTGGCCATCATTTCCGGCTCGAAGGGTGATGATTCCAATTTGGGTGGCCGAACTTCGGTTCCGGAATGGCCGCCTTCAGTTTCATCATGGCAGGTGGCACAGGCTCGGCGGCCTTCGTTTTGGCATGGCGGACTTTGGTTCCAGCACGGCTGCCTTCATTCCCGCGCGGCGAGTGGTACAGGCTCAGCGGCCTTCTATTTCAGCTTGGCAGCCTTCGGTTCCAGCGCGGCAGGTGGTGCAGGCTCCGTGGCCTTCAGTTTCGGCTCGGCCGCCTTCGGTTTCGGCGCGGTGGGTGGCACAGGCTTGGCGGCCTTCAGTTCCGGCTCAGCCAGATTCGATTCCGGCTTGGCGATCAGCGGTTCAGTCTCAGCGGCTGGAGGTATATTCTCCACTGTAGGTGGCGAAGTTATTGGTTCGACGTCCTCACATATGTGGATGATGATGTTGTGTAGCTGTTTGGTATAATATAGTCAGGTTAATTAATCTATTTGTAAGTATGATACATTGATTACGCAAAAATTATACGATTACATACTTCTTCCCCTTCCAGTGCATCGTCACAGGCGAATAGGTCTCCCGGTGCACTATCATCTTCTTCCATTTTATCATTAACTACTCTTCCCGATCACGCATGAGATTCGCTTGCCGCTCCTGGTGTTGCGATTTCTCTCGGCGGCGCATCCTGCATTCACGATGCCGTACCAAGTTACACTAATTTCAACAAATTTTGCACTGTTACCGTCCACCTTCCATATACAGTACTAAATGGAAACATAGTGTTATTAAAGTAAAAAATGGTACAATAACAACTGCATAATTTTACAAAGATAATTATTGAGAATTTAAGATAATAAGCATGTTACACACTTCGGCGATTCGGTCTTCGCCTTTGCCCATCCGTCCATCGAGCGGTCGGAGGAGATATGAACTCCTATACTTTATCCTCTTCCTAGGCGCGTGCTTCTTACGAGCCTCATGGGAAACTTGAGGGAGGCTTGGTAGTTTCAAGCGTGACTGATCCTTATTAGAGACAGACGGTCTTGGAGTTGGAACTTGCACAAATGTCGTGCTTCATTTTGACAACCGAGATCGGTGCCGTCATCGCCAAGACTTGCGATGATAACTTTTGCTTTTTCGAAGGTTGTGAGGAGCGCAAAGAGACCGACAACTGGGGAGTTGGAACTTGCACGCTTTCATGCTTGGTCCTTTTTTTTAATGTACGCAGTGGCAAGGAAGTTGGTGCTGGTAGAGGAGGATTGCGCAGAATGGCGGCCACGAAGCTGGCCAAACCGTAGATAACGCTCTTCAAACGGCCAATTGCCGCCATTACCTATTTATAGTCCCTCTCTTCTTCCTCTTTCCTTAGGCCCTGGCGTCGTGGAACAGCAGATCCGATCCCTAGTAGCCATTGCTCCTCTAGGGAGAGGTCAAGTTTGCGCCGGCACCTGGTGAACTTAAAGTCCTCCACTTTAGACGAGCCCCGTGAATGCATAGTCCATCTAATCGTGTCCCACCTCTAAACAAGAGGAAATATTGTACGCCAAAAAATTAGTGGACATTTGTACCCAGTATGCTCGTATATCCACACCTGATTGTATGAATTCAACATTGACATTTTACGGTCTTAACAAAAATAATGCACTAAATAGTAGAGAATTACACTATAGTGCAATATGTTGCACCACTAACCAACAACCTATACACTCATTGTACGATTAGTTGGTAAATGTTGCACTCTTTCTTGAGTATTTTGCACTAATTTACATTTACTATTAGCTGCTAAAATTATGGAAAACTTTGCATAATTTACATTTATAGGGAGAAGAGGGGGATCCCACCCGCTTCACATTATTCTGCAATCTTATGGCGACTGACCATAGGCTGTCGACAATAAGCCGATGTACTGCCTCCGGCCAATTGAAGCATCCCGGACCAGGGAGTTCATGAACAAGAGCAACAAGACCATTAGAGCAAACATTCTTGGTATTGGTAAAAAGAATGCAACAGAAAAAGTTGAGAATAAGTAATTTGACGAAGACGCAGATGTTGTCTTCATCCTTCTCTGGGGAAATCTCCTTCAATACTACCTCGAGGTTCTTGAGGTCGACCTTCTTTCCCTTAAGATATCTTTTCTGAATCTGTGAATCGACTTTAAAATCTAGGTCTAATACTTTGCCTTCCAGGGGTAATTCCAGCAGAACTGCCACCTCCTGGGGCGTGAAGCGTATACTCTGAGGGCCTATTTTGAATTCTACGCCATCCTTCTAATGCCGTAGGATGAACTCTAATATGGGCCTATTTGAGGTGATGTCAGGAAAATATAACATGTTCATGAAAATGGTACTCTAGATGACGGGAAGATGATGGGGCTTCACAATAGATGCATATGTCTTCCGGTATGCTCCGACGAAGCACCATGAATTCACTAAGAACATACTGCTCGAGCCGCCCGTAATTGGTCTCGAAGGTGTCTTCTAGGTGGCCACAAACGAAGAGTCTGTAGACTTGGTAGACTTTGATGCCATTACAAGCAGTATAGATTCAACAACGGAATGAGAGAGTAATGGCGACTGGGTTTCAAAGCGGGCAGCGTAAGCTACAAAAGTGCATAAATTGTAAGGAAACAAAGATTGGGAACACTGTGAGGCGGTTGAGAGAAAAATGATAGAATAATGGAGTATAATTGGTGGGATGCTAAAGGGTGACAACTTAAATAGCAAATGACATAAGTTTCCAGTAGAACACTGTCGCAACAGCACACTACGCAGCCAACAGCATACAGCGCATCGTGGGTGCTACTTTCAATGGCCACACGAGTTGAGCAAATTGAACATATCTTATTCTACTTGGCATAACATTACACTATTTTATGTGATATTGCAATATATAAAAAGCAGGGCCAAATTTTCCCATATTTGGACGGTTGTACGATACGTTTATTTCATCATACTCATTTCCTATCACATTAAATTTCTTATAGGAAAGCGCTAGGGTTTAAAACCAGAATTAATCACAGTGTATAACTCAATCACTATGTATTATGAATTACGTCTCTTCCACATCTCATACATAAACTTAATTATGCACAAATATTTGTAATTACTAACGAAATTAGTCACAATAAAGTACTAATTAGGCCTAAAGTTATGTAACTTCGTATGTAACAGTGCAAGACCTACACTAATTGCGCAAGATATTGGTCAAATAGCGCTAATTACTGCTTATTAATCTAATTGAGTGGGATATTACTCAATGATCTTAAAATAAGCAAATATTTCGTAGGGTAGCTGAATAGAAAATCGGAGAAGAGAGGAAGAAGATGGGCTTTCCCCATTGCTCTACTTTACTAATATTGCACTACGTTCTGGGAATACTGCACTTTTTTAGTTTTATTGCACAGTTGCTCTCACGACGAAGAAAACGATAGGGTGAGAGCGAGGGACGATTGCCCGGTTGTACTACTTGAGACTGCGTTCTACTTTTTAGAACCACTCGTTGCTATACTTTACTCGTGTATTGCATTCCTTGTTCTCTATGATGCAATGTTTGAATTTTTATTGTGCCATTTATAATGATATTATTGAAATTGTGAGGCAGGGCGAACCAAATAGTTTTCGGATATGTCGCTCCACTTTATTTCAAATTTGTTTGAAGAGCTCACAGCGGGGGATCTTCTCCATTACTGCTAAGAATAGTCCCCGATAAAGTCGTTGCATTTGCAGGAAAACTGTTAGTACTTTTTTTTTCTTCAGGAAGGTAAAGCGGGTTATACAGCTAACAGAGATAAAGAAGTCTAGTACATCACATCGCAGGGGTTGCACTGCTTGATGTTGCGTTGCACTTTTACGATCAATAATTGCAGTAGTTTAATTAGGTATTACACTAGTTATTGGAAAATGTTGCACTGTTTGAATAGGTATTGCACTATTTCGTTGTTGTTACATCATTTGTACACCGTATTGTACACGTTGAGTTATAAAGATCTACTATAATCCTTTCTTTACATAAAGAAGTAAAAGATGGCCAATGGAAGAACAAAGTAGGGAGTGTTACGGATTTTATATTGGCATATTTCGTGAAGTGAGTCGGAGTCTTGAAGGTTCAAAGAAAAAAAGACGAAGATTGAAGACTCAAAGACTCAACGTATGAATTCACGATACTTGGTAAGTTTAAATAATCTTGATGGTGATTTATGAACATTTACAAGTGTTTAGAAGACATTAGAATAGGTTTTTAATGATTTATAAACGAATCGAAAAAATTCATGCTACGGGGTCCGGACCCTGGGAGCTGCGGTCCGGAACCCGTAAGTCTGTCAGGCTGTTTTGTAAACCGGGTCCGGACCCTGATGGCTGCGGTTCGGACAATGAAAAGCTGAAACGTTTCAGAGTCCGGACCCCGCAATCCAAGGTCCGGACCCCGACCCGTCGCGATTTTTTGAAAATATATTTTTTCAATCCTACTCTGATTCTAATGTCTCCCAAACCTATAAATAAGATGGTAGATTTTTTTAAATATGTTTTGCAATCCTAAATTGATTCTAATTGCTTCCAAACCTTTTTAAAATCAGTTTTGCAATCCTAATTTGATTCCAAACCTTTTTAAAATCAGTTTTCAATCCTAGTCTATTTCGGATTGCTTCTAAACCTATAAATAAGATGTGGGGGTGTCTCTAAAACGTGGTTAAGCATAGAATATTTTTTAGAAACCCTAGAAGCTTGTAGGTAGCCGTTTTCCTCATCTTCTACATCAAGATTCTCTCAAATTGATTCATGGTGCCCTAGATCTTTAATATTCTTTTAGAATCAATTTGAGGATTGCTTAGAGATAATTCCCACAGATCTTTCATGATATTCTAAGCAAGGAATCACCATCAATTTTATTGATCTTGCTCCGGACGGAGTGCGCTCGTGGATTCGGGTGGGCGTCGTGGATTCGACGTGTAGAAGGCTTCGTGGATTTGAAGTTGGGCGTTTCGTGGATTCGAGACGTGGCGTTCGTGGATTCGAACGTGGGGCGTGGACAATCCGGTGGTGTGCGCGAGATCCAAAGAAGATAAAGGAGAGGTTGAGTCCGTGGAGTCGGTAATTACCTTGTAATCTTTTATTTCTTAGTGGATTGTTATCGCGTGTTGGTCCCGTGGGTTTTTTACTCCTAGTTGGAGTTTTCCCACGTAAATCTCGGTGTGCTATTTTTATTTTCGCACTTATTTTATTGCATCGAGATTTGTGGTTTGGCCGTTATACCTATTCACCCCCCTCTAGGTATTGATAGTATCTAGATAGATCCTTAGGGCTCCCCCGTAACTTACAGGGAGTTCAGAAGAACAAGGAGCAGCATGGGACGAATAAAGAGAGAGTGTGAGAGGAGGGAAAGAAGAATGATGATAGAGTGGCTTATTACAGTGGCATATTGCAATAGTTTTTGGGACGAAGCAGAAGAGAGCTGAAGACCAGAGAAAGAAAAAGAGCAAGCAGGCTGCACTGGTTGATCCGCGTTGCACTCTTTGCACGCAAACATAGCACTATTTTATCCACGTATTGTACTATCTTTGTGAAATATTGTACTTTTTGTGTGAAGTTACACTGCTTGTTAGTCGCCTTGTACACTTTTAGTTCGAAAGTTCTCTTATAATTCTTTCAATACAAAACTTTTTTCGAACGTCAAACAACGAAGCTGGCCACTTTTGGGACGAAGCAGAAGAGAGCTGGAGACTAGAGAACAAAGAAGGAGGAGCGGGTTGCACTCATTGATCCGCCTTGCACTCTTTGCACGCAAATGTTGCACTAGTTTATCTACGTATTCACTATTTTTCAAAAATATTGCACGTTTTGTAAAATATTTACACTAGTATCTGTGAAATTACACTACTTATTAGCCACCTTGTACACTTTTAGATCGAAAGATCTCTTATAATTCTTTCTTTACAAAATTAAGCTAATCCGAACGTCAACCAACGATGCTAGCCACTTGCGAGACGAAGCAGAAGAAAGCTAGAGACTAGAGAAAGAAAGGGCGAGTCGGTTGCACTGTTTGATCTCTCATTGCACTTTTTTGGGCAAATATTGCAATTGGTTATGTGCGAAGAGACACCCCGATGGGGCATTGGTACCTAAACCCTAGAAAAGACGAGACGATGTCTCTTTTTGCAGTACGCCACTCCTTACAATGTATGCGTTGATATCCTTTCCGCTGACAGGGGTGACGAAGCGGTAATAGACAAAAGGCAAGAAAGAAGAAGAATAAATGACAGCATGCGGGAGAAGGGGTTTATAAAGAAAAAAGAAGCAGCAAGGGAGCACGGAAGGAAGCATAGTAGAGCACCGGGGCGAGCGGAAGGAGTTACACTGGTATGAGTGGCGTACTACACTATTTGAAATTTTATTGCAACGTTTGTCGTTGCTGTACACCATTTGTCCCACTTGTTGCCCGCATTTTCTTCTTAATATAGATTAAAAATATCTATTTTGGAAAAAAAATATCGGGGCTGGCGAGTAGTGGAGCGATTTGGTATGAATTCCAAAAATTTGGGTAGCGTAACCCGGCAGAGCACGCATTTAATGCCCCTCACACGATCGTACAGTATATTAGACATATCTGAGGGGATAAAGGTGAGGCGGACGAGAATGAGGGCATTTTCGTCAGGTGGTGAAAAATTCGGACTCAATTTGCAAAATCTAAAAAAGCAGCCTAGTTTTGCAAAATCTCAAAACTACGAATTTTTTATGCATATTGGCCAATATAATAAAAATTAATTAACCTAAAAGATTTTAAAGCACTATAAAGCTGCCAGCTTGAATTAATTGTTAGAAAGCACATGCTAACGTCAATAGAAAGTACTCTTTTTAGAAATCACATAGATTCATACCTAAAAGAGGCTGTTGTTAAAAATTCACGACTTATGTTGATATCAAATTTTTTCTAGTACTAGTTTATTATGAGAAAAGCGGAAAACATGTAATTCATCTAGCACGAAAATATCAAAAAAGAATCAAGAAAGAGAAAAATAAAGCACACAAATATTTTACGCATCACTTTGATTATAATGGAAGTCTTCGCTCTGGCCTATATCCAGGGCGAAGACTTCCATTATAATCAAAGTGATGTGTAAAATATGCATCTCTTGCCAAACTATAGCCCAAAAATACACTCATACTCTTTCTCATCTACAACATCAAATTAATGGAATAAAAAGTATATTTATAATAGTTGCTAAATCTTAATACAACTAAAAATATAAATTCACTAAAATTAGTAATAATTTTAATAAGATTCGACATAATCTAAACTTAACTTAATAGGATAACAAAACAAAATATGGTTAGGAAACCTTGCGGCTTCACAATTCGAGACGTATCTAACAATCTCCACCTTAGCTTGAATTCTCTGTTTTCTGCAGCAAACCAAGTGTGACGCCCCGGACTTCCCAGGCGGTCACCCATCCTAGGACTACTCCCGTCCTAGCACGCTTAACTTTCTTAACCTCTTGGGCCTAGCCACCATCCAAAATGCTTAAGCCGGGTTGAGAGGTTAGCCCTATTATATCTTTTATATAGGACTACCTGGAGTTGAGCGTGCTAGGACGGGAGTAGTCATAGGATGGGTGACCCCCTGGGAAGTCCGGGGCGTCACAGTGTAGTACCCCTGGGGCCTAACTGCAGTATCCTAGACTGTTTGACGCTTCTGGAGAAGGTCGAGACAAGTCGGAGTGGTTTCGGCGTCAAATAGACGCGAAAACGGACTCGGAGCACCGAAGTAAGCCAAAACTGATGTTTTGGGCGTATGGACTTTAGGGCGCCCGGAAGCTATGTTTTGGGCGCCCAGATGTTGAGTGCTCGTTTTCTGAAAACTGCTAAGTCATTTCGGATCTAGTATCGGGCGCCCGGAAAGTGGATCCGGAAATCCTACCTCGTGAGTATCGATCCGCTTGACACGTGTTGATTGGTTGGTGAACTCCGCCGGACCAGGTTAGGGCGCACCGGATCGCGGCGGAGAGTCCGATGTTCCGGGCTTGTGCATGCTGAAGAACCGGGCGCCCACTTCTTGAGTTCCGGGCGCCCGAAAGTGTGTTAACCTGCTGAGAAACAGGTTAGCAGCTTGTTATTCTTGAAGTCCATTTTACCCTAACCCCTTGTCTATAAAAGAAGTGGACGACCTCCCCTGAGGCTTTTTCTCCCCTCTTCATGGTGAACCCAGGACTTTGCAAGGAAGCCCTCCAATTCCTCCCAAATTCCACCTTTCTCCATTGAAGACCTTGGTTTCCTGCTGAAACTGCAACGTCGACCGATGGTGTTCTTGCTCGTGTGCAGTGTGCGAGTATCCAAATCCAATGAAACTTGGTTTGTTGGATAGAGAACTTGTAGAGGAAGACGTGGAACCCTTCCAATCACAATTTGGACAGGTATGTAATCTACAGTTGATGTTTCACTGGAACCTTTGTGTTCTTTAGCTGAAACTTGGGTTTTCCTTTGATCTTTTGGATCCAAATCTTTTGGGAGCTGGAATTTCGAAGTGAAGATCGGTCCTTCCACTTTCCTTGCTGGTTTGGAGGTTCTTCCCACCTGAATTGAGGATTCAAAGGTGAGTGCTAGCTCAGGTTTTGAGTATATTGCTTAAGTGCTGAATTTTGGGTCATTTGATGGATTTCTTGGATTTTTGAATCCAGATCATTGTGAGAATCTTTGGAGAGGTTTTGGATTGCTCCATCACTGTATTTGTGAGGTTTGTGACCCTTTTCCATGGGCTAGATTCGTTGGAATTCCAGAATTCTTGCTTAATGTGATTTTTGCTTAGTTGCTGGAACTTCTGGATCCATGTGCAGGAGGGTCTAGTTGTGAATCCGAATCTGTGTGGGGACCTTTTGGATATCGAGTCGAACTCCGTTTTGGCTGAAATTTGGAGGGTGTGTTCTTGAGCCCCTACTGGTGAGTTGAGCCAAATTTCACTGCATTCGGACTTAGGATTTGAATTTTATCGCATGTTGAATCCATATTGGTCATGCTGCCAGGCTGCAGTTCTGGGCTGATGTTCTGGGCGCCCAGAACTTGAGCAAGTGGGTCTGAATCTCGAGGTTGCAGATTTGAGCTCGATTTCAGCCGGTGTTGTTTGGAGGCCTTCCACTCGACTCCTAGCCGTTGTAGGATAGCTTTTGAGGTGGGTTAATGTACCGAAATCGCCGGATTTCCTCCTAAGTTATAGAGAGTGCAGCATGCTGTTTTATTATCTGTTAAATCATGTTAGTAGCTCGAATTCATGAATTTGCATGTATTATTATGAAATCTAAATTTGGAGCATAAATTGATAATTTATAGACATGACTTTACATGCTGAACTGGGAATTGACTTAGGAGAAAACTCGCGAAACTACAACCGTTACTTTTCGAACTATTATCATATTTAGCTCTAGGAGCCGTTTCTGTACTTGTATCACCGCTGTTAGTGCGAGGTGGATACTTAGTTTGTTGTAGGACGAGTTTACGCTCGTGCTGGGATGCCGAGCTTGTATTTTCAGCAGGGTTAGGCTGTTTTGTATTACCGGGTGCCGTCGGGGTTGACGGTGGACCCAGACTCTCGTTTTAGCTTCTGTTTGTGCTGAGGGCACGTGAGCTTGGAGTCTTTGACCCATTTGACCCCTTTCCATTGATTATAGCCTGCCGGAGCCTGATTGTGCTCGACAGAGATACGCGTACTAACTCGGTTGGGTAGCTCCCCCGAGTGCCGCTCCGGAGTGAGGCCTCTTTTGCGTTGTTGTCGCTACAGATTAGTTGGATCTGGTATTTGGACCGGCTACCCTTTTTGGTAGTGTGCGGTGTGGCTAGGCAGTTGGCTGGACGAGCCTGTTTGGGCGGTTCCGTTAGATTGGGTCAGGGGTGACTTTTCACTTTGGTGATGCTTACTTGAGAGTTTGTCTGGGATAGTGGTATGGTAGTGGCATTACAGCTGTAGAGTTTATTCCAGCTTATTTAATTGTTCTTTACCTACCAGCTATACTGATAGTCTCGTAGACTTAGTGGGTGGACCGTTGAGGTCGGTAGTGGTACCCACTGAGGACTACTTCTTTTGATAGTAGTTCTCACACCCATTGTTGCCACCTTTTCTTGTAGAGCCTTCTTCTGTTGCGGTTGCTGCGCCTGTTTCTGCGGATCGAGGTAAGGGAGTCGCGAGCTAGATCCCTACCTGTCCCTGTTGTTCGTAGAGGAGGACCCTACAGGAGATAGTTTATTTTTGAGTTGAGCCATGTACATATACTGTGGACTTGTTCCTTTTTTTTTTGGTTCTGGAGGGACTGTTGTATTTTGGATCCTATATGTACATGTGGCTTCTGTTATTAGTAAGTTTTATTTCAGCTCTATATCTCTTGTAGTTGCTTGTATGTTTGTTTACAGGTTAGCTATCGCTTCGTATACATAGAAATGTCTATGTATACGGCGGATCTGTTGGCGAGCCCGGGGAACGAGTAATCCGGGGCGTGACACAAAGTTGGTATCAGAGCCAATTACCAGCCGGAAGTGTGAGATGAGTCTCGGCTGAGCTAGGTGTAGCTATGGGTAGAGCATGGCTCCCCAGGATTTATGGGTAGAGCGCGGCTCCCCCGGTTTAGGCTAGCGAGATGAGTCTCACACCGCCTGGTACTTGTGAGTCAGAGCCTGACGTGGACGTCAGGGCTTAAAGGGGGGGAGATTGTGACACCCCAGGTAGTCCTATATAAAAGATATAATAGGGCTAACCTCTCAACCCGGCTTAAGCATTTTGGGTGGTGGCTAGGCCCAAGAGATTGAGAGAGTTGAGCGTGCTAGGACGGGAGTAGTCCTAGGATGGGTGACCCCCTGGGAAGTCCGGGGCGTCACACCAAGTTTACGAAATACTTAAACTTGATCACCAAAAGAGAGTTAATGAGAAAACCCTCGGGGTTCTATGAAGTGTCAATCTTTTACTTTTTTTCTAGTTATGCCTTTCGCAATGTCTGTTGCATCAGAACGATAACTTGTTGGAGAGCAAAACTGCTGGAATGATTAAACTTCTCAATTTCAAACTTCGCCTACATCTTGAACACCCAAACAAACAATCCGGCTTCGAGACCAGTTTGTAAGAAATCCGCAACTTACACTGATACTAGAATTTTCTCTAATATCATTTATTATGTCAAAAGAAGAAAAAAAATCTAATTCGTCGGGCGGGAAAATGCCCCAAAAAAAAAATTCAAGAAAGAGAGAAAATATAAATCACACAAATATTTATGCGGTTCAGCTACTGGTCTATATCCATGGGCAAAGGCAGAGCGAAGACTTCCATTATAATCAAAGTGATGTGCAAAATATGTCTCTCACAAAATCCTAGTCCCAAAATATACCCATACTCTTTCTCATATACGCATCAAATAAATGGAATAAAGGGTATATTTATAATAGTGACTAAATCCTAATACAACTAGGAATACATATCCACTAAGGCTAAGAATAATGTTAATAAATTATACTTAATTTAAACTTAACTTGATGAAATAATCAAAACAGAATAAGGTTAGAAAACCTTGCGGTTCCAAAAGTCAAGATATATCTAACAACTGATAATAAGTTATTGATTTTCTAATTATCTATTTGTTATTTTATTGGAGATTTTGTAGCGATTCAGTAAATAGTTCTACCAATGAATGGATCAAATATGTTACCCAAAAAATTAATTCAATACAGAACTGGTTCAGAAATATACTTAAAGCTCCAATTCACGTGCATAATGGATATGAGAGTCACGTGCAATTAATAGATAAGATAAGAGAAAAGAAATAGAGATTTAATCCAAAAAATTTGTGAGGATTTAAGCCACTGAAAGATATCTGCATTGTGGGAGATTTGGAATCAATATAGAATTAGTGTAGTACATCAAATTTTTAATATAGAAGCAAGTGTAGATAAAAATAGTGTGGAATACTTTTTTGTTGGACTTAAAGAAGTAAAAGATAATTTTGAAATGATTTGCTATAAGATTAGAATGAAAATAAGAGCTTTGGAAGTTTTATAGGAAAAGAGCTTGTACTGCAGCTGAAAAATTGACAGTGGCGAAAAATTCTAAAAATTTGAAAATTTGTCGAAATTATTTTTCTGATGCTAGATTTAAAGTTTCGTGTCATTTGAATGCCGGAGCAGTGAAAACAGAGTCTAATTGCAATCTGTTAAAGATTTTAGTCGGTAGAGATTTCGGTGACCTAAAATGATCCAAAATTGAGAACTTAAGATAAATTGCTTCTGATTACCTTTAATGGAGCTTGCCCGTTAACTTTGAGTGTAAACGGATATTCAGAAGGGTTCCAATTGGATGTATCAGATTAGAATTGGACTAAACTGCAAATTGAAATAGGTGCAGGGGGTTTCCTGCAATTGTGACAATTTTTTTCTTCTTGTCCCAACCGACACAACCTTCTTGCTCTTTCTTTCTTCTTCTCCCAAACCTTTAATTCTCCTCTTTCTTTCACACACCCAAATGGGTGCAAAAATTGAGGAGAAATTTGAAAAATTGGGAGAAAAACTTGATTGGAAGCAAGCCAACCTTGAATCATCCTATAATTTGAAGGAAAAGGATGGAAAAATCCTAGGCTTCAACATGAGAGGTGAGTAATTTGTGGGTTCTGTGTCGCCGAAAACGGCGAACTTTCTTCTACGTCTATTTTGCATATATATGTGTTTATGTTTATGTTTGCAGGTTGCATGCTTTGAGGGTTGTGATGGCAATATAGGTGAGTGAAGGGTGAAAATTAGATGTTGCATGTGAACACTGGTTGATGTTAGATTAATTGAGCAATAAGTCATGTATATGTCTATGGTGCATGTGTAGGTGTATGTATGTGGTTATATATTCCTAGAAAATTGTTTTAGTTTGAAATTGAATAGAGGAAATCGATTACATAGTGTATTCATGCAAACATTAACCTATGTCTAATTATATGATCAATGGGTTGAATTGCCTTAGTATAGTAATTACCAATTAGTTTATTATGTTGCATACACTAAGTTAGACTAGGAAGGGCCATTGGACAACATATGCATATTTAGTGAAATACCCTTGGACATCATATGCATATTTAGTAAGATATCTAGTGTTCATTTGCATTATATATACTCTAGTTCATATGATAGATCTTGGATATTGAGAGGTATATGATTGTACTACTGTGATATATGACTTAGTTGACATTCTATGATTATGCCGAGTGTAGCAGATTGGTTATTTGTGCTCTTTTTGATCATTGCATAGACTATAGCCTGCAGAGCCACATTGAGCTTGACAGAGTTACATGCTATTAGACTCCGTAGGGGTCGCTCCCCTTCGAGTGCCGCTCCGGATCCTGGCCAGCCATCGTAGAGATATTTACTCTTCTGATGACGACCCACCTGCGGAAGTGGTGATCGAGCTGGAGGTAGAGCCTACGTGTTGACGGGCGCACCTGTGGGAGTGCGGTTCGGGCACTAGGCAGGCGCAGGCTTGACCGGACCTATGAGTCGGTCGTTGCGATTAGGTATTATTACTGTATTTATTTATTAGTATCAGCATTGATGCATATTCTAGTCACTTTGTCTCATGTTCCTTAGATATGTGGCCTACGAGTTGGTCAGTTTATGATTGGGTCACAGTGTGTTGATTGGGTTGCATGTGTATGAGTGGGTGATACCTTACACTCAGTATTAGTACACTAGTGGATACATGGCTTGGTTATTTACTTTGTACGGTGTACCATTTCTATTTATCAATATTGGAGTTGATGCATATATCAGACGACTTCATTATCGCATATTCCATGTATAGAGATATGATAGACAGTATACTTGTATAGAAGCATGATAAATAGGATACATGTATAGAGGCGTGAAGTTAGTAAAAGTTGTAGGTTATAGGACCCTAAGATCTAAATGGAATGTGTACACCTAGAGGGGGGTGAATAGGTGTAAACAATAAAACAACCAACCTGATGCAATAAAATTAAGTGCGGAAAAAAATTAAAGCCAACACACCAAGATTTTTACGTGGGAAAACTCCAAGCGGAAAAAAATCCACGGGACCGATAACATGAAAAATCCACTAAGAAGAAGTAGAGTACAAGGTGATTTAGCAAATCCTCAACTCAACCTTTACCCTAGACTCGAAGCAGGTAGCCTTCGTTGGTCCCCGATCGATTGAACTCCTCCAACCGATCACGCCGCGACTCCTCGCAGCAACAACGCCCCGAATCCTCGAGCGTCCACCGATCCTCGACCCTCACGCGAAGCCCACGCGCAATCGCTCCATCCGGAGCTAGTAGAAGGATTGTTGGTGGTGATTTCAATGCTTAGAAATTCATAAGATATGAGAGAAAACCTTCTAAGCAATTATCAACTTGATTCTTAAACGAATATCAGGATTTAAAACCCTAAAAATCAAATTGATGAAAGAAAGAAAGAAATTTGTTCTCGGAAGATGATTGGAAAGCACCGAAACAAGTTTCTAGGGTTTCCGTAGGATATTCTATCTTAGCCACCTTTCAGAAAGATCCCTTATCTTATTTATAGGCTTAGGAGACATTAGAATCAGGGTAAAATTGAAAAAATACGTTTTTGAAAACTCACGACGGGTTCAGGGTTCGAACCTTACATCAGGGTCCGGACCCTCCCTGCGTGTCAGCCAGGGAGGCGTACGAGTTTCGGACCCTACTTCAGGGTTCGGACCCTGAAACATGAAAATGCCCCGTTTTGCAAAATTTAACAAGTTAAACCTATTCTTATGTCTCCAAACAGTTAGATCAAATGTGTAAATCACCATTAACTATATTATAAACATACCTGGGGGCCGTGAGCTTCATAGATGAGTTTTTGAGCCTTTGAACTTGACGTCGTCTTCTTCGTCCCTTCAAGATTTCACATGACTCCACGAAATCCGCCAACATAAAAGCCGTAACAATCTCCCCCTTTGGCGATTTCGTGACAAAACAAAAATTACATAAACAAAGCTCACCTACCTACAAAGATAAAATAAACGGAGTTTGTCGCAATCACCAAACGACAATCTCCTCGCATGACCGATCCAAGAAAAATGAACATTATATCCATCAAACTCCTAAATACAAACTCTATGACATAGACATGACTAGGAGTCTTGAAGTCTTGTACTTCCTGTAGAAACAACTTCTCAACAAAACATAGCATTAATACAATAAGTGTTCAATAATACCAGAGAAGTGTAGACACAGAAATTATCCATCAAAGCAGAGCAAACATCCAAAGTAAACATCCATCCATCACAAAGCATAAAATATAGCATAAAATAGTCAGCAAACTAACATCAACACCTAAGAAACTAACATCAACACCTAAGACCTAACCTAAGTCATCTCCCCCTTTTTGTCACAAAGCGCCAAAATACAAAAAAAGGATGCATACCTAAGCTGATGCACAACCAAAAGCAAAGATGCAACTAAAAGATAGAAGATGCATGGACAAAGGTAATGCACGAAGAACACAGAGTCCATCTAGTCAGAATCAGCATCGTGCTGCGGAATGTCTGCGCGACAACAGCCCAGCTTATCAAAGATCGCTTTCATTATTCTGAAGAGTTTTCTATGCTTCCTCGTAATTCTAGCTTGCTCCGTAACAAGACGCTCCTGCTCAGAAGAAATGTGCTGAAGCTCAGAAGAGATGCGCTCTTGCTCGGAGGAGAGTCGCTGCTGCTCTCTGTATATGGAAGTCACAGAAACATCCTCCGCAGACACCTCCTCAGGGGATTGAGAGGATCCAGTACCCCCAGCAGTCGGAGAAGTACGCCTTGGAGGTTGCGATTTGATAAGAGTTGTTTCGGTGATCGTCCCGAGACTATGCTCATATATCGTGCAATGAGTATCAACACCCTCGTTCCTCAAAATCCTCATAATGATCAACGGGTACGAAAGACGTTCATACTGATTCGACGTCTTGATATCCTTCGCCATGCGGTGCCAAATGAGGAACGGAATGTTCAGATTGATCCTTCTCATTTGTGCCTCGGCAGGATGCCCAACCAGATACATATACAACAAACGCTCCCAACGAACCACCTTGGTATTCATTATGGGAAGGATGTTGTACACAACAATGAAGTTCAAGAAGCGATATTCCTGCTTTAGCTCCTTAAACATAACTGAATTGCCAGTCGACCACGTTCCAGGCAGACACACCCCATTGACAACTTTCCACCAGTCGCGAAGGGAGTCAATTCCGCCCTTCAAATAGTCAATACCATCGGTGCGAGCCTCCATATGAAGTGTCGTTGCAACTGTTTCTGGAGTAATATCCAAAGAGACTCCACGCACCTTAGTCTTGAACACATAAGGACCATCTTCCGCATCGTGAAAATGACCAGCTCTCATGTAGAACTCGCGAATTAATTCCAAACCATATCCGGTCCGCTAGAGAAATGAACATATTTCTTCGAGTTCACCATTGTCATATAGTTGAGCAAAAACAGGAGCTTCTTTGATAAGTTTCTGAACGGCGACAACACTGTCATGCCCCGAATTTTCACGTTTTCCGGCTCGCCAACAGATCCGCCGTATACATAGGGATTTCTCGTGTATACGAAGCGATAACTGAACCTGCAAACAGATAAGTGCAACTACAAGAGAATACAGAGCTGCTAAAACAGAAACATACATATACAAAGGCCAGCTATACATACAAGGTCCCAAAAGACAACACTGTCCAACCAACGTATAAGGTACAGCTCATCACTATATGCGAAAATAAAAACAACTGTATGTACATGGCATCTCCCAAAAAGAAACTATCTCTAGCAGGGGTACTCCTCTAGCGTGATGACCGGGGTGAACAGGGATCTAGCTCGCGACTCCCTTACCTCGATCAGAAGCAATAGCGGCGACCGGCCGCTCTGCAAGAAAAGTGGCAAAAACGGGTGTGAGAACTATTATAAAACAATGTAGTCCTCAGTGGGTACCGTCATCGACCCCCACGGCCTACACACTAGGTCTACGAGAATAACAGTATAGCTGGTAGGTAAAGAAACAATAAAGTATGCTCGAATAAACTTCTACAGCTACAATGCCACTACCCTACCACTATGCACAATAATATCTCTAAAATAAATGCATCACTAGCTAGAAAGCACATCTCACACTGACCCAAAACCACGGGGACTCCTACAAGCCGATCCCGCCTGTACCCGAAGCTGCACCGTACATCACCCACAAGGGTTTTCGTTGATAGAGCAGTGCCCAACAGGGACTACTTTGACGCACAAAGTCCAACTCCGGAGTGGCACTCGTGGGCGCGACCCAACCGAGTGTATATGCGAATCTGATAGCTCACTCAGGTAACTACAGGCAATGACCAAGGTAAATGGTTCAAATTGGTCTAACAACCAAGGCTCACGTGCCCTCGGCACAATCTGATGCAAAAAGAAAAGATCTGGGTCCACCGTCAGCCCCGACGGCACCCGATAGTCCGGAACAGCCTAAACACTGATGTAACAGTAAGCTCTGCATCTCAGCACAAGCGTAATCTCGACCTACACTAAACTGAGTATCCACCTCGCACTAATAGTAGTGATACAAAAATAAAAATAGCTCTGAAGCTAAATATGATAACTTTTTCGAAAAGTGACATGTGTAGATTTAACGAGTTTTCTCCTAAGTCAAATGCCAGTTCAGCATGTAATATTTATGTCAAATTAACTAAAACATGCTCCAAAACTTAGATTTCATTTAAAACATGCAAATCTACAGTTTGAGCTATTAAACAGGATGATCAATACACAACTATGCATGCTGGAGTTTCATATACTTAGGAGGAATTCTGAAGACTTCGGTAAACATTAACCCACCTCCAAAGAGGGAACTCGCAGCAAGGTCAATAAAGGAGGACTTCAAGAATCACCCAGAATCAACAACCAAACCTGTTCACACAATCAACTCCAAATTTTGCAAAAATCTGCGAAAACTATGCAATTCGGCCAATGTTTCGGATTTTCATTTGAATTGATGTACTAACCAGCATTAGAACTGCAACCCACCATTTACTCACATTCCTCAGTTCCAATTCCAGCAGGTAAAATCAAAGAAATACCTACCCCAAGCATAATAATTATTAGAATTGAAATTAGAATGAAGGTTCTAACGAACACCCATTTCGGTTTCAAAATTCCAATTAAACTTCAAAATTCACTAACCTACCTCACAACCAGCTAGGAGTAGTTCCAAATGCACAGGAAGTAAAGAGAAAACCATCTAGAATTCACCCCAACAAGCTCAACTAGAAGAGTCGGATTGAAGGAATTACCAAAAATCCACTTATATGCTGAATTTCAGCTCTCCATTAAAAGGAAACTGCACTTAAACCTGAATTTCCAATCACTTAACCCTTTTAGTCATCTAAAACAAACTCCAAACCAGAAATGTCTCTATTAAAAGGAATTGGGTACCACATTTACCAAGAAATCCAACAACGCCATCAAGTTCCAGATTAAAGACCAAATTGCATTAATTTCAAGCACATTGACCTCAAATTCCAGCTGGAGAAGCATCCTATTTGAGCTTCACCATGCTCTCCTCATCCAATGGAACCTCAATTTCGAAATGAAGGCTTCAATTGCACTCAATTGGATCCCAATAGCTTGCTTCTACTACTGCTAGCCTGGTTCTGCAACGGATGCAATTGCTGAATTTGCTCCTATTGTTGCTGCTTCTACAAATACTGTTGTTTCTCACAGCCCCCAACTACTACCAGCTAGCAAGGAGAATAGGAGTAGGAGAAGAGTAGAGAAGAAGTGAAGAAGAAAAGAGATAAAGTGGAGAAGATTTAACTTCCCTGGTGAAGTGCACGAGGCGTCCAAAACTCATGAGAGGTTAGGTAGGTAACTTGTGCCATTCACACAAAACAAGCATAAATTACTCCAGCAGGAAATAGCACTGCTTTGGGATAATTTGTGGCATTTATTTCATGCCAACATGCTTCAAACTCATCCCGAGACTCTACCAAAAGTGTCGACTGCCGCTGATACCGTAGTCGTTCCGCCAACTAACCCTTAGGGACACTACATTCTCCCCTCCTACAAAAAGTTTCGTCCTTGAAACTTAAACTCATACCTCAAATCGGTGTCTCAAACAGGTAGGGGTAGGACTCCCGCATCTCAATCTCCGGCTCCCAAGTCGCCTCACGTTCTTCATGATTGCTCCACTGCACTTTCACGTACGGTATGACCCTGTTGCGCAATTCTTTCGTCTCACGAGCAAGAATCCGCACCGGTCGCTCTTCGTACCTCAGGTCCTCACCTAACTCCAGCAGAGTAAAGTCAATCACGTGCGAAGGATCAAAGACATATCTCTTCAAAGCCGAGACGTGGAACACATCGTGGATCCCGAAAAGTCGCGGTGGTAGAGCAAACCCTGTAAGCTACTGGCCCAACTCGCTCCAAAACCTCGAAAGGGCTAATGAATCGTGGACTGAGCTTTCCACGAACTCCAAATCTGCATATCCCTCTGGATGGCGAGACTTTCAAGAATACATGGTCTCCAACCTGAAACTCCAAGTCTCGTCTCCTAGTATCATCATAGCTCCTCTGTCGACTCTGAGCGGTCTTAAGACGTCGTCGAACCATCTTGACCTTTTCCTCTGCTTCCAACAGAATGTCTGGGCCCAAGGTCTTCCTTTCACCCACGTCACTCCAATGTAGAGGCGATCGACACTTGCGTCCATACAACACCTCAAACGGAGCCATTTGAATGCTCGCTTGATAGCTGTTTCTATACGCGAACTCAACTAGTCTCAAGTGTCGATGCCATCCTCCTCCAAAATCCAAGACACATGCTCTCAACATGTCCTCCAGAGTCTGAATGGTCCGCTCATACTGATCATCTGTCTGTGGATGATATGTCGTGCTAAAATGAAGCTGAGTACCCAACGCTGTCTTTAGACTTCTCCAGAAATGCGAGACAAATCTCGGGTCTCTATCTGATACAATCGAGGTAGGCACTCCATGTAATCTCACTACCTCGTCCAAATATAGTTGAGCGAGTCGATCTCTGGACCAAGTAGTCTGTACTGATAGGAAGTGGGCAGACTTGGTCAGTCTGTCCACTATCACCCAAATGGCATCAAATCCACCATGTGCTCTCGGTAACCTTACAACAAAGTCCATGGTGATCTGATCCCATTTCCACTCCGGTATTGGGAGACTCTGAAGCTTACCAGCAGCCACCCGGTGTTCAGCCTTTACCTGTTGACAAGTCAGACATTGAGCTACACATCTCCCAATATCCCTCTTCATTTCATTCCACCAGAAGTGTGCCTTCAAATCCTTATACATCTTGGTTCCGCCATGATGAACCGTATAAGGTGAGTAATGAGCCTCTCTCAACTCTTCTCGGATCTCTGAATCTATAGGCACACACAGTCGGTCCCTGTACTGCAGTACTCTCAAACTGTCCACTCCAAAGTCTCCTATTTGACCACCCTCAAACTGGTCTCGAATCTTCATCAAATGGGGGTCCACACTCTGTTTCTCTCTGATCCTGTCCAACAGAGTGGGTTGCAAGACCATAGATATAAGTCTTGTAGTAACCCCAGGGGACACCACCTCAAATCCAAGTCACCGTAACTCCTCAAGTAATGGCACCTGCTGAGTGATCATCATACTAAGACTCTGCACTGATTTCCTGCTCAACGCATCTGCCACCACATTCGCCTTGCCGGAGTGATACTGGATACTAATATCATAATCCTTCAACAATTTCAACCACCGGCGTTGCCTCAGATTCAATTCCTTCTAGGTGGACAGATACTTGAGACTTTTATGATCCGTAAAAATTTCATAGTGCTCTCCATGCAGGTAATGCCACCACAACTTCAGTGCGAACACCACAGCTGCAAGCTCCAAGTCATGCGTAGGATAATTCTTTTCATAATCCTTCAATTGCCGTGAAGTATAAGCAATTATCCTACCATGCTGCATCAACACGCAACCCAAACCGCTGTGTGACGCATCACTATAGATCACAAATCCTTCCCCCATAACTGGAAGGGCAAGGATAGGGGCCGACATTAACCTCTGCTTCAACAACTCGAAGCTCCTCTGACAATCCTCACTCTAAATAAACTTAATCCCCTTCCGAGTCAATCGAGTGAGGGGTGTGGAAAGCTCGCAAAGCTTTCCACAAACCGACGGTAATATCCAGCCAGCCCAAGAAAACTCCTCACCTCGGTGACCGTCGTCAGTCTGGGCCAGTCCTGAATAACATCAATCTTCTTCGGGTCCACTGTCACTCCAGTAGCTGAAACTACATGGCCCAAGAAAGCTACCTCTCGAAGCCAAAACTCGCACTTCTTCAGCTTGGCATACAGCTTCTTCTCCTTCAGAAGCTGTAACACCGTCCTCAAGTGCTCCTCGTGTTCTGCATCACTCCCAGAGTAGATCAAAATATCATCAATAAACACCACCACAAATTTGTCCAAGAACAGCTTAAAAATCCGATTCATCAAATCCATAAATACGGCAGGGACATTAGTCAATCCAAAAGGCATCACCGTAAACTCATAATGCCCGTACCGTATTCTGAAAGCCGTCTTGGGAATGTCCTCGGCCTTCACCTTCAATTGGTGGTAACCGGACTGCAGGTCGATTTTCAAAAAGACACAAGATCCTTGCAGCTGATCGAACAGATCATCGATGCGCGGCAAAGGATACTTGTTCTTGATGGTCACTTTATTCAACTCTCGATAATCCACACAAAGTCTAAGTGATCCATCCTTCTTCGTCACGAATAACACCGGCGCTCCCCAAGGCGACACGCTGGGTCTCACAAACCCCTTATCCAATAAATCCTGAAGCTACGCCTTAAGCTCTCTCAGCTCTGCCGGTGCCATTCGGTAGGGGGCCTTCGAGATTGGCGCAGTTTCTGGAACTACGTCAATCACAAACTCAATCTCCCTGTCCGGCGGCATACTCGTCAACTCAGGAGGGAACACATTCGAGAACTCACGGACTATAGGGATATCCTCGAGTCCCGGCGCCATCGTAGGTACCTCCACATCAGTCGCAAAAAAGGCAACACATCCTATCATCTGTCTCGCCCTCGCCGACGAAATCTAGGTAGCGAACAGCGTACTCTTGCAGCCTCCAAACACAAACTCCTCCTGGCCTGACTCGCGGAACGTCACTATCTTAGCTCCACAGTCGATCGTCGCATAATAACGTGCCAGCCAATCCATGCCGAGCACTACATCAAAATCCTGTAACTGCCCTAAGACCAACAGGTCTGCAGGCATAACCCAAGGTCCAAGCTGCACTGGACAAGCCCAACAACACTCCGCCACATGCAAAACATAATCAGGAATCTGCACCTCTCGTGCATGTGGTAATGATCTTATCTCTAGTCCATGCAATGATGCAAATGATCGACTAATAAATGAATGTGATGTACCGATATCAAATAATGCATGAGCTCTAATGCCATAAATCAAAAAGATACCTGCCACCACATGATCTGCTACTGTGGAGTCCTTAACTTGAGTTGCAAATACTCCGCCGCTCTGCACCTGCTGTCGCCGCTTAGTCGGATGCGGCGCTCAAGCCCTAACAGCCTAGCTGTAGGTCGGTGGAGCTCCAAATGTCTGCTGGGGTCCTGGAGATGCCGACGCTGTCGAGGGTGCTGGCGATGCTACTCGAGGACAAGCTGCCCGCAGATGTCCTGACTGACCACAGGTGAAAACATCGGCCCTCTCTCTGCGCACACTGCCGAGGCCAATGTGGTCCCCTACAAATGACACACCTCGGCGCTCCCCTCTGCTGCTGTCCCTATTGACGGGATCCACCAGACCTTTGTCGCCCCGAAGAACCACGACCCTGAGAACGCGATCGTGGAGGCCTCGGTGGACGCCTACCACTGGTCTGTCCCCCGTCATCTGGAGCCGGGCGCTTCCTCTCCCGACTCTGTCCAGATGCGGTCGCCCGCTCCTTGACTACAGTCTCTCCTCGCTCCACCCACAAACCCTGCTCAATCGACGCATCCAAGGTCTGCAACCTCTGCGCCTGAACCAAGGTGAAGATCTCTTGCCTCAAGCCGCGCTCGAACAGATAAACCTTATGTGCCTCATCCCTTGCCACAAAAGGTACACAATTCAGAAATCGGGTAAATCGATCGCCCTGCTGTAGATTCTTCAGATCCTTCTCGAGTTTCTGCTTCACGCTGCTTGGAAAATAGGACCCGTACAACATCCCTCAAAACTCGTTCCATCTCATCTGCAGTGCATCCTGTAAGATAGGGGGTGCCCTAGGATCTATCTAGATACTATCAATCACCTAGAGGGGGGTGAATAGGTGTATAAACAAAAATCACAAATCTCAATGCGATAAAGTAATGCGGAAAATAAAATCAGCACACTGAGATTTACGTGGGAAACTCCACTTTGGAGAAAAACCCACGGGACCAACACGCGAAAAACAATCCACTAAGATTAAAGGATTACAAGGTGATTACCGACTCCACGGACTTAACCTCTCCGTCGTCTTCAGCGGATCTCGCGCACTCACGGCCGTCCACGCCTCACGTCTGAATCCACAGACGCCACGTCTCGAATCCACGAGACGCCTCGCTCCGAATCCACGAAGCCTTCACGATCCGAATCCACGAACCGCCTTTAACACGTCGAATCCACGACGCCACTCGAATCCACGAGCAAGAACAAATAACGTTGATGATGTAACGTTGGTGATGGTTTATTGCTTAGAATAACATTGAAACTCTGTGGGAATAATCTCTAAGCAATCCTCAAATTGATTCTAAAAGAATATTCAGAATTAGAGCACCATGAATCAATTTGAGAGAAGCTTGATGTAGAAGATGAGGAAAACGGTCACCTACAAGCTTCTAGGGTTTCTAAAAGATAATCTGTGCTTCACCATATTTTAGAGACACCCCCACATCCTATTTATAGGATAGAAGCAATCCAAAATAGATTAGGATTAAAAACAGTTTTTAGAAAGGTTTGAAAGCAAACCGATTTCGACTAGGATTGCAAAACTGATTTTAGAAAGGTTTGGAACCATATTAGGATTGCAAAGATATTTTAAGGAATATACCATCTTATTTACATGTTTGGGAGACATTAGAATCAAAGTAGGATTGAAAAATAACTTTCCAAAACTTCGCAACGGGTCGGGGTCCGGACCGCGGGTATGGGGTCCGGACCTTGACACTCTCCAGGTGTTTCATTGTCCGGACCTCAGCCATCAGGGTCCGGACCCGGTCTGCGAAACAGCCTGGGGTCCGGACCTCAGCCCTCAGGGTCCGGACCTCCGCCCTCAGGGTCCGGACCTCATCCTCAGGGTCCGGACCCTCCCTGCGTGACAGCTAGGGAGGCGTACGGGTTCCGGACCTCAGCTTCCAGGGTCCGGACCGGGTCTGCGAACCAGCATAACCTGCTTACGGGTTCCGGACCTCATGTTCCAGGGTCCGGACCTCGTAGTTGGAAAACTTATTTTTTACAATTTAAAACACTTTGAATCCATTCTAAAGTCTTCCAAACACTTGTAAATAATTATAAATCATCATCAAGATTATTTAAACTTACCAAGCATCGTGAATTCATACGTGGAGTCTTCGAGTCTTCAATCTTCGTCTCTTCTTCTTTGAACCTTCAAGACTCCGACTCACTTCACGAAATATGCCAATATAAAATCCGTAACAATCTCCCCCTTTGGCAATTTCGTGACAAAATACAAAAATACATAAAACACTCACGGTACTCATCTCTCTAAAATGAAATTCATTGCCATCACCAAAACAATGAACTTCTCGCGTGAAAGATCCAAAGGAAAAATAAAATTACAATTTAGTAACTCCTAAAACAAACTCTATAACTTAGACAAACATGGAGTCTTAAAGTCTTGAGAGACCTGCAAAATATGTCCATTCTCCACGAACAAAGTTAGTAGAAAAAGTATCAAAATCGCTCCCCCTTTGTTCATGCAATCTCTCCCCCTATGTTTATGCGTCTAAGTTATCATTACCTCTCTCCCCCTTTTTGTCAAAAATTGCCAAAAGAGAAACACAAAAAATAGAGAGAAGTTCGAGAGAAATTAATCAAAATACAAGTTTAAAGCTTTTTCAATTTTGAAACCACTTGTATTAAAAACGTCAAACATTGTTAGTGCACGAGGAGTATAAATTCACATTGACTTCTTTCAATCCCTATTAATTTCATAAGAATTAAGAATTTTACTACACAATCACCATAATGTAGATAAAATATTACACGATTTCTTAATTCATATAAACTTCAAAATCAAGTCATCAAAAATAATCTAAAGGCTCAAAAGCTATCAAGATGTAAACGGATTATGAAGATGACTTAAGGGATTCATCAAAGAGACAGAAATTGTCGCACAAACGTTCAAAATTGAGATAAAACAAATATAGCACAGGGGTGGCTCTTTGAGCATCTTTCATGTATGTGGACCACCTTATAACACCGAAAAAAAAAATTAAATTTTGTGATATTTTCCTTTTGCATTCTTTTGCACTTATATATATATATATTTTTTTCGGATATGCAATTCAATTCTCATGTGGTAGCTGCACACACTAACCGGACGACCGGGGTGGTAGCTCTTTCCTCCATGTGGTGGTAGTTTTCGCACTCCTTTAAGGATGCAACTCTTTCCACATCTTTCAAGGCATATGAGCATTTTATTTTATATTATAATAACTCCCCCTCGCTTATGCAATCTCTTAGTTGAAAGAATATGTGACAAATTTTAGTCCATAAGAGAATGACTATTCATCAAATTCAACACACACAACCGAGATAGGTTAAGCTCCTAGAGATTACACATGATTGCCTAAATTTGATGAATATAAGTATGAAGAATTCTCATAATAAATTATCTTCAAATATAATGAAAATAAAGTAGAACCGATAATTAATATGAGATTAATTAAGAGTGAATGAAAGTGAACTTATTGATATTCAATGCACTATTTAATGTTCTAATCATTCAAAGAATCCAAAAAAATTGTAACAATGAAAGCACAAAAAACGTGTAATGCAATGAACAAAAGATATGCAATAAAAACCGATCAAAGCATTACTCTAAGTCAAAACAAATTAAGACTTGAGAGAAGGAAAGATATCACCTTTCCGAACCCAAACTTGTCGGATTGTTGGTTGCCTTGGTTTGTTGACGTTGGGCACGGTTTGTTTTGACTTTTGATCAACCTTTGGTCTCACCATCGCATTCCGCTTCGTAGTATTTAATTGTTGTGGCTTTGACTTTCGGTTGACCTCGGGTACTCGACCTTTTGGATGTTGCTTTTGAAACCGAGAAGGATGTCGAGTGTTGGAAAATGCCGATAGATGCTTAGAAGATGCCACTTGAGTTTTCTTTTTATGGCATGTCTTCTTGATATGTCCTTTCTTTCCGCATCTATGACATACTTTATCCTTCAATTTTGTTGAGACTATATGTGCTGAATTGTTAACCTTCTCAACATGTTTTCGCTCATATCCAAGTCCAAGTTTACTTGTTTGACCCAAACCGAGCATATCATCAAGTTTCTTTGTACCGGAGGAGAATTTTTGTATGTCGGACTTGAGTAGATGGACTTGTTTGGTCAAAACTTGGTTGGAGACATGAATTTCCTTGACTTGATGTTCTAGAAAACCAATCTTTTCTTGATGTGATTTAATCGTCGTCTCCGATTGGTCTAGCTTCTCTTGGAGGATCTTATTGTTCTTCAAAATATGTTCCCTTTCCTCCACAAGAGCTTTAGATGAACCCTTCAAGTTATTATTTTCACTTTCAAGCTCCAACATTCGCCTCCTTAGCTTCTTGTTAAGCTTAGCCATCTTTTTCGATTCAATAAGTAGTTGATTGTATGCAACGGCTAAGTCCTCATCATCCGACTCCCCCTCACTCGCGCCATCATCGCTCGATGTACCATGCAAAGAAGGAGAAGTAAAAGAGTTAGCAATAGTAGATGATAAACACAAAGCAAAGGGAGAAGAGGAAACGTGTGAAGATAAAGCAATAGCATCATTGGTTTCCTCTTCACTAGAACTCGATTCATTGGAAGTAGATTCATCCCAAGTTCTAGCTTGTAAGGCCTTCTTGTTGTAGGATTTTTTTGAAGGACAATCCGTGGCGATATGACCATATCCTCGGCATTTGTAGCATCGGATTTCACCTACAAACTCATCCGTTTCTTTAGAAGACTTTCCAAGCTTCTTTTCTTTAGAAGATTTAGAATGAGAAGATTCGTTAAAAGAAGGCTTTCGATTTGAGGATGAAGCTTGAATGTTGTGATTCTTCCTAAACTTCCGACGAAACTTCTTAGTAAGAAGTGCCATTTGTCGTTCGAAATTTTCAATAGAAACTTCATCGTCGGAGTCTGTATCCTCGTCTTCCTCCTTTGTAGTATTGAGTGCGGCACCTGTACTTTTCGAGAAAGACTTGGAAGAAGATTGATTAGTAGGAAAAGTCATTTCATAAGTTTGTAAAGCACCTACTAATTCATCAACTTTCATATCATCCGGATGATTGATAGTTTCAATAGCCGCGACTTTCGCTCTAAAGCGCTCCGGAAGTGTTCGAAGGATTTTTCTAACGACTTTAGAATCCGGAATTTTCTCTCCCAAGTTAGCACATGTATTAATGATATCTTGGAGTCTAGTAAAATAATCAATAAACGATTCATGCTCCTCCATGCGTATAGAATCAAATTGACTCGTAAGCATTTGAAGCTTTTGTACTTTTACTAGACTTGTACCCTCATGTGTAACTCGTAGAGTATCCCAAATTTCTTTAGCCGTTTCACACGCTGAGACACGTGTAAACTCAGTTTGAGATAAGGCATTAAATAACGCATTAATACCCTTACCATTAAAAGATGATAAATCAATTTCATCCTTCGACCACTTATTCCGTGGCTTAGGTACAGTCGCGGTATCAACCACTTCGGTTGGATGTTTCCACCCGACTTCTATGGTTTGCCATACACGCTCATCAATTGCGATGAGGAAGGCTCTCATCCGGACTTTCCAATAGGCGTAATTGGTTCCATCAAAATATGGTGGCCTAAAGATGTTACCTCCTTCACCCATTAAGATAGATAAGGCCTAGATCCCGCTCTGATACCAATTGTAAGATAGGGGGTGCCCTAAGATCTATCTAGATACTATCAATCACCTAGAGGGGGGTGAATAGGTGTATAAACAAAAATCACAAATCTCAATGCGATAAAGTAATGCGGAAAATAAAATCAGCACACTGAGATTTACGTGGGAAACTCCACTTTGGAGAAAAACCCACGGGACCAACACGCGAAAAACAATCCACTAAGATTAAAGGATTACAAGGTGATTACCGACTCCACGGACTTAACCTCTCCGTCGTCTTCAGCGGATCTCGCGCACTCACGGCCGTCCACGCCTCACGTCTGAATCCACAGACGCCACGTCTCGAATCCACGAGACGCCTCGCTCCGAATCCACGAAGCCTTCACGATCCGAATCCACGAACCGCCTTTAACACGTCGAATCCACGACGCCACTCGAATCCACGAGCAAGAACAAATAACGTTGATGATGTAACGTTGGTGATGGTTTATTGCTTAGAATAACATTGAAACTCTGTGGGAATAATCTCTAAGCAATCCTCAAATTGATTCTAAAAGAATATTCAGAATTAGAGCACCATGAATCAATTTGAGAGAAGCTTGATGTAGAAGATGAGGAAAAACGGTCACCTACAAGCTTCTAGGGTTTCTAAAAGATAATCTGTGATTCACCATGTTTTAGAGACTCCCCCACATCATATTTATAGGTTAGAAGCAATCCGAAATAGATTAGGATTAAAAACAGTTTTTAGAAAGGTTTGAAAGCAAACCGATTTCGACTAGGATTGCAAAACTGATTTTAGAAAGGTTTGGAACCATATTAGGATTGCAAAGATATTTTAAGGAATATACCATCTTATTTACATGTTTGGGAGACATTAGAATCAAAGTAGGATTGAAAAATAACTTTCCAAAACTTCGCAACGGGTCGGGGTCCGGACCGCGGGTATGGGGTCCGGACCTTGACACTCTCCAGGCGTTTCATTGTCCGGACCTCAGCCATCAGGGTCCGGACCCGTCTGCGAAACAGCCTGGGGTCCGGACCTCAGCCCTCAGGGTCCGGACCTCCGCCCTCAGGGTCCGGACCTCATCCTCAGGGTCCGGACCCTCCCTGCGTGACAGCTAGGAAGGCGTACGGGTTCCGGACCTCAGCTTCCAGGGTCCGGACCGGGTCTGCGAACCAGCATAACCTGCTTACGGGTTCCGGACCTCATGTTCCAGGGTCCGGACCTCGTAGTTGGAAAACTTATTTTTTACAATTTAAAACACTTTGAATCCATTCTAAAGTCTTCCAAACACTTGTAAATAATTATAAATCATCATCAAGATTATTTAAACTTACCAAGCATCGTGAATTCATACGTGGAGTCTTCGAGTCTTCAATCTTCGTCTCTTCTTCTTTGAACCTTCAAGACTCCGACTCACTTCACGAAATATGCCAATATAAAATCCGTAACACATCCAAAGACCTATTCTGCCGCATCCTCCTCCACCAGGCATGTGCATCACCCGCCAAACAGTGTACCGCCAAATGGACCTGCTCTCGCTCAGGTATAAAGAGATCCTCAAACAACTTCTCCATCTCACACACCCATGCCTCCACCACCCAGGGCTTGGTGCGACTGCCATCAAAGTGAGGCGGATCAAATCGGCAATAACGGGCCAGCCTCTTGGTCATCCGCTCCTACTCAGCCTCTAACAACTGTCCGCCAGACCACGGAGTATCACCGGTAGGTGCGGTCGGTGCTGTCGTCGGTGGGGTTGCAACTGTGGCTGGAACACCCGCTGGGGTAGTCGAAGGTGGTGCCTACGGCTCCGATGCTCTAGGTGCTGTACTCGACTGCTGGGCGACCGTGTCGCACATCCTCTACAATAACGCACCCTGCTGCCTAGTCACCTCTGCCAGGGCAGCCAACTGCTCTCTCAAGTCTGGGGGTGCACTAGGTCCCGCCTGCTCGGGCACCTCAGGAGGCGCGGGAGTAGCCCGCATCGGCGGTCGACCTCGGCGTCGGGGAGGCATCTTGATCACCTGAAACAAAGCACACACATCAATTACATCACACAAAATAACTCTCGACCCAATCAAGCGAATGTCTAGGAGGTTGCATCTTTCCCACCCACCATATTATGTCGTCTGCAGCCGACATAAATTCACTGGCAGGGAAAGACACGCGCCTTCAGTCACTCCCTCCACTAATGGAGAAGCTTCAACGATAAAATCGATGACTTTCGCAGCAAGTCACGTCTCCCACGTCTTGCATTCCTAGGGTCTGTCAAAGCCAAGGGTTTACTAAATCCCAACGACCTATTCCTAAGCTCTGATACCAACTTAATCTGTCACGCCCCGAATTTTCACGTTTTCCGGCTCGCTAATAGATCCGCCGTATACATAGGGATTTTTCGTGTATACAAAGCGATAACTGAACATGCAAACAGATAAGTGCAACTACAAGAGAATACAGAGCTACTAAAATAGAAACATACATATACATAAGGCCAGCTATACATACAAGGTCCCAAAATACAACATTGTCCAACCAACGTATAAGGTAGAGCTCATCACTATATGCGAAAATAAAAACAACTGTATGTACATGGCATCTCCCAAAAAGAAACTATCTCTAGCAGGGGTACTCCTCTAGTGTGATGACCGGGGTGAACAGGGATCTAACTCGCGACTCCCTTACCTCGATCAGAAGCAATACCGGCGACCGGCGGCTTTGCAAGAAAAGTGGCAAAAAGAAAGTAAAAGAAAGTAGTCCTCAATGGGTACCATCATTGACCCCCATGGCCTACCCACTAGGTCTACGAGAATAACAATATAGCTGGTAGGTAAAGAAATAATAAAGTATGCTGGAATAAACTTCTACAGCTACAATGCCACTACCCTACCACTATGCACAATAATATCTCTAAAATAAATGCATCACTAGCTAAAAAGCACATCTCACACTGACCCAAAATCACGGGGACTCCTACAAGCCGATCCCGCCTGTACCCTAAGCTGCACCGTACTTCACCCACAAGGCTTTTCGGTGATAGAGTAGTGCCCAACAGGGACTACTGTGACGCACAAAGTCCAACTCTGGAGTGGCACTCGTGGGCGCGACCCAACCGAGTGTATATGCGAATCTGACAGCTCACTCAGGTAACTACAGGCAATGACCAAGGTAAATGGTTCAAACTGGTCTAACAGCCAAGGCTCCGTGCTCTCGGCACAATCTGATGCAAAAAGAAAAGATCTGGGTCCACCGTCAGCCCCGACGACACCCGATAGTCCGGAACAGCCTAAACACTGATGTAACAGTAAGCTCTGCATCTCAGCACAAGCGTAATCTCGACCTACACTAAACTGAGTATCCACCTCGCACTAATAGTAGTGATACAAAAATAAAAACAGCTCCGAAGCTAAATCTGATAACTTTTTTGAAAAGTGACATGTGTAGATTTAACGAGTTTTCTCCTAAGTCAAATGCCAGTTCAGCATGTAATATTCATTTAAAATCAACTAAAACATGCTCCATAACTTAGATTTCATTTATAACATTTAAATCTACAGTTTGAGCTATTAAACAGGATGATCAATACACAACTATGCATGCTGGAGTTTCATATACTTAGGAGGAATTCCGAAGACTTCTGTAAACATTAACCCACCTCCAAAGAGGGAACTCGCAGCAAGGTCAATAAAGGAGGACAACAAGAATCACCCAGAATCAACAACCAAACCTGTTCACACAATCAACTCCAAATTTTGCAAAAATCTGCAAAAAGTATGCAAATCGGCCAATGTTTCGGATTTTCATTCGAATTGATGTACTGACCAGCATTAGAACTGCAACCCACCATTTACACACATTCCTCCGCTCCAATTCCAGCAGGTAAAATCAAAGAAATACCTACCCCAAGCATAAACATTATTAGAATTGAAATTAGAATGAAGGTTCTAACGAACACCCATTTCGGTTTCAAAATTCCAATTAAACTTCAAAATTCACTAACCTACCTCACAACCAGCTAGGAGTAGTTCCAAATGCGCAGGAAGTAAAGAGAAAACCATCTAGAATTCACCCAACAAGATTAACTAGAAGAGTCGGATTGAAGGAATTACCAAAAATCCACTTATTTGCTGAATTTCAGCTCACCATTAAAAGGAAACTGCACTTAAACCTGAATTTCCAATCACTTAACCCTTTTAGTCATCTAAAACAAACTCCAAACCAGAAATGTCTCTATTAAAAGGAATTGGGTACCACATTTACCAAGAAATCCAACAACGCCATCAAGTTCCAGCTTAAAGACCAAATTGCATCAATTTCAAGCACATTGACCTCAAATTCCAGCTGGAGAAGCATCCTATTTGAGCTTCACCATGCTCTTATCATCCAATGGAACCTCAATTTTGAAATGAAGGCTTCAATTGCTGAATTTGCTCCTATTGTTGCTGCTTCTACAAATACTGCTGTTTCTCACAGCCCCCAGCTACTACCAACTAGCAAGGAGAATAGGAGTAGGAGAGGAGTAGAGAAGAAGTGAAGAAGAAAAGAGATGAAGTGGAGAAGATTTAACTTCCCTGGTGAAGTACACGAGGCATCCAAAACTCTTGAGAGGTTAGGTATGTAGCACTCTGAATTTCGGTGCGTTGTATCGAACTTTAATAAATTTGATAAAGTTCGATGGAAGCCGATAATGGCTGGTGTGGAATTGGGTTCCGAAGGTTTCGAAACATTATGGGTACGAGTGGAAATCCGGAAATCGAAAAATTATAAAAAATGGACCAAGTAGAGCAAAACTGGTCACGGGGTCCGGACCCTGGAAGCTGGGGTCCGGACAATGAAGTCTGCGGGCAGCCACGGTCCGGACCCGGATGTTATGGTCCGGACCCGAGCTGGTTTCCGAGTTGGGGTGCGTACGGGTTCCGGACCCGGACACCAAGGTCCGGACCCGGCCTGTGCGCTGGTCAGTTATCAGTGCGGGGTCCGGACCCCACTTGCAAGGTCCGGACCCGGCTGAGGCAGAATGCCCAGTGAGGGGTATTTTGGTAATTTCACAGTGAATGGGTTATGTAGGGGGGGCTGAGGTAGAGCAATGAGCTCCTATTGCATGATATAGAATCCAAGTATAATTCAATTATCTATATATGTTGCATGGTTTCATGTATGATTGGAACCTAGTGTTATTGAACAAAGGTTGGAACATGTGAGAATGGAACCTAGTGTCATTGAACATAGGTTGGACATGAGATTGGAACCTAATGTTATTGAACATAGGTTGAAACATGTGAGAATGGAACCTAGTGTCATTGAACATAGGTTGGAACATGTGAGAATAGAATCTAGTGTTATTGAACATAGGTTGGAACATGTGAGAATGGAACCTAGTGTCATTGAACATAGGTTGGAACATGTGAGAATAGAATCTAGTGTTATTGAACATAGGTTGGAACATGTGAGAATGGAACCTAGTGTTATTGAACATAGGTTGGAACATGTGAGAATAGAACCTAGTGTTATTGAACATAGGTTGGAACATGTGGGAATGGAACCTAGTGTTATTGAACATAGGTTGGAACATGTGAGAATGGAACCTAGTGTCATTGAACATAGGTTGGACATGAGATTGGAACCTAATGTTATTGAACATAGGTTGGAACATGTGAGAATGGAACCTAGTGTCATTGAACATAGGTTGGACATGAGATTGGAACCTAATGTTATTGAACATAGGTTGGAACATGTGAAAATGGAACCTAGTGTCATTGAACATAGGTTGGAACATGTGAGAATAGAACCTAGTGTTATTGAACATAGGTTGGAACATGTGAGAATGGAACCTAGTGTTATTGAACATAGGTTGGAACATGTGAGAATGGAACCTAGTGTCATTGAACATAGGTTGGACATGAGATTGGAACCTAATGTTATTGAACATAGGTTGGAACATGTGAGAATGGAACCTAGTGTTATTGAACATAGGTTGGACATGAGAATGGAACCTAGTGTTATTGAACATAGGTTGGACATGCGATTGGAACCTAGCGTCATGGAACCTAGGTTGAGAATGTAAAGTAAACCTAGTGTCATTGAACATAGGTGAGACTTAGTGACTTGAACCTAAGGTCATGAGACTTAGGTTGGCAAGTGTAAAATGTGAAACGGGATGTGCGACGAGGTTGCTATCCCGGGTATGCGACGAGTTCGCTACCTATGCCATGAGTTGGCGGTGTTGAGATGGGGTATGCGACGAGTTCGCTATCCCGGGTATGCGACGAGTTCGCTACCCGAACACGGAGGTGAAGATTTCACTCCTAGGATGTTAGAACCATTATGGTGAGACGGCGATTCCGAAACCATAAGTATTTTACAAGTAGTTGAACTTTGTCAATGTGAAATATAGGATGAACCTAGGAGAGAATAAAAGTTAACATTTTATTTGGTTGCATCCTTTATGTTTATTTACAAGCTTGTAAATATTTCTTGCATAGTTATTTGTGATCTAACTTATACAAATGGTGTTTATTCACGTGAGCGGCGCGGGGGAAGGGCGTAACTCAGTAGTTAGCGTCCTACCATTGTGACCAGAATAGAAGTACCATCTACTGCGTAGTTTAGGGGTATTCGAATGACATGAAATGTAATGATAACTTGATTGTATTTGGAAAGAGAGAACAAAGACAAAACAAAAAAAAAAGAAATGTAATATGTGGTTGTATTGCGAATGCTTGTAATAGCATAGTAGTTTATGATGCTTTCCTTATGCAATCTTTGTATGAATTATGTTCCTGTTTGGAACCTCTTGAATTATACTGGTTGTGACGCCTTGGATGTACAGGGAAAACTCTGTCCGTTCGGTGGATCTGGGTCATGCGCCCGTGCGTTTTGTCCTTCCACCTACTTGGTGCTAAGGCACGGCGGGGCGTGACAGATTAAGGTGGTATCAGAGCGTAGAAACGGTCTAGGTGGACCTAAGATATCCTAGGATGGAAAAAGACCCTAGGAGTGTAAACTCGTGAGAGACGAGGACTTGTGACGTGCGGCGAAAGGGTAATCGATTGGGTCGTGTATTGGTTATGCCTCTAATAGGATGTTAGAGGTAGATTTAAGGCGTGGTTTATTCTCAGCTAAGTGTGTTCATATTGGCGCGCGACAACATGAACCCAAGGGATGAGAATAGGCACCCTTGTGTGACTTTCGCCTAAATTGTGTTCGTAATTTGAATCGTGTTTGTACTAGGCCTAAAAGGTCGAGAATGTTGACGGAAGTTGTCGTGTTTCAGGATACGATGGCGTCACGTGGGCGATCTCCGACGAGATCAACACAGGATGGACCTAGTGGGGTCCCTGTGCAATCTGGGGCAAGTGGAGACCCGGAGCTTCGTGAACAGTTGGCCACACTCGTTGGAGTGGTGCAACAATAAGCTGAGATGGCACAGCGACAGCAGAAGGCTGCCGTGCGCCAGGAGGAGCGGATCAGGAGACTCCATGAGACCGTGGAGCGATTAGAACGTCGTGTACCATCAGGAGCCACGGCGGGTACCTCGCAAGTAGATGCTGGTGCCTGGGCCCCTGATTCTGTGGAATTGGAAGCGGAGAGGGAGCGGGCTTTAGCTGCCCTCATGACGTTCAAGGAATTCAATCCGCTTACCTTCGACGGGGAAGAAATGGACCCGTGGACCGTAGAAACGTGGATCGATTCTATGGAGTCTCTGTTTGGGGACTTGTACACCTTGGAGCGAGACAAGGTGCCTTTTGCCGCACACTGCTTGCAAGGGTCGGCAGAGGCATGGTGGAAAGGAGTCCGGCGAGACCGACCTTCTAGTCTCCCTCCGGTGACTTGGGAGGAATTTCGAGGACTGGTGTTCTCTGCCTATTTCCTTGATCGTGAGGAAAGAAAGCTTCAGGAAAAGTTCAGGAAGCTGAAGCAAGGTGATCGCTCGGTGAGAGAGTATGAGAGAGAGTTCTCTCGCATTGTAAATTGTATCCCTTATGTGATACGGGATGACAAGATCAAAGCCGATTGTTTCGTGCGCGGACTTCGGCCTGAGATTTTTAAGGTTGTGCATCCCTTCAAATTGCAAACCTTTGTCGAGGTACTGGACCGGGCCCTGTGGGTGGAGCAGGGCAATGCATTCGTGCAAGAGGAGCGCGAGTTTTATGACAGGAAAATAGAGATAGGACGACCATCGAGTAAATCGGGTGGTCAGTCGAGTTCCAGACAAGTCCCGACACGTTCGCGTCGACGATATCGTGCCCCGGGGACCTACCATACTCGGTCCTCGGCGAGTTGTGTTATTTGTGGGGGCCCTCATTACCCACAACAGTGTGACCAGCGGGAGGGCAAGTGCTTCAGGTGTGGGCAACCGGGCCATACGCGGGATGAGTGCCTGCAGGAGGATAGCCGAGCCTTGACACTTGCGACGGCCTCTTCTGCTCCAAGACAGTTCGCGGGTGTGCCACCTGCGGTAAGGTCTGGGGAGCATGCATTGATGTCGAGGCAACCTGAAGGTTCGCGCCGGGTACCAAGTGGCCATGGGTACGCGACTCAGGTGATGGAATCTACTGCTGTCGACGGCGTCGTAGCAGGTATGTTTTGATTGTTGAAAACATATGTAGAGCATAATGTGACACTGGAGCATTACATGTAATTGTTGTGGTCTGTTACTACGATGCAAGTGTAATTGTAGCCAGGACCAAGGTTATGGGTAAGGATAGATACCCAGCTATGCTCGTGTCATGGAGACATGTATTGCCGCTGGAGCGGCTAGAGATTTTGATGATACCGGCAAATTACGGGTGTTGCGCCTAGTTGATGGCTTGAGGCAACAATGATTGTAGGTGAGCTGACTCTCGATATTAGGGCAACGTGAGTAGCCAATTGCAAGAGTCGAGTTATGACGTTGAGAACGTGTTAATAGTTCGCAGATCCCGAACATCGTTATAGTGGATCGATGACGGTTGTGAATTGATAAGGTAATCGCCAAGACGTGGCAAGTGGGCCTTGCTCTACCTCAAATTGAGGTAGGTTGTGGTACTCGCAATGCGAGTGAGCATAAGCGTGGTAGCTTAGTGCTTGTGGATAACGCGAATAAACATAGTAGCGTGGGACGCTCGGGTATAAGTGCTCATGGAATATTGGTTCCTGGTTAGCCGAGAGGGTTTGTTGGCAGTAGCACTTGGGCATTACTAAGTGTGAAGGAGGCCAAGAACCGCTTGAGGGCTAGTGGCTCGCACTGGGTGCTTAGGAGCCGGTAGAGACTGTGGTCGCTTGGTATAGCGTGCGGGACACTTGTAGCGACTGTATCGGGTATTGCTTGGGGACGATCCGTGCCCGGACCATCGTGGACTGTTGAGCCTGGGGCCTTATGGACAGGCGCAATCAGCTGTGTGTGATAGCAGCCCGAGACCTGAGGGTAGGGCAGAGACCTATGGTCGGGGCGGTAGTCCAAGCGATGACCCGAGAGCGTGGAATGCCACCTGTGAGACCATATGAATTGTGGTACACCGAGAGTGTGGATGTGACCCAACTCTAGGACTCAGTAGAGGTTTGGGGTCTTGGTTACTCCTGGTTGGAGTATGTGCGCAAGTCCTGAGTGAGGACTCCGCCGAGTAACAATTGGATTTACGTTTGCGCGCAAGAGATGTTACGCGACGTTGAGACAGGTTTAGGCAGTAGGCCTATGTGAGAGCTTTGGTCCGTGGACCATCTGTTGTTAACCGAGATAAGCGGTTTGACCGACGGCTCTGGGAGTATAAGAGCATTGGTCGTGTGTAAGAGAATTATGATTGTGACCTGAGAAGCAGAAGCTCGGTCATACCTTTCACCTGATTGGTGAAGTCACCAATTGCCAAGTCTGGCCTTGTCGGTGAAGTGAAATTAGGTTTACGAACAAAGTGTTCAAGTGGAAACATCGCGAAGATGATGTGATGTCGACCCCGTAAGGAAAAGCAACGGGGCGTACTCCTTATGGAATGTCGGGGATATAAGACCCGTGGATTATAGAATGTACTCTTGAGTGAGCAGGAACCAGAGGACGCGATGAAAGAAGGATACCCTCATCTAATTGATAAATAGATTTGAGGTGTAATCTTAGTTTCGCGGACGAAACTTCTTTTAAGGAGGGAGGAATGTAGTACACCGAACTTCTACAAATTATGGAGTTCCGGTGGAAAAATAGCATGAGAGGCTATATGTGAGGCTCCGGCCAAGTTTGGGACTCGTGCGAAGTGTTTTCGGCGCAAATGAGGCACGAAAACAGACTACGAAAAGTTAAAACTGCCGAACTTGTGAAGTCTGCAGTGGGATTCCGGTATGAGGAATCCATACCAGTACTGAAGTGATTAGTACCGGTATGCAATGTGGTATACCGGAATGCAATGGCAGAATCCGAAAATCCAGCTCTCGGGTTCTGCGGAATTCCTCGTGGTATACCGGTACGCCAACCCGTATACCGGAATAAGTGTGCAGAATGCTGATTTCAAAGGGTAATTTAGTAATTTCACTGAGGGGGGCTTACATAAAGGGGAACCCTTCCCCTTTCTCATCTAAAAATGTACACACACACAGGGAGAGAGAAACTCCTCTCTCTCACTACCACTTCTTCTTCTTCTCCTCCAAATTGGAGATCTTGGTGGAGATCAAGCTTGGAAAGCTTGGAGTGAAGAATCGAGCTCGTGCATGCATGGTGGCTTGGTGAGCTCGCGGATCCGAGGTGAGTTCTTGGATTTGGTAGTTAGGGTTTCGGATTTGAGACTAAGAAATGAGATTTTGGAGACCCTTGGCTAATCTAGACTACAAATTGTAGAGATTAGCAAGAGATTTTGGGTTTTGCCATGAGTTTTGGAAAACCCTAGGTTGAAAGAGGGATTTTCTTGTGGAGGGTTTTAAAATATTTTAACCCTTTAGAACCCTAGTTGGGGGTTAGTAGAACATGTGGGACAACTCCATTTTGATTGATTCCAAGAGATGAGATCGTTATGAGTTCGACTCTGATTAACGAATCCTTCATGTGTGTTAGGGCTAGGAGCTTGAAGACCAAGCTTGAGGCCAAGGAAAAGAGCCCGATTGCAAGTGTCTACGAGCAATCGGAAGAGTGTAAGGTGGGTTTGTGTTTACCGAAGTGATTAGGTCACTTCCATGTCTAGGGTAAATATCCATTTAAAGATAAAATGGTATGTGTTGTGAACCCTAGAACTTGCATGTCGGCAAAGGTAAAAGTCAAGATAGGTAGAGCAATGAGCTCCTATTGCATGATATAGAATTCAAGTATAATTAAATTATCTATACTTGTTGCATGGTTGCATGTATGATTGGAACCTAGTATTATTGAACATAGGTTGGAACATGTGAGAATGGAACCTAGTGTCATTGAACATAGGTTGGACATGAGAATGGAACCTAATGTTATTGAACATAGGTTGGAACATGTGAGAATGAAACCTAGTGTCATTGAACATAGGTTGGAACATGTGAGAATAGAACCTAGTGTTATTGAACATAGGTTGGAACGTGTGAGAATGGAACCTAGTGTTATTGAACATAGGTTGGAACATGTGAGAATAGAACTTAGTGTTATTGAACATAGGTTGGAACATGTGAGAATGGAACCTAGTGTTATTGAACATAGGTTGGAACATGTGAGAATGGAACCTAGTGTCATTGAACATAGGTTGGACATGAGATTGGAACCTAATATTATTGAACATAGGTTGGAACATGTGAGAATGGAACCTAGTGTCATTGAACATAGGTTGAACATGAGATTGGAACCTAATGTTATTGAACATAGGTTGGAACATGTGAGAATGGAACCTAGTGTCATTGAACATAGGTTGGAACATGTGAGAATAGAACCTAGTGTTATTGAACAAAGGTTGGAACATGTGAGAATGGAACCTAGTGTTATTGAACATAGGTTGGAACATGTGAGAATGGAACCTAGTGTCATTGAACATAGGTTGGACATGAGATTGGAACAGGTTGGAACATGTGAGAATGGAACCTAGTGTTATTGAACATAGGTTGGAACATGTGAGAATGGAACCTAGTGTTATTGAACATAGGTTGGGCATGAGAATGGAACCTAGTGTTATTGAACATAGGTTGGACATGAGATTGGAACCTAGCGTCATGGAACCTAGGATGAGAATGTAAAATAAACCTAGTGTCACTGAACATAGGTGAGACTTAGTGACTTGAACCTAAGGTCATGAGACTTAGGTTGGCAAGTGTAAAATGTGAAACGGGATGTGCGACGAGGTTGCTATCCCGGGTATGCGACGAGTTCGCTACCTATGCCATGAGTTGGCGGTGTTGAAACGGGATGTGCGACGATTTTGCTATCCCGGGTATGCGACGAGTTCGCTACCTATGCCATGAGTTGGCGGTGTTGAAACGGGATGTGCGACGATTTTGCTATCCCGGGTAGGCGACGATTTCGCTACCATGCCATGAGTTGGCGGTGTTGACACGGGATGTGCGACGATTTTGCTATCCCGGGTATGCGACGAGTTCGCTACCTATGCCATGAGTTGGCGGTGTTGACACGGGATGTGCGACGAGGTTGCTATCCCGGGTATGCGACGAGTTCTCTACCTATGCCATGAGTTGGCGGTGTTGAGATGGGGTATGCGACGAGTTCGCTATCCCAGGTATGCGACGAGTTCGCTACCCGAACACGGAGGTGAAGATTTCACTCCAAGGATGTTGGAACCATTATGGTGAGACGGCGATTCCGAAACCATAAGTATTTGACAAGTAGTTGAACTTAGTCAATGTGAAATATAGGATGAACCTAGGAGAGAATAAAAGTTAACATTTTATTTGGTTGCATCCTTTATGTTTATTTAGAAGCATGTAAATATTTCTTGCATAGTTATTTGTGATCTAACTTATGCAAATGGTGTTTCTTTGGACCTGGTGGGTCGAGCTTCTCTCTTGGGTGGCCTTACCCACTGGGAACTATTTTATATAGTTCTCATCCCACTATTTTTCAGGTCCTCACGTGAGCGGCGCGGGGGAAGGGCGTAACTCAGTAGTTAGCGTCCTACCATTGTGACTAGAATAGAAGTACCCTCTACTGCGTAGTTTAGGGGTATTCGAATGACATGAAATGTAATGATAACTTGATTGTTTTTGGAAAGAGAGAACAAAGACAAAACAAAAAAAAAAGAAATGTAATATGTAGTTGTATTGCGAATGCTTGTAATAGCATAGTAGTTTATGATGCTTTCCTTATGCAATCTTTGTATGAATTCTGTTCCTATTTGGAACCTCTTGAATTATACTGGTTGTGACGCCTTGGACGTACAGGGGAAACTCTGTCCGTTCGGCGGATTTGGGTCATGCGCCCGTGCGTTTTGTCCTTCCACCTACTTAGTGCTAAGGCACGGCGGGGCGTGACAATTTTACTTTCGAATGGTTATTTACCCTAGACATGGAAGTGACAATCACTTCGGTAAACACAAACCCACCTCAAGAGCTTCCAATTCCTTGAATTCTTTGAGCTCCTAAGTCACCAAGCCTTGAGTTCTTGCTTCAACCCAAGCTTCTACAAGAAAATGGTTCGTTACTCATTACGAACCCATAAATCAACTCGATGCTAGAAATCAATGGTTCTAACATAATTTCCTATGCCTCAATCGCAATTCCCGAAGGTCCAAATATTTTTAGAACCTCCCATGGCAAAAGCCCCAAATCTACTTAGGGTTTGCATGCATGCAAGCCAAACCCTAGATTTCATGGCCAATCTTCCACCATTTGTGGTCAAGATTGCCTAGGATTTCCAAAAACCTTATATCAAAAGATTAAATCCAAGGTTTAAACCCTAAATCACAAGAACTCATCTCTACACCCAAGCTCCCTAGCCTCTTCTTGCACCAAGAAGCTCCAAATCTACCTTAGAAGTTTTTTCCAAGGTCAAATCCTTCACTTCTCCAAGCTTTGGAGAGATCTCTAGAGAGAGAAAGTGAGGGAGAGGGAGAGGGGATATAAGGAGAGTGGAGGAGTAATGAGGGGAGAGACCTCAGCCCCTAAACATAGCCCTTCCTCCATGAAATTACCAAACTGCCCCTCACTGGGCATTCTGCTTCAGCCGGGTTCGGACCTTGCAAATGGGGTCCGGACCCCGTACGCGCAACAGCCCACCGTGCAGATCGGGTCCAGGCCTTGCGTCCGGGTCCAGAACCCGTACGTGCCTCCCGGTCTCTGCGCAGGTCGGGTCTGGACCGTGGCGTCCGGGTCCGACCCCAGTTGCTCCACGGACTTCATTGTCCGGACCCCAGATCCCGGGTCCGGACCCCGTGAGCAATTTTGCTCCAGTTGGTCCTTTTCCAAAAAAAATCAAATTTTTGATTTCTGAGTTCCCACTCGTACCCAAAACGTTTCGAAACCCTCGGAACCCAATTTCACACCAGCCATCGTCGGCTCTCTCCGAACTTCATCAAATTTGGTAAAGTTCGATACAGTGAACCGAAATTCAGAGTGCTACATTCGGACTTTGAAGTTTTTCAGCGTTTCATAGTCCGGACCTTACCTCGGGGTCCGGACCCTCCCTGCGTGTCAGCTAGGGAGGCGTACGGGTTCCGGACCCTGCCTCAGGGTCCGGACCCCGAAACATGAAAATGCCCCGTTTTGCAAAATTTAACAAATAAAACATATTTTAATGTCTCCAAACACTTAGATCAAATGTGTAAATCACCATTAACTATATTATAAACATATCTGGGGGCCGTGAGCTTCATAGATGAGTCTTTGAGCCTTTGAACTTGATGTCGTCTTCTTCGTCCCTTCAAGACTCCACACGACTCCACGAAATCCGCCAACATAAAAGCCGTAACAAAAGTATATTTATCCTTATCATACTCTGTAGCTCAGTTGATCGTATACTATACTACTTTTTTCCTATTCTTGCCTCTAGTATACCTAATGGGAAGGTCGTGGTTGTCGCCGACCGTACCCACTGGGAACTACTGTTTAGTAGTTCTCACACCCTCTCGTTGTTTACTTTTCAGATACAGCTTCACCGATGGATTGTCAAGATAAGAGGATCACGCCATAGATAGCATCTCCACCCCGTGTATATAGAGGACCACCAGCTAATTGGTTTTGAGATTGTATAATGTACATCAGGACTGGCGGGACCAGGGTCTTTACTTATATACCTTTATTTTGAAATGTATGGTTGTATGTTTGTATGGATAGTGGTAGTTGTTTAGTTTTGTCTTACATATACGCTCTGATACTTTGTGTTTAGTTGTGGACTCTAGAATTGTTAATGTTGACTTTTTGATTCCTTTATTATTGCTTCTGTCTCGTTGGTCGCTTCTTGTGGACAGGGAAAACTATGTCCATTCGGCGGGTCTGTTGACGTCCCCGTGGGCTTCCGCTATGAAACTGGGGCGTGACAGATTAAGGTGGTTTTAGAACATTCAGGAGTTGTTTAGGTTATGGACCTAAGAAACCCTAGGAATGGTAAAGGCCTTAAGGATTTAGGCCCGTGAGAGAGCGATGACTTATAAATCGTGGCGTTGGGTCGAGTTTGTTGAGTTATGGCTCCAATGGTATCTTGGAAGACGATTAAAGGTGTTGCTACTTCTCTTCTTCTTACGGTCATGTTGGGTGCACACAACGTGATGTCAAAGGTTGAGAAGAAGTGCCCAGTAATAACTTTCGCCTAATTAGGTCGGAATCACATGTATTATATCCAACTTCGCTCAAATAGTTCATTTAGGCACCTGTGCGTGGTTCCCCAAGTTAATCTTGACGAGCTAGCTTGTGGGACATGTGTCTAAGGAGGACTGGACAACCTCCAAAGTCTACTACTTGACCTCGTCGTGGATGCGGAGTTCTTTCTGAGAACTAAAGTGAAGGGTATGCAGAAGTAGGCGAGGGTCCTGACTTGGTGTCAAGGTTAGTAATAGGCGGGGTTATGATAACTCCTAAGTAGATGTTGATGCTTTAGCCTTGGCATGGTTGGGTAATGGATACGAAAACACCACCCATAAGTCAACTGAATAAGTGGAGACCAGACTATAGGTGGCCGATGTGATTCATGGTAGTCAAGATATACTGGTTAGGAGTGAAGCCGAGTTGAAAAGGTCCGCATAATTGTTCCCTCTACTTAGTTGACTAAAGAGGAGGCTATGTGGATAGTAGTAACATGCTAATTTGGGTTAGCGATTAGAGTTGAAGTATTTACATGCTAGCTTGATTCTATTGCTGAATATTTCTAGAACGGAAGATTGTAAAGTTTGGTGGATTGAATTAGTACTTAATCTGATTATGATACTGATAGGATATGTAATCCAAGATCTAGATTAGCTCAGGTGGAAGAGTGCTGATCCATTGAGACTGAAATATGCAACGCACTAATTGCTCAATTTTTGTTGGAGGGCAAGCATGAGTAAGGGTATGGACTTAAAAAGATATGATCTAGTGGCTTCAACGCACTACTTCATCATATCATTAGACATAGGTTAATGTTTGCACGAATACACTATATAAACCATTTCCTCTATTCAATTTCAAATTAAAACAATTTTCTACGAATATATAACCACATAGATACACCTACACATGCACCATAGATATATACATGACTTATTGCTCAATTAATCTAACATCAACCAGTGTTCACATGCAACATCTAACTTTCACCTTTCACTCACCTATATTGCCATCACAACCCTCAAAGCATGCAACCTGCGTACATAAACATATACACATATATGCAAAATAGACGTAGAAGGAAGTTCGCCGTTTTCGGCGACACGGAATCCACAAATTACTAACCTCTCGTGTTGAAGCCTAGGATTTTTCCATCCTTTTCCTTCAAATTATAGGATGATTCAAGGTTGGCTTGCTTCCAATCAAATTTTTCTCCCAATTTTTCTAAAATTTCTCCTCAATTTTTGCACCTATTTGGGTGTGCGAAAGAAAGACGAGAATTAAAGGTTTGGGAGAAGAAGAAAGAAAGAGCAAGAAGGTTGTGTCGGTTGGGGCAATAAGAAAAAATCTGTCACAATTGCAGGAAACCCCCTGCACCTATTTTAATTTGTAGTTTAGTCCAATTCTAATCTGATACGTCCAATTGGAACCCTTCTGACCGTTTACACTCAAAGTTAACAGGCAGGCTCAATTAAAGGTAATTAGAAGCAATTTATCTTAAGTTTTCAGTTTTGTATCATTTTAGGTCTCCGAAATCTTTACCGACTAAAATTTTTAACAGATTGCAGTTCGACTCCGTTTTCACTGCTCCGGCATCCAAACGACACGAAACTTTAAATCTAGCCTCAGAAAAATAATTTCAATAAATTTCTAAATTTTAAAAAAAATTCGTCACTGTCAATTTTTCAGCTGCAGTATAAGCCCTGTTCCTATAAAAATTCCAAAGCTCTTATTTTCATTCCAATCATATAACAAATAATTTTAAAATTATCTTTTACTTCTTTAAGTCCAATAAAAATGCTATTCCATACTATTTTTATCTACACTTACTTCTATATTAAAAATTTGATGTACTACATTCCATACCTCTTAAAAAAAAGTTTTGTCCGCGAACTTAAATTCCTTCCTCACATCGATTCATCTAAGAGATGGTAAACTTTGTTGTAATCATACAGTCATCGAAAATTTAATATTGGTCCAAATTACTTATCCGATAGCTTGGTGCATTCAAGAGTTTACAACGCACAACACAAGTCTTCTTGCAGATCTTTTGCACCTTGAAAATTTACCACTGCAAACAAGCCCGACTATCAATAAATTTCTATATCCTCCATTGTGAGAATGAGGTCACACTTTTACAACATGTCCCCAAGCGTTTACATTACTCTTATAACTTAACCTCCAACTCTCACGTGGCTTCCCGCTACATGTGGTCGTTCTAGTGGCTTCAACTAGCTCAACTAGCTTCTCGTGGGGAATATACTCTACCCATATTAAATATCAAGAGTAACATCATGTCATCCCTATGACAAATAAGTGCAGACACCACTCCTACAAATCCAACTCTAACTCCGTGGTAACAATCAACGTACAGTCTGGTAACACTAATAATCACCAAAACACTTAGATTAGCTCTTCTCTTGTAGACCTATGTCTAATTATATGATCAATCGGTTGAATTGCCTTAGTATAGTAATTACCAATTAGTTTATTAAGTTGCATACACTAAGTTAGACTAGGAAGGGCCATGGACAACATATGCATATTTAGTGAGATACCCATGGACATCATATGCATATTTAGTAAGATATCTAGTGTTCATTTGCATTATATATACTCTAGTTCACATGATAGATCTTAGATATTGAGATGTATATGATTGTACTACTGTGATATATGACTTAGTTGACATTCTATGACTATACCGAGGGTAGCAGATTGGTTATTTGTGATCTTTTTGATCATTGCGTAGATCATAGTCTACAGAGCCATATTGAGCTTGACAGAGTTACATGCTATTAGACTCGGTAGGGGTCTCTCCCCTTCGAGTGTCGCTCCGGATGCTGGCCAGTAATAGCAAAGATATTTACCCTTGAGATGACTACCCACTTGCGGGAGTGGTGATTGGGCTGGCGGTAGAGCCTACGTGTTGACGGGCGCACCTGTGGGAGTGCGGTTCAGGCACTAGGCAGGCGCAGGCTTGACCGGACCTATGAGTCGGTCGTTGCGATTGGGTACTATTACTATATTTATTTATTAATATCAACATTGATGCATATTTTAGTCACTTTGTCTCCTGTTCCTTACATATGTGACCTGCGAGTTGGTCAGTTTATGATTGGGTCACAGCGTGTTGATTCGGTTGCATGTGTATGAGTGGGTGATACCTTACACTCTGCATTAGTACACTAGTGGATATATGGCATGATTATTTACTTTGTATGGTATACCGTTTCTATTAATCAATATTGGAGTTCATGCATATATCAGATGGCTTCATTATCGCATATTCCATGTAAGGAGATATGATAGATAGTATACTTGTATAGAAGCATGATAAATAGGATAGATGTATAGAGGCATAATGTTAGTAAAAGTATATTTATCCTTATCATACTCTGTAGCTCAGTTGATCGTATACTATGCTACTTTTTTCCTATTCTTGCCTCTAGTAGACCTAGTGGGAAGGTCGTGGTTGCCGCCGACCATACCCACTGGGAACTACTGTTTACTAGTTCTCACACCCTCTTGTTGTTTACTTTTCAGATACAGCTTCACCGACGTATCATCAAGATAAGAGGATCACGCCATAGATAGCATCTCCAACCCATGTATATAGAGGACCACCAGCTAGTTGGTTTTGAGATTGTATATGTTACGGCTTTTTATTGGCAGATTTCGTAGAGTCTTGTGGAGTCTTGAAGGAACGAACGAGAAGACGTCAAGATCAAAGGCTCGAGGACTCGTTTATAAAGCTCATGGTTCCCCAGGTATGTTTGATATAGTTGATGGTGATTTATAGATATAATTTAAGGGCTTGGAGACATTAGAATAGGTTTTAAACTACTTTTGATTAAATCGGTGAAATTCATGTTACGGGGTCCGGACCCCAGAAGCTGAGGTCCGGAACCCGTGAGCAAGTCTGGCTGTCTCACAGACCGGGTCCGGACCCCGAAAGCTGAGGTCCGGAACCCGTACGCATACTTGCAGTTTTACAATCCGGGTCCGGACCCTGGAAGCTGAGGTCCGGAACCCGTAGGTCTGATGAGCCGTTTTACAGTCCGGGTCCGGACCCTGGAAGCTGAGGTCCGGAACCCGTAGGTCTGATGAGCTGTTTCGCAGACCGGGTCCGGACCCTGATGCTGGGGTCCGGACCCTGATGCTGGGGTCCGGACCCTGATGCTGGGGTCCGGACAATGAAACGCCTGATGAGTGTCAGGGTCCGGACCCCATACCCGCGGTCCGGACCTCAACCCGTCACGATTTTCTGAATTTCTAGTTTTCCAATTCTAATCTGATTCTATGTCTCCTAAACCTATAAATATGATATGGGGGCTTCTCTAAAACGTACCTAAGAGAGATTTACCTGAGGAAACCCTAGAAACTTGTCTCGGAGCCGTTCATTCACTTTTGGATGACAAGTTTCTTTCTCTCTCTTGTCGACTTGGTTCTCGGAGCTTAGATTCTGATCTTATCTGAGAATCGAGTCGATGGTCGCTTAGAAATACTTCCTCTCATATTCTTTGTGTATCTAAGCATTGGAATCACCATCAATTATTCTTGTTGAGGCTCCGGATGGAGCAAGTGCGCGTGGATTTCGCGTGAAGCCGAGGATTCGACGGACGCTCGTGGATACGGAGCGTTGCTGCTGCGAGGAGTCGCGGTGTGATCAATCGGAGGAGTTCGATTGATCGGGGACCAACGAAGGAGATCTACTTTAAGTCCAGGGTAAAGGTTGAGTCGTGGATTAGGTAAATCACCTTGTACTCTATTTCTCTTAGTGGATTTTTTCGTGTGATCGGTCCCGTGGGTTTTTTACTCCTTTAGGAGTTTTCCCACGTAAATTGCTCGGTGTGTTGCTTTATTTTTCCGCGCTTTTATTTTCGTGCATCGAGTTGGGTGTTTTATTGCATACACCTATTCACCCCTCCCTCTAGGTGTGTTTACCTATTAGATCCTTGGGGTATCTTAACTCACAAGTGGTATCAGAGAGGGAATAGGTTATTTTTATCATGGCCGAGGGCGGTAACATTAATCGACCTCCACTTTTCGATGGCACTAATTATGCTTATTGGAAGGTTCGTATGAGAGCTTTTCTAATAGCCATCGATGAGCGTGTGTGGCAATCTATTGAGTTTGGATGGACTCATCCTACACATGTTGTCGAGAATGTTAGCGTCCCAAAACCTAGAAACAAATGGACGAAAGACGAAATTGATCAATCGTCATACAACGGAAAAGGTATTAATGCTTTATTTAATGCTTTAACGCAAACCGAGTTCTCACGTGTTTCGGCGTGTGAAACGGCAAAGGAAATTTGGGAAACTCTCCAAGTGACGCATGAGGGTACTAGTTTAGTAAAGGTTCAAAAACTTCAAATGCTAACTAGCAAATTCGACTCCATTCGTATGGAGGAACATGAAACCTTTACGCAGTACTATACCCGTTTGCAAGATATTGTTAATACTTGTGCTAACTTGGGAGAGAAAATTACTGAATCCAAAGTAGTTCGTAAAATATTAAGAACCCTTCCGGAGAGGTTTCGCCCTAAGGTTGCGGCCATTGAAACAATGAGACACCCTGATGAATTGAAAGTAGAAGAATTAGTTGGTGCATTACAAACTTATGAGATGACCTTTCCTACTAATTCATCTTCTACCAAGTCTTCTTCCAAGGGTGCAGGGATGGCTTTGAGATCCACGAAGGAAGAAGACTCAAACACGTCTTCCTCAGATTCAGATTCGGACACTACTTTGAAGGACTTTGAAAAACAATTGGCGCTCCTAACGAAGAAGTTCCGACGAAACTTTAGAAAGAAACAAGCAAAAAAAACGACATCTTCTTCAAAGCAATCAAAATCTAAAGGGAGTAATTTTTTCAAATCTAGGAAAGCCGAGAGTTCTTCCAAGGAGAAGAATAGCTCCGAAGGTCAAATCCAATGCTACAAGTGCAGGGGTTTTGGCCACATCGCCTCGGACTGTCCTAATAAAAAGTCTTCGAAAAAGAAGGCTATGCAAGCTATTACATGGGATGATTCATCATCGGATGATCCCACCTCTACTGATGAGGATGTTAATGCTACTGCTTTACTTGCAATTAACTCTCCCTTTATGTGTTTAGCCTCACTTCTACTGACTTGTCTTCTTTATCTCCTTTGCATGAAAAATCTGCGTCGGAGAGCGACACAAGCGATGAGGAGTCTGGAGAAGACGACATTGCAGCTGCCTATCATCATCTATTGATTGAATCTAAGAAGTTGGCGAAACACAACAAGAAATTGAGGAGAAGACTGCTTGAACTTGAGGAAGAAAATAAGAAGTTTGCTACTGTCTTTAAGTCTCTTGAGGAAGAGCGAGTAAGTTTTATCAAGTCAAACAACTCTTTGCTGGACAAGTGTAAACTACTTGAGAAGGAAAAGGAATCACATTTAGATAAAATAAATTTTCTTTCCAAGCAGTTCACTGAATCTAGAGATTCCAACTTGGAATTGACTAAGACGATTTTTCAACTCAAAAATGATTTCAACAAGTTTTCGTCTAGTACTTCTAAATTGGATAAAATGTTGGGACTTGGTCAAACTAACAAATTCGGACTTGGATATGAACGGACTTATGTGGGACAAGTCTCGAAATCAGCTCCAAAAGACTTGACACAGTCATCTACAACAAACCAAGGTATGACTTCTACACAAATGAACAAATTTGCTAACAGAGTTTGCCATAAGTGTGGTGTTGTAGGTCACATCAAAAGAAACTGCAAACAAGGTATGAAGCAAGCCACAACACCCAGACGACTACTTCCAAAGGCCTACACTCAGCCACGACATTCTCAGAGATTGAAGAAGAATTTTCCTCAACCAAATCAAGAGCAACGTCGCGTTAATCCACAACAAAAAACCAGGGGTGAATCGAGGAAGCAAGCTTGGACACCGAAAGAGCACATTCAAAAGAAGCATGATCTCTTAAAGACCTCAATTCTCCAACTGTCAAGTCTCAATAGGCCGACGCAACCCAAAACATGTAAGGTTTGGGTGCGCAAAGGTGAACTCTTTCCCTGTCATGTTATACATACTTCACTACATGCTTTTGACAATTCGTCTTGGTATCTAGATAGTGGATGTTCCCGACATATGACCGGAGATAAAAATTGCTTTACCTCTTTAACCAAAATCTCCGGAGGTCTAGTTGTTTTCGGAGATGGACGGTCATCTAAAGTTGTTGGTAAGGGAACAATCACGATTCCAGATGGCCCTACTTTAAATGATGTTCTTTATGTTGAAGGGCTTAAGACGAATCTCATAAGTATTAGCCAACTGTGTGATAATGGATACTCTGTGCAATTTTCTGCTAAAGAGTGTACTATGACTGGATGTGATGATGTTTTCTTCTTAAAAGGTATTAGGTCACAGAATAATTGCTACATTGTTCCCTGTACTACGAATGAACACTGTAATCTAGCATTTTTAGACACTGAAACTCTATGGCATGAAAGGCTAGGTCATATAAATTTTAAGGAGCTATCTAAGATTACACAGAAGGATGTTGTTAGAGGAGTTCCTAAAATCAGTTTTAGAGAAAATGCTGTGTGTGGGGGTTGTCAATTGGGTAAACAAACTAGAACTGCACATAAGAAGTTGAATCACTTAGGGACAACAAAACCTCTAGAATTACTGCATATGGATTTGATGGGACCAACTAGAGTTCAAAGCTTAGGAGGAAAACGATACATCTTTCTTATGGTTGATGATTTTACTCGCTTTGTGTGGACTGCTTTTCTACGTGAGAAAGCCGATACTTTTGACTCATTTTCTGAAATTTGTTACCGTCTTTTGAATGAATGTAATGAGAAAATTGTACGCATTCGCAGTGATCAAGGGGGAGAATTCATAAACTCTAAATTCATTGATTTATGTGTTTCTAATGGTATAAAACATGAATTCTCTGCTCCTTACACACCACAACAAAATGGAGTGGTTGAACGTAAGAACCGGGTTGTGCAAGAGATGGCGCGTGTTATGCTTCATAGCAAGAAAATTGCTCCACACTTTTGGGCTGAAGCAGTTAACACGGCTGTCTATATAATTAATAGAGTCTACCTTCGCCCGGGTACTTTAAACACTCCATATGAATTGTGGAATAGTAGAAAGCCAAATATCAAATACCTCCGTGTCTTCGGGAGTCGATGTTATATTCTTAGAGATCGTGAAAATCTTGGCAAATTCGACTCTCGAAGTGACGAAGGAATTTTCTTAGGCTATTCTACTACTAGCCGAGCCTATCGTGTGTACAATTTGCGCACTAAGACAGTGATAGAGTCAGTTAATGTAAAAGTAGATGAAGCTTTCTCCGTTGCTACCTCTTTGAATGAATCCATGTCTGATTTGCATTTGAATGATAATGTTGAATCTCCTTTTACAATAAATTCTCATGATGATGATTCGATTGATCAAACTGTTGCATCACCTGATTCTATTAACTCTCATGAAATTACTGCATCTTCTGATGCATCTTCACCCCACGAAGCTCCTCACACATCGGCTAATCCTTCAACGTCTCGAGTCTCCAAAGATCATCCTTTGTCTAATGTAATTGGATATCCCCATCAAGGTGCGGACAAGGAGACAACATGACTGTGAATTTGCGTGTTATGTATCCTTAGTTGAACCAAAAAATATTGCTGAAGCTCTTCTTGATGAATATTGGATAAATGCGATGCAAGAAGAACTTGGTCAATTTTTACGAAACGACGTGTGGGAACTAGTGCCACGCCCTGCGCAGCAAAATGTAATTGGTACCAAATGGATTTTTAAAAATAAGAAAAATGAGGAAGGTACTATAATTCGAAACAAGGCCAGACTTGTTGCGCAGGGTTATTCACAAATAGAGGGAGTTGATTTTGATGAAACGTTTGCTCCGGTAGCCCGTCTTGAGTCTATTCGTATTTTGTTCGCAATAGCCTGTCATTACAAAATTAAATTATTTCAAATGGATGTGAAAAGTGCTTTTCTAAATGGTTTTTTAAATGAAGAGGTTTATGTTGAACAACCAAAAGGGTTTATTGACTCAAATCATTCAAATTATGTTTACCGTTTGAAAAAGGCACTTTATGGACTCAAACAAGCTCCGCGAGCATGGTACGAACGTTTGACTAAACATTTAATTGATAAGGGCTATAACCGAGGGGGAGCTGACAGAACTCTCTTTGTGAAACATTTGAAAGATGATTTTATTGTGGCACAAATTTATGTTGATGATATTGTTTTTGGTGCAACTAAAGACAAAGATGCCGCAAAGTTCGCCGAGGTCATGACGAGTGAATTTGAGATGTCCATGATGGGTGAACTTTCATACTTTCTGGGACATCAAGTAAAACAAACTGATGAGGGGATTCATCTCTGTCAGTCCAAGTATGCGAAAGAATTAGTGAAGAAATTTGGTTTGGAGAATTCAAAGGACTTCCCTACTCCGATGGGCACGAGTAACAAGGGTCTTGGTGTGGATGCCCATGGGAAAAGTGTTGATGAGAAGCTTTATAGGAGTATGATTGGGAGTTTACTCTACTTGACTGCTAGTCGACCGGACATTGCGTTTAGTGTGGGAGTTTGCGCCCGCTATCAAGCAAATCCCAAAGAGGTTCATCTGAAAGCTGTCAAGCGCATCATCCGGTATGTGAAAGGTTCAGTGAATCATGGTATCTGGTATCCGATGGGAACATCACTTGATTTGATTGGGTATTCAGACGCTGATTGGGCTGGTTCTGTCGACGACCGGAAGAGTACTAGTGGCGGATGTTTCTATCTAGGTCATTGTCTAGTTGCATGGCATAGTAAGAAACAGAACTGCATTGCCCTGTCCACTGCTGAAGCAGAATACATTGCTGCAGGAAGTTGCTCCACTCAATTACTATGGATGAAAAGCTTATTGAGTGATTATCGTATTCCCTCTAATACTGTCACCATTCTTTGTGATAACACCAGCGCCATACAAATTTCAAAAAACCCTATTTTACACTCTCGAACAAAACATATTGATCTTCGATATCATTTTCTGCGTGAGCTAGTTGAATTGAATTCTCTTCAACTCGCTTACATTTCAACTGATGATCAACTTGCGGATATTTTGACTAAACCTTTGGATCAAAAACGTTTTCTACATTTGCGAAAGGCAATTGGAATGAATCCATCTCTCTAGATAAGTTCTTCGGGCCATAGTCATGCATATTTTTTTGTTTATTCCTTGCAACTCTTTTTCAAATTTTTTCTTTCTTTGCATGACATGTCATTCTTTTTACCATTACTACTTTTGTTTTTCGTACACATTGAAATACCAGCAAATCGCTTATCATAACATTGATAGTTTCATGATATGCTTCTCTTCTTTGATTGTTATCTGTATATCTCACTATGTTATACGCTTTTGAGATCACTATCCTTTCAAATTCTGCTACTTACCTTAGTTAATTTTGGCATATCCTCTTGACCTTTAGATATCTTTACTATCTTATTAGAATGTTGATGGGAATGTGAATAGCAATTTCATTATTGATTAGTTACTTGTTAATCCCTCAGATTGAAGGTTGCAGATATTTAGGGGGAGTTTTCAGAATAGTTTAATTGCTTTTAAAGATGTGGAAATAGTTACATCCTATTAGGGGAGTGTGAAAACTACCACCACATGGAGGAAAGAGCTACCACCCCGGTCGTCCGGGTAGTGTGTGCAGCTACCACATGGTTTATATGATTTGTGCGATTCCATTATAATATTAAAAAAAAGGAGAGTTTCACTTGCTAAAGGTATTAACCTAGATGATTGGTGTAATTGTCTCTATAAGATGCTCATAGAGCCACTCTCCAGAAGAAATAAGGTGGTTAATGTAAGATGCTCAAAGAGCCACTCCCTGGGTTTTATTGCTGTTTCCTTTCTTTTCGAGGTATTATCTTGAGTATCCTCATCTTTATGACTTTTCTATTCAATATTCCCTTCCACATGCTGTTTTTGATAGTCTTCATATGCTTTAGATCTTGTTTGATATGTTACAATTAACAAAGCTTAGTCTTTAGGATTTGTTTCGATCTTTTTCCTCAAAATGTGCTATAACAATTTTTGATATATCGATAGAAATCTTTTAAGATTTGGTTATCATGAAATATTTCCGTTATTATGGTGTTCCTTTGCTGATATTTTCTTGTGACTTCATATTTCAAATTAAATTTTTTTAAAGAAATTTTTGTGCGGGATCCGGACCGCGCTAGACCGGGTCCGGACCCCACGCTCGAACCAGCACAAATAGGACTTCATTTTTCTTGCTTTGATTCGCTGCGTTTTTCTTTTGTGCTGTTTCTCCGGTGTTTCTCTCTCTTGAACGGAGGTTTCTCCTCCCCTTTTGCCCGGATTTGTTCCTCTAAGTGTGAGTATTTCACATTGTTTCTCTTTTTCTTCATGCAACACCCTGCTATCATTGTTTTCCATGTTATTTTTGCAATTTTTCTAAAATTCATTGATGTTGCCCTGGGTTTTTGCATCATGTTGAGGTTCATCTTGGTGTGCTTCTCCTTTCTATGCTCTTTTGCATGGTTTTTGCACGGCCCTTTGCTCTGATTTGCATCGACTCGGTTTTTCGAACTGTTTTTGGTGTTTTTCTGAAACTGCATGTTTCTGGTTTTTGGGTCGCATTGCTTGTTGCATATCATTTTCATGACTTCTTATGGCCCTAGAAACCTCTAGATGTGAATTTTTCCACTTTCCTAACTCCATGGTTTTTCTGCGCCAGTTTGTTACCAAATTGACAGGAATTTCGTTTTCATCATGACATTCCACTGGTTATTGGTGCTGGCAGTTCTCATGAGTGGTGTTGGTCAGGGTGGGCGGCGTAAAAAGACTAAGGCTCATAAACGCGGTCGCTCCCCAGATACAGAGTTTGAGTATCATTCCTCCGAGGGATCTGACACTGAGACTGCTCCCTGTTCCCCGGAGGTGGTTCCTAGGAGAAAAGGGAAGGAACCTGTGATTCCGAAGCGGACGGAAAAAGAAAAGCTCTTACCAAAGAGGAGCACTCGGCGTACGGGGGGTGTTCATATTCAAGAACCGGCTCCTGTGTCACCCCAACGTCAGACGCAGCATGACGCGCCAGTTTCCTCACAGCGCAGAATAATGTATGCATCTAAAGTGTGTGTTGGCGAGCGCGACGTCGCGGTTAAGGAGCTCATTGAAGAAGCTCCTGCTTTTGCTCGACTGTATGAGGATGGTCACCTCTCCAACATTTGTTCTTTTCCTGAGCAGACTGGTTACTGTTTAGAACTGATTCGCGATTTTTACATGCGCGCCGGGTCTCTACGAGATGAAGAAGGTGGTCCTTACGTCTTCCTGACTACTGTTCGGGGGGTTACATTGGATGTCACTCCCGAGACGATTGCTACGGCCCTTACTATGGAGGCTCGCACCGACGGTGTTGATTATCTTCGGGGCGGTCTGGAGTCCCTTCGTGACTGGCGAAAGGTGATTAATGGTGTGTGTCCTCCGGACACGTTGTCGGCTGGGAATTCTGTTATGTCCAAAGAGCTACGACCAGAGTATAGGTTTCTGAACTTCATCGTGGTCTACAATATCCTGCCTACTATGAACACCAAGGTGGTACGTTGGGAACGGTTGCTCTACATGTACCTGGTTGGGCATCCTGCTGAGGCCGTGGCACTGAACATCAATCTGAATATACCTTTCCTGATCTGGCATCGCATGGCGAAGGAAATCAAGACTTCGAATCAGGTTGATCGTCTTCCTTATCCGATGATAATTATGAGGCTCTTACGACAAAAGGGGGTAGATACTCATTGTGCCACCTATGAGCATAGCCTTGGGAAGATCAATGAGATGACGTTAAATAAATCTCGACTTACTGGTCGTTCTTCCCCAGCGGTCGGCCCTACTAGTTCCTCTCGTACGCGTCCAAGCTCTTCTCAGCCATCTGGGCATGTCTCTGAGGAAGATGTCTCGGTGACTTCTATTTATCGTGCTCAGCAGCGTCTGTCTTCCGAGCAAGAACGCATATCGGTTGAGCTTCACCGTCTCTCCTCTGAGCAGGCACGTCTTGGTTCTGAACAAACGAAGATCACTAAGAAGCTTAGTAAACTTGAGCAGCTTATGAAGGCAATCTTTGACAAACTTGGTTGTTGCCATGCCGATCTTCCTCCGCACGATGATGACTCGGTTTAGTTCTTTTTCTATGGCTGGGGACTTCTTTTTGTTTTTACCTTGATCGTTTTTGGGCATATCTCTCTTTGTTCTGTTTTGGCATTTTTCTGTCAAAAAGGGGGAGATAATGGCTGTATTTTGACTTGACTTAGGAGCTAGGAGTCCAGGAATGGTTTACTCTGTGTACTTCTTGTGGCATTCACATTATTAATCTTTTATTTTGTCAAGTATTGTTTTTGCAGGACGTAGAAGACTTCAAGACTCCTGGTCATGTCTAAGTCATAGAGTTTGTATTAGGAAGTGACTTGAATGTATTTTTGAATTTATTGGATCGGTCATGCGTGGAGTTTGTTGTTTTGGTGATTACAACAAATTCTATTTTGTTTTTAGTATCTAAATGAGCTTTGAGTATGTAATTTTTGTTTTGTCACGAAATCGCCAAAGGGGGAGATTGTTACGGCTTTTTATTGGCATATTTCGTAGAGTCTTGTGGAGTCTTGAAGGAACGAACGAGAAGACGTCAAGATCAAAGGCTCGAGGACTCGTTTATAAAGCTCATGGTTCCCCAGGTATGTTTGATATAGTTGATGGTGATTTCTAGATATAATTTAAGGGCTTGGAGACATTAGAATAGGTTTTAAACTACTTTTGATTAAATCGGTGAAATTCATGTTACGGGGTCCGGAACCCGTGAGCAAGTCTGGCTGTCTCACAGACCGGGTCCGGACCCCGAAAGCTGAGGTCCGGAACCCGTACGCATACTTGCAGTTTTACAGTCCGGGTCCGGACCCTGGAAGCTGAGGTCCGGAACCCGTAGGTCTGATAAGCCGTTTTACAGTCCGGGTCCGGACCCTGGAAGCTGAGGTCCGGAACCCGTAGGTCTGATGAGCTGTTTCGCAGACCGGGTCCGGACCCTGATGCTGGGGTCCGGACAATGAAACGCCTGATGAGTGTCAGGGTCCGGACCCCATACCCGCGGTCCGGACCTCAACCCGTCACGATTTTCTGAATTTCTAGTTTTCCAATTCTAATCTGATTCTATGTCTCCTAAACCTATAAATATGATATGGGGGCTTCTCTAAAACGTACCTAAGAGAGATTTACCTGAGGAAACCCTAGAAACTTGTCTCGGAGCCGTTCATTCACTTTTGGATGACAAGTTTCTTTCTCTCTCTTGTCGACTTGGTTCTCGGAGCTTAGATTCTGATCTTATCTGAGAATCGAGTCGATGGTCGCTTAGAAATACTTCCTCTCATATTCTTTGTGTATCTAAGCATTGGAATCACCATCAATTATTCTTGTTGAGGCTCCGGATGGAGCAAGTGCGTGTGGATTTCGCGTGAAGCCGAGGATTCGGCGGACGCTCGTGGATACGGAGCGTTGCTGCTGCGAGGAGTCGCGGTGTGATCAATCGGAGGAGTTCGATTGATCGGGGACCAACGAAGGAGATCTACTTTAAGTCCAGGGTAAAGGTTGAGTCGTGGATTCGGTAAATCACCTTGTACTATATTTCTCTTAGTGGATTTTTTCGTGTGATCGGTCCCGTGGGTTTTTTACTCCTTTAGGAGTTTTCCCACGTAAATTGCTCGGTGTGTTGCTTTATTTTTCCGCGCTTTTATTTTAGTGCATCGAGTTGGGTGTTTTATTGCATACACCTATTCACCCCCCCCTCTAGGTGTGTTTACCTATTAGATCCTTGGGGTATCATAACTTATAGTATAATGTACATCAGGACTGGCGGAGCCAGGGTCTTTACTTATATACCTTTATTAAGTTTATGAATAGTGGTAATTGTTTAGTTTAGTTTTACATATATCGCTCTGATATTTTGTGTTTAGTTGTGGACTCTAGAATCGTTAATGTTGACTCTTTGATTCCCTTATTATTGCTTCTGTCTCGTTGGTCGCTTCGTGCGGATAGAAAAAACTCTATCCGTTCGACGAGTCTGTTGACGTCCCTGTGGGCTTCCGCTATGAAATTGGGGCATGACAATTAGCAATGATATCACATTACCGAAAAGATTGATCTAGAGAAAAAGATTTGTATATACGTTTCGTCACCACTTTATGTAATATTGTTACGTATGTAGCGAGGGATCAAAAATAACCAATAAGGAAAAAGATTTGTACAAGTTGCATACTTTCTATGCAAGTAAATTTCAATTTGTGGAGAACAAAAATAAATTGAAAACTAAACTGTTAGAAGCGATCTGCAACATATAAATTAAAGAACTGTGTAGAAAAAATTACCAACTTTTTAAGAAAACCAACAAGGATCAAAATCAATAATATTTTAACTATATGACACAGGGTGATCCACTACTTATTTTATAAAGATAAAAATATATAAAACTTACCTCACTGTCACCTTTGGATCCAACAAATCTAACTTTTAAAAAATTTAGTTTTACTACCTAACCTTTTAATTTATTATTTAAGTCAATTAGTGACTTTTTAACTTCAAAATTTGAATGTATTATTTATCTTTATTGGTTTACTTAGTATATTTTATTTAATTTACGTAACGATAAATTCATTAAAGCAAGCAACTAGCTTAAATTTTGTATCTGAAGAGCAATCAAATTACTTAAATTAGAGAAATTAAAAAAATTAAGTATTGAAGTCAAAATTTTGAAAGATTAGATGATCCATTCAAAAGGTTTTATAGTTCATGAAAGTTTTATAAATTTTAACCTTTTATAAATTGGGTGAAAGATATTAAGTACAAAGGAGCCAATATCTAGACACAATTAACCAAATTCCAAAAGTTAAGTGTTCAACCCAAAACAATCTAGCTAGGGTGCGAGGGAAATAAACAAATATGTAAATAAAACGATGACAAGCTTATATATAAACCAATAAATCTCCAACAAATCGCTGCAAAAAGTTAAAACAAAATTCAACCAAGCAGGCCCATCTTCCTTTAGGTTTACATCAAATAAATCAACAATTTTGGATTTTTTATAGTTAGTGTCCTTATTGGTTCAGAGATACAAACTTAAAAATGTTAGTATTTATTAAGCGATTTAAAACTTCATTTTGATTCGTTGGCTTTCTAGTTGGCCCAATATCAAATGGCCTTTATTTGGGAGCTTGTGCGCATAACCTACTACATGAAAGCATAGTCCCACATTCGGAACTCATGACATACAGTAGTGCTTTTTATACTCGATCCATTATCCTCTGGCTAGTTGCTTCGATGATTATGAGAATGGTGCCATTCAAAAAACACACACACGCGCGCGCACAGCACGAGCACAAGCTGAGCCGGTCCTGATCCAGCCCTCCTCGATAAGGTCAAACGGCTAACCCGAGAGCTACACCTCAGTAATGGCTAACCCGGGACTGCTCAAAAGAGCTGTTTGTTATGGACGAAATATTTTCCGCTGACTTCTCCTTTGAAAACGCCCAAACTCCGAAGGAGAGTTCTATCGGAGGTTTTGCTGGGGCATTTTAAAATCTTCTCTGCGGATTTTAAAGCTTATGGTGCATATGACGAAGTTTCAAGAGTCCCTTAGAGTTTCTAGGAGGGCAATAAGTTCAGTCTCTTGGGAGCTCTTAGCCTCCCTTTTTGCCTTGTATTTATGTGCCACTTGGCGCTTTTTTATTTGTAGCTTGGGTGGCGAGTGGCCTATATATAGTTGTCACCTCCGCCCCCACTTCTCAGAAAATTAGTTATAATTTCTACTCTTAATCAATACACAATATTTCTCAAACTCTTTTTCTCTTGTACTTAGTCTTAGGGGTAGGCTTGCTCACTTCGCGAAGGAAGGCGAGCACCGCACGGGCTAGACAAGTGATTTCACTGAAGTCCAATACAGTTGGTATTAGAGCGAGTTCAGAGCTGGGAGCCATGTCTACGTCGAATGCTGCCGTTGTCGACGTTGTTCCTGAACCCAGGGTGTCCATGCGCGGCAAGAGCGAAGAGCCGTGGACTCTTGCGAGAGAGTCTACTTGAGGACCACGTGGGCTTGTTGGAGGATTCTGCTGCGAGAGCGGAGGAGCACTACTCCGTCTTGTCCCAACATGTGGGGATGATGGAGGAGGGGCTGCATGCCATGAAGGACAGTGTCGCGGCTGCCATGGTGATGGCGACTTTCCGCCAATAGGTCGAGCAGTTCCGTAGCGACTTCGCCCGTTGCGAGGAAGAGCAAAAGGTGCTGGTGGAGGACCTTGTCAGCAAGGTCGATGAGGTCGAAGACCTCAAAATATGGATGACTATCCTTGAGAAAGTGGTGGCTCGCGGCGTCGAGACGCAAAAAGAGCACCCAAAGGTCCATGTCCCTGAGGCGCAACACTTCAAGCATATGCGAGATAAGAAGGAAATTGACAATTTTCTTTGGCACATGGAGCGCTATCTCAAGGCGTTGCGATTGGAGGACGAGAAGGATAAGGTCCAAATTGTTGCCATGTACCTCTCCGACGATGCCATGCTGTAGTGGTGTCGGCGGTCGGCGGTCGGCGGTCGTCGAGCAGGGTCTCTGCCACTTAACATTTGGGAGGACTTCGTGCGTAAGCTCAAGGCGTAGTTCCAGCCCGAACATGTCGAATATCTTGCATGGAGGCAACTGCGACAGCTCAAACATCATGGGACACTCAAGGAGTATGTCCAAGAATACTCAAAACTGATGTTGGCGATCTCCAACATGGCTGATGAGGATCGGTTGTTCTACTTCTTGGATGGCCTTCAACCATGGGCGAGCAAGGAGCTCGTGGGGCAAAATGTGAAGGACCTAAACTCCGCGGTCCTTTTGCCAGAGAAACTGCCCGAGCAGGAGCGAACCGAGGGAGATCGAGGTGAACCACCGAAGGCGAGCAAGGCCAAAGCTGGGGGAGGGCATCGCAATCCAGGGGACGCGAAAGGCCACAAACAGAACCATCATGTGAGGAGGCATAAGCAGAATCCCCCCACTGCTTGCAAAGATCTCGTGCTATGCTTGTAGCGAGAAATATTGGGCGCAGGACTGCCCAAACCGAAGCAACAAGAAGGGAAAGCAAGTGGCTGCAGTCCAAGCTAAGGAGGGCGAAGACGCGGTGGAGCTGCCAAGGATGGGCGCGCTAAGGCTCGTCAACACAGTTCGTGGCCAGCCAAGCGGTGACAAGCTCCGCAGGCAAGAGCTAATGTTCGTCGATGTGATCCTCAATGGGAGGACCACACGGGCGATGATCGACACCGGCGCGATGCACAACTTCGTTGTGGAGGCGGAGGCCAAGCAGTTGGGCCTCACGCTCAAGAAGGATACGAGCTGCATCAAGGCAGTCAACTCCGAGGTGCGTCCAATTACGAGAGTTGCCAAAGGCATGGAGATAGCCATCGGCCCGTGGAAGGGCAAGACCAATCTCACTGTTGGGCCGCTCAATGACTTTGGAGTGTGATCCTCGGGATGGACTTCCTAGTTTCGTTGAACGCGGCGCCCATGCCACACTTGTGGGTTCTGAGCTTCCTAGACGAGTCAGCGCCTTGCATGGTTCGGATGTGTAGGGACGAGTCGACGAAGGACCAAACTCTTGCGGCCCTGCAGCTTTACGAGGAGGTGAAGTACAGGAAGGCGAAGGATCTCGAGGAGGAACTGAGCAGAGGCGAGGCTGTCAAGTCTCAAGTGGCGCTGGAGCAGCCAGCGTGCAAGCAAAATGCAAGTCAATCTGTCAAGCAGGAACCTGAGGGGACCTAGGAGCATCCCGTGGCTTGGTAGTGTGCGCGTGCATGTCGCGAAGGACAGGCTGTAACGCTTCAATAGTCTGTGATCTGGATGGAAAAATGATTCTGATTGGATTATATGAGGCCTTGCATGCTAATAATAATAATTGGGCTTAAGCATTTTGGGCCGGTGGTTTGGGTTCAACGAGTTATTATTACTAGCGGTTCGGGTCGTTACAATTGGTATCAGAGCCGAATACCAGCCGAAAGTGTGAGAGCTAACTGCTATGCGGGGCAAAGTGCTACACCAATGGGTTTTGGTGGGAGCCACCTCTTGAACCCATAGGAACCACCTCTAGAATCTCACATCGCCTGGTAATTCTGGTCTGCTTCTCTGATCTTGGACCCGACGAGGACGTCTGGTTCTAAACAGGGTGAGTTTGTAACGCCCCAATACCAATAGTCCCACATCGGATGGGAATATGATTCTGATTAGAATATATGAGGCCTCACACGATAGTAATAATAACTGGGCCTAAGCATTTTGGGCCAGTGGTTTGGGTCCAACGAGTTTTTATTGCTAGCGGGTCGGGTCGTTACACAGGCACACTTGGTGGATTCTCTGTGAAATGAGTTCTCTGGTGCTCATGCTCAAAGAGGCAAGACAACAGGGGTTAGTGCGGTGGCAAATGCGGACTACGGTAGCAAGGCTCGAGGACGCGCATGCGCGAAGGCACGACGGACTGTGCGAAAGGCTACGCATACCGGGAGCAGCTCGTCACGCAACGAGGGCATCTGCGCATTAGGTAGGGGAGGTTGTCACGGACAAAATATTTTTCGCTGACTTCTCCTTTGCAAATGCCCAAACTCCGAAGAAGAGTTCTGTCGGAGGTTTTGCCGAGGCATTCTAGAAGCTTCTCTACGGATTTCAAGACTGATGGTGCATATACCGAAGGGTCAAGAGTTCCTTAGAGTTTCTAGGAGGGCAATAAGTGTAGTCTCTTGGAAGCTCGTAGCCTCCCTCTTTGCCTTGTAGTTATGCGCCACTTGGCACCTTTTTATTTGTAGCTTGGGTGGCGAGTGGCCTATATATAGTTGTGGCCTCCAAGCCCCACTCCTCAGAAAATCAGTTATAATCTCTACTCTTAATCAATACACAATATTTCTCAAACTCTGTCTCTCTCTTGTACTTAGTCTTAGAGCGAGTAGGTCCTAATTTAGCAAGTTGAGACACTTTGCGAAGGAAGGCGAGCACCGCACGGGCTAGACAAGCGATTTTGCGTAAGTCTGTGACATGTTGGACCCTACCTCCTATTGGCTACTCGGGGCGGCTTCTATCTGTACGTAAAAGAGAGCACAGAAGAGGTTAAGGTATTATGATTAATCTGACTGCACTTCAATTGCCGGAGCCTCGCACGTTGTTGTTGCATTTCTAAACTTTTCTATATACTGCTAGCGTCATAAAGATCTTATTATTGTTGCACCGATAAACCGTTAAGTACTATTACTTTTGCCATATTTCTATTCTTGTCAACAAAGAGAACTCACTATCACTATAGATAACAAAAACTCTATAATGTCATTTTTCATAACAGTAGTTTGACATTAGAGTAGGTTATTTATAAATTAAACATGATGGGGGACTCGTATTCGGCAAAGTCTTTTACTTTTGATGGTCGTAATTTAGGAGGAGGCAGAACCAAATGAAGTTCTAGCTCACCATTCTTGGGCTTATTTCTATTATCTCGGATCTAGTCAATAATAGCAATGGATCTGCACTTCAAGGTTCTATATATCCAACCTATGGTCAATCGACCTAACACTCGAAGCTAATCTGAGGCTGCATCTACTCCTCCTGCACCTGCACCTGCACCTCCTCTTGACCCTAATATGAACAACTACTATTGATGGAACCGGATTTTTAGCACTTGATCTGACAAGCTGTATGACATATATTGTAGTGCTAAAACACCTAGGAAAGTTTGGACCTCTTTAGAATTGAAATATGGTTAGGTTTATCTAATCGAGAAGAGATATCAAATTTGATTTAGTAGACAGTAAACCTATGCCTGACCAACTTCTGATTTGAGTATAATTGAGCAGCTTAAATCTAGTAGTGTAGATCTTGATGAGAGCTTTCTAGTTGCCACCCTTATAGATAAGTTGCCACTCTCTTGGTCCAACCTTGCAGATAATTCTAATCACGATCAGAGAGAGCTTTCTTTGAATAATGTCCTAAAATTCATTAGGAGAAGAAACTAATCGAGCTAGTGATAGGAAATGTAGTACTCGGGAAATTTTGAGATTTAGGGTTTCTGGACTTGGCGGGATTCGGGCGCCCGGAAGTGAGGTTGTGGACGCCCGAATGTTCCGGACCCAGTGGACTTTGCGGGTGATCCGGTTGTGGCCGACGGAGATCGGATCTGGATGCATGATTCGGACGCCCGGATTGAGGATCCGGTTTGAGCTGTTGACGTGGAGGGCCACGTGTCGCGACGCAGGACACGTGTCGATCGCCGGAGACACGCCGCCCCACCGCCTGATGACTATCGACCGGCCGCTTGACCGCGCGACGACACCTGTACGGCAGGATTTCCGGACGCCCGAAAATTGGGAAGTGGGCGCCCGAATGTGAACTTTTGGCAGCCTATAAATAGGTGAGCCCTGTTGGTTTTTGGGGTTATTCCACTTGGTGATTTTGTTTCTAGAGAGAGAAAGCTAGTGTAAGGGCCATGTGTTGGCATTAGTTTGTGATCTAGCTTGTTCTCCTCTATCCTGCTGATCTGATCTGGTGCTGAGCTGTTATTCTGCTGGAGATAGCAGTTCCTTGGAGGTTTACTCAGATCAGAGTGCTGCCGGAGTTCCTTATCCTGGAGGGTTGGATCTGAGGCTTGTTCTTTCCCCACCGTGGTTGGATTAGCATTTGAGGTGGGTTGATGTTTGCCAGATTCAGTGGACTTCCTCCTACGTGTTTTATCTCATGTTAGCATAATATGATATGATGTTGTTTGGATTATGTTAGCATGATTGGATTATGATATGTGGATATTGGATTATGATATTGGGATTATGATAGTATGCCATGCTAAGATTATGTAGAGATGCCATGTTAGGGTGAGACTGATCTATAGACTGCATGGGCATGTTATGATCTTAGATGTGCTAATGATATGTATATGAGCATGCATTTCTTTGTATCCTTGTTGCATGATTGGACCTACACCTATCCTGTTGATTCCTTGTACCAGTTGTTGTGCATGTAGTGTAGGTGATCATGTTGTGGCTCGTGCTATGTTGTTATACCTCCTCTTTGTGGTAGAGTTGAGATGATTGTGAGCACTGGAGCATTGATTGTGCCGAGGGCACGTGGTTCTTTGTGAGAGCATGGATTGGGTCATACTTGTTGATTATCCTTTGTGGTGCCGAGGGCACAGTGGATTGGGTCTTACTTGTTGACTATTCTTTGAGGTGCCGAGGGCACATGATCCTTTGTTGACCCAGTCGTGTCGATCATATACCTGCGGGTGCTTGGCGTTACTATGGTTGTACTTTGCTCGGTTGGGTAGCTCCCACGAGTACCACTCTAGAGTTGGCATGTTCCGTACACAGGATTGTACGAGGAACTAGTGACAGATGGTGTTCCTGTCCTAGTTGGGCTCCCTATTGTGTTGAGCAGCTCCCTATTGTGTTGAGCGTGATTAGGCCGCAGGTATCGTGTTGTGAGGTATGGTATTGTATTGAGAGGTATTGTATGGCGAGAGCTAGGTACAGATGGGGTTCCTGTACTAGCTGGTTCGCAGGTATTGTATTGTGTATGATAGTCCTCATTTGGTATATTCAGTTCATTGGTATTCATACTGACAGTTGAGCTTTGTGCATAGTAGTGGTAGTATATCTCCTACTCTTTTATTGCTCTATTCATATCTCTTGAGATTGAGGACTTAGTGGGCAGACCGCTGAGGCTGGTGGCGGTACCCACTAAGGACTACTTGATTGATAGTAGTTCTCACACCCATTGGTGACATCTTTTTGCAGAGTCTTCTTCCCCAGTCGTGCATACTGAGCGCGGAAAGGAGACCGTCGGGTAGAGCTATTCCCCGGATATTTGGCTAGAGGTATACCCATTTTGGATAGATGGTGGAGTCTGTACATACTATGTGATGTTGATATCAGTCTGTATATGAGAGTTATATGTGAGAGTTATGGATGATGTATGTACAGTGATCTTTTGATATATTATATAGCAGCTCTGTTGATACCTTTAGCTCTGTGTGTTTGATTGTGGATGTTGTATCGCTTCGTATACACGGTAGAGATACTGTGTATGCGGCGGATCTGGTCATGCGCCTGGGAAGAGGTAACCCGGGGCGTGACAGGAAACCTAGTGAGCCTTAAACCCAAGCCAACCTTGTAGAGAAACCCAGCCTAATAGGAACTTTAAGAAGAAACCTTTTCATCATAGGAAATTTAAGCCTAATTCTAAGAAAGCTAAACCTGAGGAGAGTGGAGGCAACATTGGTTGCTTTGTGTGCGAAAAGACCAACCACTTTGCGAGGGACTGTTACTACCTCAAGACTCGGCCTTCTGCACCAAGAAAGAGGAAGGATGCTCCACTTGAGCACTAGGCGAACATGTTGAATGTTGAGCCTGGCGCTCTTGACTCCACTATCATGTTAGGATCTAATTATCTGAAATTAATCTAGCCTTTAATTCTTCTAATTGGTGGATAGATACAGGAGCAAATGTTTGTACCTGCTCTGACCGCACTTGGTTTTCCACTTATGAGGACTCATGTGGAGGATCGGTGAACATGGAAAATGCAGCTTCTTCTCGCGTACTTAGGACCAGTCGTGTGGATTTAAAGCTGACCTCTAGGAAGACCCTAACCTTGCACAGCATTCACCATGTTCTCGATATTAAGAAGAATTTGATTAGTGATTCTCTTTTAGTTCAGCAAGGTAGGTTTTAATGTAATAGGCTAGTGATTACCAAGGGTGTGAATTTGTAGGGAAGAAACTTTTGAGTGATGGTTTGTTTAAATTATCTGTAACTTCTCATTCTGTTAATGAAAATTTCCTTATTTTGATTGTTGCTTCTTGTAGTATTTGGCATGGAATATTGGGAATGTGAATTATGATATAATTAAAAGATTGTGCATCTTGATTTGATCCCTAAATCTAATTTACTTGATCATAGATATGAAATTTATGTGCAAGCTAAGGAGCCAAGGAAACCCTTTAGATCAGTGGGTAGAGATTGTGATATGTTAGAACTTGTACATAGTAATGTTTGTGATGGAAGTAGACCAGATAGAGGTGGAAATAAGTACTTTGTGGCTTTTATAGATTATCATTCTAAATATTGCTATCTTTACTTGGTTAAGTCTAAAGATGAGGTTTTAAGTAGATTCAAAATTTATAATATGGTGGAGAATCAGTTAGGTAAGAAAATTAAGATTCTTAGATCTGATTGAAGTGGTGAATACACTTCAAATGAGATGACTGCATTCTGTTGAGAATATGAAATTTTGCATCAAGTGACTGCTCCTTATACACCCCAATTGAATAGAGTAGCTGAATGTAAGAGTATGACTTTGATTGATATGGTGAACTCTACGGTTATTAGTTCAACTGCAATTGAGAACATGTGAGGGAAAGTTTTAATTTCAGCATATGTCATTTCAAATAGGATTCCCCACAAAAATTCTGCTGTCTCTCATTATGAGCTTTGGAAAGGTAGAAAGCCTAACCTTAGTTACTTTAAATGTATAGGGGTGCCTAGCAAAAGTTAAGATACTTGAGAACAAGAAGAGAAAAATTGAACCTAAGACAGTAAATACAGTTTTTGTAGAGAATGCATTAGATAGCAATGCCAATAGATTTTTAGTAGTGAACTCAGATATTAGTGAGATTTCTAACAACACTATTATTGAGGTTAGAGATGAAGTATACTTTGAGTATATTTTTCTTTTCAGGAATAGAGTAGATAGACCTCCTCCAGCTAAGCCATTAGATAGTTCTAGCAGACCTAGAATTAGTGAACTTATAGGAGAGGTTGAACCTAGGAGAAGTGAGCGTCCTAGAGTTGAAAAAACTTTTGGAGATGACTTTTATGTCCTACTAGTAGAAGACACTCCATCTACGTATGACCAAGCTAGGAAGTCTTTAGATGCAGCATTTTGAATAAAGACAATTAATCTAGAGACGCAATCTATTCTTAAAAATCATACTTGAGAGTTGACTGATTCACCACCTGGGTTTAAACCTGCAGACTGTTGATGGATATTTATGAAGAAGTTGAGACCATATGGTTCTGTGGAAAAGTATAAAGCTAGATTAATAGCGCAAGTCTTTGCCCAGAAGCCTGGTGTAGATTATTTTGATGTGTATGCACTAGTGGCTAGGATTAGTTCTACTAGAGTGTTGATTACTTTAGCTTCTATACATAATTTGATTGTTCATCAAATGAATGTTAAAATAGCATTTGTGAATGGTGATTTAGATTAAGAGATCTATATGAAACAACCTAAAGAATTTGTAGTTTCTAGACATGAGAATAAAGTATGTAAATTAACTAAATCTCTGTATGGACTTAAGCAAGCTCCTAAAAAGTGGCACTTAAAATTTGATTCTTTAGTTGTGTCCAATGGTTTTCATATGAATATGTCTGATGAATGTATGTATTCTAAGGAATACAATGGGTAGATGATGATTTCGTGTTAATATGTTGATGATATTTTAATATTTGGTACCAATATAAATGTGAAAAATGATGTGAAGAAGTTACTTAATGAAAATTTCGATACGAAAAATCTTGAGCAAGCAGATGTAATTCTCAATATGAGGATTATTAGAAAATCGAATGTAATTGTCATGAGCCAGTCTCATTAAAGTAAACAATTATTAAAAATATTTGGATATTTTAATGTTAAACCTATGGTAACACCATATGACTCTAGTGTACACTTAAGAAGAATAAAGATGATTATGTAGGTCAGAATAGATTATGGATCTTTAGGATACCTAGTAGACTATACTAGACCAGATTTGACTTACGCTGTGAACCGATTGAGAAAATCTATCCATGATCCAAATAAAGAGCATTGGAATGCTTTGGAAAGAGCATTGGAAGGGTACTGTTTCTTATAGATTGCATTACAGTGGTTTTCCCACAGTATTAGAAGGCTATAGTGATGGTAATTGGATTAACGATACAACTAATCTGAATTCTACTACTGGATTTATATTTCTCCTAGGGGGAGCAGCTATGTCTTGGAAGCCAACCAAACAATTTTTTATTTTTAGAAGTACTATGAAATTTGAACTCATAGCTTTAGATGCTACTATAGCAGAAGCTAAATAGATTAGAGAGTTTCTTTATGATTTGCTACTAATGGAGCAACCTTTATTTAACACCAGTATGTATTTATTGTTATTGTAGATTTGCAATTAATAAATGTGCCCAAGATAATGTGGAGACTGAAATAAATAGATTCATGAAAGTGAGATATAAGTTAATTTGACAGAATATAAAGGAGAATATAATCACATTGGAGTTTGTAAGATCTCCAAAGAATTTGGCTGATCAGCTTACTAAAGGATTATCTAGGACCGTGATCCTAGAGTCGTCGAAGGGGGTGGGGCTTAGCCCACAATAAAAGTATCGGCGACAAACAAATAGCTGTGAAGAGTACTGATTTTATATCCTCATCTCTATGGCGACAGTGCTCATATTTGCAAGTAGGCAGGAATGGCTTTGGCCCTGAATAGTTCCAAGACCCATAAGTAGGGTGTGACCTTACAGACACCCCTTTGAGGTCCGACAATATGTGTAGAGTCATGAGGCCGCGAATATGGGGAGAGGGCGGTTCCTTAAGACACACATGAAACAATACCAACGCATAACCATAAAAGCGCTAACCCATATATAATCTAAACGGTTGTACCATGTGTGTGGTTTGAGGAAGTCTGATTCATCGGCTTTGGTTCAAGGCATAGTCCACCAATGTGTCCTCGGATGTATATAAACAAGCACTAAATGAAGGTTCAAAGCCGAAAGGTGCCTTCGCCGAATATGTGGTCTAGCACTTTAGTAAGTTATTTTGTACTTTGAGTTTAATTGTTTTCTTTATATGAAGTTTTAAATCATGTGAGGGATTGTTAGTATTAAATTATTTTAAGTAATTTAAAACTTCATTTTGGCCCATGGGCTTCCTGGTTGGCACAATATCAAATGGGCTTTACCTGGAAGCCCGTGCATAACCTACTACATGAGAGTCTAGTCCCATATTGGAAACTCATGACATGTAGTAGTGCCTTTCATATTTCATCATCCTCAAGCTAGTTGCTTGGGTGATAATGAGAGTGGTGCCATCCACAAAACACACGCATGCGCGCACGGCATGAGAACGTGCATACGCACGGCACGAACATGAGCCAAGCCAGCCGGGCGGGGGCGTTTGCGGTTTTGACTACACAGTTCGATTCAACTTATCTTTTATTTTTACTTTTTTGCTTTATTTGGGATTTCTTTAACTTAACCTCTCTTCAATAAAGCCAAGCCAGCCGGGCGGCGGCATTTGCGGTTTTGACTACACAGTTCGATTCAACTTATCTTTTATTTTTACTTTTTGCTTTACTTGGGATTTCTTTAACTTTACCTCTCTTCAATAAGGTCAAACGGCTAATTCGTGACTGCTCAAAAGAGCCGTTAGACTACACCTCCTATTGGCTACTCAGGCAGGTCCTATCTGTATATAGGAGAGAGTACAAAAGAGGTTAAGATAGTCAAACGGCTAAAATCGAGACTGCTCAAAAGAGTCGTTAGGCCCTACCTCCTATTGGCTACTCAGCCAGTTGCTATCTGTATATAGGAGAGAGTACAGAAGAGGTTAAGGTATTATGATTAATTTGACTCACTTCATCGTCATCTTCTTTTTCTTCTACTGCATATATTGGTTTGAGCTTTACACATTTTATTCCTCTACTCGTTGGATCTCTAAAAGTCTACTTGGTTCGAGTTGCACTACCCTGAAGACGTGTCGACGGGGTAGTTCGTGGTCGTTGTATTGCTAGAGGTGATCGCCGGATCCTCGCATGTGGAGGGGCAATCTTGCTTCTAAGACAATACCTAGTATGCCTCGACCCACAAGTCTTATCTGAAATTCATATCTTTAGAGTATTTTGCTATTCATTCTGGCATGCGTTTTTCTAAAATAGTAGTTTAAATATTTGTTTTTTAACCGTTTAAAAGGTTAAGTTTCTACTAAAAGAATAGGCAGGTTTTTTCAACAAAAAAAACATAGCTATATTTATATATTTAATTCTTTTATAAGGCTTTTAGAGGTTGTAGATCATGCCCAACACTTTTGGTTAGCATTTTGAAGTTTTTATTATTAACTTTTACAGTTATATATGTGCCCGTAGAATATATGTTATGTTAATTCTGTATAACAAGTAATTGCGTAAAATCTTATTTCATGAATTATATATCGTCAAATATGAGTATTTATCTAAAATTTACCTCCTTCCTATTAAAAGAGTAACCGAAACTTATTCACAATTTTATTAAGATAGAATTTATGTATAATTTAGATTGACTTAATCACAACATACTGCATATACTTTTATTTTTCAAGGTACCACTCATCTATCTTTTGCCATTTTAATCACTACACTATAAGCATGCAATAAATCTGTAATTTAAAATAAAAATCGTTAAGAAATGCTGGTTAAAAGTGGCAAAATAAAAAATTAGCTCGTTTTGACACAAAAATAACAAAATATACTAAAAAAAAATTTTGAAAATAAATTGATAGAAGTTTTAATAAGTCTATCATAAATATTCATTTTATATTTTTTTTTACTATTTAACAAGTGCTTTTTAATGAAGTTATTAGATTTTGTTTCAAACAATAGATTTGTTAACAGTAATATAGAAATGTGTTGCAAAAAAATTAGTTTGGCTATATCTATGAAATAAAAAAGTACAAGATAGAAAAAAGAAAATAAACCTACAATACAGCATAGAGATTGATAAAATATAATAATACAATAACGTCTTTGAACAAAGTAGTAGCACAATGTAGCAAATAAAAATAAGACTAAAGTACAATATATGCAGTCTAATTAAGTCATTAGATTGGATGAATTTTATTTGTTGAAGTTGGTTTAATTAGATTCTGTAAGAACCGAGATTTTTCTCATATTTAATTTAACTCTCCGTTGACGATGTTTATGTGTGTATTTTAATTACATGATCACTCATCAAGTTTCGGGAGAAAATGATTTAAAATGGAAGAGTTACGCGATTTTGAAGATTCACTTAAGTGAATAGTAACTCTGGTTTTCCGGATAGGCTGATGATTAGAGATGGCTTTCGGAGTGTATCGGACTCCGTTCATAGTGGTCCAATAGCTCATTTTCGACTGTCCGATTATTCTGGACTCGATGGCACTGACGGAATTTGGATCTGACGCACGGTTTCCGAGAAAAGCCTACTTGGTGGTTGAGGGACCAAATTGTAATTAAAAAAATATGAACGGTAAAGGGGTCTATTGATCTGCAAATCGGCAATCAAATCGAACGAAACAAAATCGTGAGTTCGATGCCTCGGCAGTGCTCATCGCGCTGGCGCAATCCGTTCGGAAATCTGACGGACGGATCGTAAGATAAAGCACGTTTTCCGAGGAAGGGTTAAAATGTCACTTTTGGTATTTCAAGAAAAATCCCTATATTTTATGTACCAAACTGCACGACATCGGACCTGGAGGTACTTACGCGCATAATACACTCGCTGTGAGGGACTCAACGAAAAATAGTTGGTGTTGGTGGGCTAAATTGCGATTTGCCAACCTATATATATAGGTGATTTTAGGGTTTCCTCTACACAAACCCTAACCCTAGCCTCCATTCACCTCCACAGCGACCAAGCCGACACCCCCACCTCCTGCTCCTCCCTCTGCGCGCGACTGCCGCCGCCGGCGACCCTACTTCCGGCCGGCAGTGGCCGCAACTCCAGCAACACATCCTCCCACACATCACCACCACCTCCACCTCTGTCCATCTCTGCCAGGGATCAACCCAGGGGGGAAACCACACTTCGGGCTCCTTCCCTGCAGTGTCCCCGGACCTCCGGCGAGCCTCTGGCCGGTCGCCGCCGTCCCTGCGCGCCGCCACGGCCGCCGCTGGCAGACTGCACCAACTCTGGTGTAGTTCAGGCCGAGGAGGAGTAGATCTGTTCCCCACGCGCCGCCGTCGCCCGGGACCACTCCGACCGCCCTCCTCCGGTCTCAGGCAACCCGCCGCCGCCGTCCCTGGGAGCTCCGACCACCGCCGTGGCCGCTGGACCTGTGTGACCCGAGCCCAGACCCGAGCGGGCTCGGTTTGTGCCAGCGCCGCCACCGCCGCCCTCCGCTGTCGGCCAACCCAAGCCCCGGCCTCCCTGTACCACCCGCACCCGTCGGCTGCCGACAGAACCGCCGCCGGAGCCGCCGCTCGTCGGGTGCAAGGCTCAACCTTTTTGGTGCGTCCGGGCTAGGGCATCCTCGCCTGCTCCTCCGGCCGCCTCCCACCGCCGGATACTGTGCACGGCGACCTCCCCCGGCCGGCCGCACCTGCCTCCCGCCGGCGCGCCCACCGCCGTGCCGCCGGCGGCCGTGCCCTAGCTCCCTCTGCCCGGTAAGCCTTTATTTGTTAAAACAGCACACTGCCTTGGGTTCGGCTCGCCGTTTCGGCAACCCGGGGCCACCCCGATGCCTCCAAATGTGAGCACGGTGATCTATGATCAGTGCCGATCATCGTGCTCGTTGGGTCAGCGAGTCGCTGATTTGCGGCGTAAACGTGGTTTATGGACTGCGCGCGTTGTTCGCTGAACTTTACGTCGCTCCTGCGCGTTCCCCAGTGAACGGCTATGCTCCAAATCATGAGCACGGCCTCCGGCACATCGAGACCTTGCAGCACATGCCTCGGCTGACCCCGAAGAACCCCGGTTGGTCGTAACGAACCATTAAGTCCGAAAAATCACACAATTATTATGATTCCGTAAAAGATTGGGGACTTTTGTGCAATTTTGGACTTGGGGGCTGCTGTGGGCAGTGCATGTGGGTGCCGGGTGACCTCTGGACTAATTGCCCAAGGTCTGATATCTCTCGCGGAAATCGAACGTCGATTTCCGGTGCGTTTCCCGACGAAATCCGTCGGCGAAACGTGGTTTTCGGCTCGGAAATGTTCGACGCAATGTGTGTGACTTGTGAGCTGCCGCTGAGCCTTGTTGGCTGGTTGTCTCGGCCGTCTCGTGTATTTCGGAGATGCCCGGTGAGCGGCAGTGGGTTCCGGTGTCGAAATCGACACTTACGGGAACCCGGATCGGAACGATTGTCCGACGATAATCGTTTCGACGTTTGATCTTGTGTTCGCTGCCAAGACACCCAAATGGAAGTGTTTTGGGGCAGCGGTTGACTCGTGGATCGAGTCGGTACATTGCGGGACTATTCGTGTGTCTCGGGGACGTCCCGGTGCGATTTCGGGAGTTCCGGTGATTTACGGAGATCGGTTTGGAAACCGAGTCTCGGGTTTTGGGGATTTGTGTGAGATGCATTTGTAGAGTCCTTTGGGACATGTCTCTGACTCGTGGACCTATCGTAGGTCCGGTTGATCTGCTTCGCGTCCAGGTTCCCGACGCTATTACGACAGGTGGGTGAGCCTACGGAGTAGTCGGTATCACTATTCCCTGTCCCTTCTTTGATATAGCTCTACATGTCGATTCCTTCTTTACAGCATTCGTTCACACTTACCTTACTTGCATAGTATATTTGCGGTCATGGACATGTAGAGCAGGATTGTGCAGTGATGATTTGTGGACTTCTTGTCCAGGCAGCACATCGACTCTCTTGTCGTGTGTTTCGATCTGTTGTGGCTTCGGCCAGGTACCGGCCTTTCGCCGGTTTGGATTTGATCTGTTTGATCTGGATGAGGCGTTCCTTTCGCCTGTGGCTTCGGCCAGGTATCGGCTTCTTGCCGACATGGATTTGATCTGTTGATCAGGATGAGGCGTTCCTTTCGCCTGTGGCTTCGGCCAGATATCGGCTTCTTGCCGGCTTTTTGTTGAGCATATTGCATGACCAGTCACGGCACGGCATTTATTCATGACACCATGTCGGTTTGGCCACCGACAACGAGTGTACTATCCGGATAGGTTGACCTGCGGGCACATGAATGGATCGAATGCGGATGAGTGCGGATGAGTGACGATGTGCCTGAGGTTTGCGGACCAATATGGCAGGATACTGATTGGGTACTTGGAGTTTTCATTCCCTTGATGCATATGCAGCTTAGTTTTTCCTGTACAGTAGCATCTGATTATTTATTTTATTCATACTGACACAGCTACTGTAGATCTCTGATTATATTGTTATCATATCTCCTTTGTTTCTCAGTGGTTACGACATGCCCCTGTGGCTCAGTTGTATACCCACTGAGAAACCTCGTTGTGGTTTCTCACTCCCTATTTTTTCAGGTGGATCGGGCGAGGAGCCAGTTCGTGGTTCGATGCGAGCACGATCTAGCTAGACTGCATTAGCGGTCATCACCCTGGTTATGTTTTCCTTATCTGCATTAGTAGTCAGATAGATGTATATAGATGGTTCAGTTGGATGATCATTATTGAATGCTTATAACCTGTATGAGATGATGACTTATTATGCATGAGATTGGGTTTTAGTTTTGATTATTAGCATCTGATTCGGATTTCTTCGTGTGGGTGTCTACCCTTCGCGGTAGCTGATTTTCAAAATGAAGTTCTGTGTGGGAACGACTTTAAAAGGTTTTCTTGGATTTCTTTAATGCTTATTAGAGTTTGAAAATAAAGCTTTCGTGTGGGAAGCACTTTTAATAGGATGCTTGTTGTACTGTGCATTGCATCATCCTTCGCTTAAGGAGTGCTTAGAAGCATGTAGGTATAGCTGAATGCAAATATACTCTATGTTGTATTGTATGGATTATCGTGAATGTAAGTGTGATTGTGATCCTGTTGTATGTTGTTGGTACGCCGTGCAAATACAGGGGAGACTCTGTCCGTGTAGACGGAGGTGCCTGTATTTGTGGCGGGTCTGTTCACTGCGCGGGCTAGACTTTCAAAAAAAAAAAAATTGACCTGTTTTCCGCAACTCTGACTTTTAAAAGATATAAAGATTCTTATTAAACCCGCCCGGGGCGTGACAGATTAAGATGGTATCAGAGAGTGAACAATCACAATTAAATTCACAAGCTATCTAACTGAACCACTGTTTAGGATGACCCTAGGAAGACCTAAGGTTTATAAGCACGTGAGAGCACGGGGTTGTGGGATTGAGTCCCGGTAAGTTGGTCGAGTTTTATTAACTCGAGGTTCATTGTTGTTTCGTTACCCCGTGTTTGTTTTGCAGTTGCGGTGCAGACTTGTGTCTCTACTGGGAGTGGTGGCGGGTTAGCAGACAGTTATCGAGTGGTAGGGTGACGTGCACCTGGTAAAACCACTCGAGACAGAGGTTGACATTGAGGTTCCAGGCAGTGGCATCTGCTGGGCCTTAGCTGACGGCTGAGCCGTGATTTCTTGGCCCCACTTTCTATGTAGAGCACGAGGTCCACTGGGGGTATCTCTATAGAGACGATACAGTGTGCGATTATAGCCGCGACTGTTGTTGGAGCTGTGTGAGTATAGCTCGAGGTTTCTAAGTGCAATCGCTTTGGCGATTGCAGTGTGGATATTGTTTCCTCAGACTCTGTGAGTATGGCTTTAGTGCCTATTCTTTCCTATTTAGAGCTCATGTACGATTGCAGGCATCTCGGTGGAGATGATGATTGTACAGCTTTGACCACGAGTAGTGCGTGGGCTGCTGATGTGCGGCCCGAGGTTTGTTCACCGACCGCTTGTACGGTTGCGGTGTGAGTAGGATTTCTTTAGCTTTGGTGGGTAGAATCATGGTGTCTACCCTACCATATTCTCTAATGGTGACGTGTGTCATTGAGAGGAGCGAATCCAAGTATGGATAGTTAAAGTAAGTCTTGTGTTAGCTTACGAGATTTTTCTCTTTCTTCGGATGAGTTGTTAGATCGACCCGATCTTTAGATTGGTTGGATGATATGAAGGTTGTTATTGGATTTCTTATTGAGCTTCAGGCAGGGTAATAAATTCCGTATGAGTATATATATGATCGGAAATTCGCCTGACTCATGAAACTGAAGGATGTTCGTGATGCGTAGCGAGCTTAGAAGATCTTTCTCACTTGAGTGATGTTTAGATATCCTGTTAGTGGATTTGTCAGAGCAGTCATCTTGATCTTCAGGTGATCTTTGCGCCTATTGGCGAAGCCAGGATTGGATATGATTTAGCTTCAATGTTAGGTCTTGGTGGTGCATACGTTGTGTGCGGCAGTCCCAATACCTAAATCAGTGTGATATGGGATGGCACGTGGTATATGTATTCTTATGGCATATAGAATGATGCTCTATAGGATAATTGGAAAACCTTAAGAGTAAGTTGTCGAATTATGTAAGGCTTGAAGATCGAGTTGATGATCGCATTTAGCTTATGCAGTGGGCGACTCTATGTCGCGGATAGTTCCTATTCCTGTTGTTGGAGCCATAGAACTCCTAGGGAGTCGGCTCGATGGCTAGTCCAATCTCGAATATCGACTTTCGTAGTCGATATTTATTAATGTTGTGGTGCACTCTGGTGCAGCATTGTGAGATTGGATGATTTCGTGCTGGTGTCACTTCTCCAACGTGGTGTTGGAGATGGATCTATGGTATTTCGCTTCTCTTTTGATAAATGCGTTGGCTGCAGACAACGTATTGTCAAAAGTCAGGACGAAATGCCCTACCCCTCTTTTGGGAGTAATTGGATTGGGATATTGTGTTTCCCGTGTTGATAACCTTTATCGATGATCTCATGCAAAGGTTAGAATCATGGTCACCTCCGACCACGCAGTGTGTTCAGAGTTAGCCCTAGGCAAAGTTAGGAAAAGTGATGAGTTAACCTCACCAGTGGTATGTACTTCGGTGATGGTCTGGTTGTATACGAACCAGTAGCCAGGTCTCGCGTAGTTAAAAGGGACAATGCGCCCTCAGTCGCAATTTATATTGCATTCCTAGAAGGTGTAAACTTTGCTAGGCACGTGAACTGAGCCTAGCCTTTGGCTCAGAAGTTGATGCAGGTGCTAGAATGCTAGGTACATGATGTGGTTAAACACGGATAATTATGAGAGTGGATTGCTCTTCTGGTCACTTGACGATTGATGCATCTGGGTCTCGTTGAGACAGGCATCGGATGTGGTATGGAACATTGCATCGCTGGTCCCATGCGGATTTCAGCGACCGGGTTTCGTGGAGATAGATGTTGAGCATCACTGATGGTTTTGGTAGTAAGTAGCGATTCGCAACCCCGTTGCGGACATCCGTGGACCTTTATGTCAAATCACATGTACCTGGATATAGGCTTACTTGTCGAGCTCAACTGATTGAGGTAGCCTTAGACCTTTTGGTCTAGGCGGACAGTTTAAATCTTGGACATAGGAGTGTCGGATACCGCAAGTGGGTATCGATGCTGAAGGTTTAACTTCGATCCGTTTGTATTACAAACTGGTGGGAGACTGTGGTCTCCGAGGGGAATGTTATTGATGCAGGAGTTAGGACAACGATATGGTTTCACTCGTTGTGAGCAGGTTGACGTTGTTTGTAAGTTGGAGTGCGTCGTTTCGGACTCCGAAAACATACTCCAGACTTATGGTGTTGTCTCGAGATTTTTCCTGCATGAACCTTTGACGTAGTTGAGTTAGTTACTGCTACGTGGACCAGATTTGGGTGGATCTTGAGATTCTGAGTGAAGAATCATTGTCCCAGTTTTGGAAGAGTGTACAGCAAGCTTTGGGTACGAAGCTGAACTTCAATACGGCTTTCCATCCCCAGAGCAACGGACAGTCTGAGCGAGTTATTCAGACTCTCGAGGATATGCTATGTGCATGTGTTCTGGATTATGGTGATGGGTGGTTCAAGTACCTGTCACTGGTGGAGTTCGCCTATAACGACAGTCATCAGGCGAGCATTGGGATGGCACCGTATGAGACTTTATATGGGCGTCGATGTCGGTCCCCTATCAGTTAGGACGACATCAGAGAACGCCGCGTGATCGGGCCGGACTTGGTGGTGGATCCAGAGACAAAGATTCACATTGCTAGAGAGCGATTATTGACTGCACAGAGTCGGCAAATGAGCTACGCGGACCATCAGCGTCGTGACCTAGAGTTTCAGGTCGGCGAGCATGTTCTGCTCAAGGTCTCACCGTCCAGAGGGATCAAACGGTTCGGTTTGAGAGGCAAGCTTAACCCGAGATATGTGGGACCGTTTGAGATATGGGTGCGCGTTGGTCCGGTAGCGTACAGATTGGCTCTACCTTCGAGTCTCGCCCAAGTACACGATGTCTTCCACGTGTCCATGCTTCGAAAGTATGTTTCGGATCCATCCCACGTCATCAGTCCGACGACTATCCAGCTGCGGGAGGATCTGACTTATGATGAGGCTCCGACGCGGATATTGGCACGTGAAGAAAAGCAACTACGGAACCGGAGCATTCCGTATGTTAAAGTTCAATGGGCTAATCACGAGGAGCGTGAAGCGACATGGGAGCTTGAATCGACAATGCGGGAACGTTATCCACATTTATTTGAGGGGTAAATGTAATCAAGTTTCGGGGACGAAACTTTTTTTAAGGGGGGAATGATGTAAGAACCGAGATTTTTCTCATATTTAATTTAACTCTCCGTTGACGATGTTTATGTGTGTATTTTAATTACATGATCACTCGTCAAGTTTCGGGAGAAAATGATTTAAAATGGAAGAGTTACGCGATTTTGAAGATTCACTTAAGTGAATAGTAACTCTGGTTTTCCGGATAGGCTGATGATTAGAGATGGCTTTCGGAGTGTATCGGACTCCGTTCATAGTGGTCCAATAGCTCATTTTCGACTGTCCGATTATTCTGGACTCGATGGCACTGACGGAATTTGGATCTGACACACGGTTTCCGAGAAAAGCCTACTTGGTGGTTGAGGGACCAAATTGTAATTAAAAAAATATGAACGGTAAAGGGGTCTATTGATCTGCAAATCGGCAATCAAATCGAACGAAACAAAATCGTGAGTTCGATGCCTCGGCAGTGCTCATCGCGCTGGCGCAATCCGTTCGGAAATCTGACGGACGGATCGTAAGATAAAGCACGTTTTCCGAGGAAGGGTTAAAATGTCACTTTTGGTATTTCAAGAAAAATCCCTATATTTTATGTACCAAACTGCACGACATCGGACCTGGAGGTACTTACGCGCATAATACACTCGCTGTGAGGGACTCAACAAAAATAGTTGGTGTTGGTGGGCTAAATTGCGATTTGCCAACCTATATATATAGGTGATTTTAGGGTTTCCTCTACACAAACCCTAACCCTAGCCTCCATTCACCTCCACAGCGACCAAGCCGACACCCCCACCTCCTGCTCCTCCCTCTGCGCGCGACTGCCGCCGCCGGCGACCCTACTTCCGGCCGGCAGTGGCCGCAACTCCAGCAACACATCCTCCCACACATCACCACCACCTCCACCTCTGTCCATCTCTGCCAGGGATCAACCCAGGGGGGAAACCACACTTCGGGCTCCTTCCCTGCAGTGTCCCCGGACCTCCGGCGAGCCTCTGGCCGGTCGTCGCCGTCCCTGCGCGCCGCCACGGCCGCCGCTGGCAGACTGCACCAACTCTGGTGTAGTTCAGGCCGAGGAGGAGTAGATCTGTTCCCCACGCGCCGCCGTCGCCCGGGACCACTCCGACCGCCCTCCTCCGGTCTCAGGCAACCCGCCGCCGCCGTCCCTGGGAGCTCCGACCACCGCCGTGGCCGCTGGACCTGTGTGACCCGAGCCCAGACCCGAGCGGGCTCGGTTTGTGCCAGCGCCGCCACCGCCGCCCTCCGCTGTCGGCCAACCCAAGCCCCGGCCTCCCTGTACCACCCGCACCCGTCGGCTGCCGACAGAACCGCCGCCGGAGCCGCCGCTCGTCGGGTGCAAGGCTCAACCTTTTTGGTGCGTCCGGGCTAGGGCATCCTCGCCTGCTCCTCCGGCCGCCTCCCACCGCCGGATACTGTGCACGGCGACCTCCCCCGGCCGGCCGCACCTGCCTCCCGCCGGCGCGCCCACCGCCGTGCCGCCGGCGGCCGTGCCCTAGCTCCCTCTGCCCGGTAAGCCTTTATTTGTTAAAACAGCACACTGCCTTGGGTTCGGCTCGCCGTTTCGGCAACCCGGGGCCACCCCGATGCCTCCAAATGTGAGCACGGTGATCTATGATCAGTGCCGGTCGCTGATTTGCGGCGTAAACGTGGTTTATGGACTGCGCGCGTTGTTCGCTGAACTTTACGTCGCTCCTGCGCGTTCCCCAGTGAACGGCTATGCTCCAAATCATGAGCACGGCCTCCGGCACATCGAGACCTTGCAGCACATGCCTCGGCTGACCCCGAAGAACCCCGGTTGGTCGTAACGAACCATTAAGTCCGAAAAATCACACAATTATTATGATTCCGTAAAAGATTGGGGACTTTTGTGCAATTTTGGACTTGGGGGCTGCTGTGGGCAGTGCATGTGGGTGCCGGGTGACCTCTGGACTAATTGCCCAAGGTCTGATATCTCTCGCGGAAATCGAACGTCGATTTTCGGTGCGTTTCCCGACGAAATCCGTCGGCGAAACGTGGTTTTCGGCTCGGAAATGTTCGACGCAATGTGTGTGACTTGTGAGCTGCCGCTGAGCCTTGTTGGCTGGTTGTCTCGGCCGTCTCGTGTATTTCGGAGATGCCCGGTGAGCGGCAGTGGTTTCCGGTGTCGAAATCGACACTTACGGGAACCCGGATCGGAACGATTGTCCGACGATAATCGTTTCGACGTTTGATCTTGTGTTCGCTGCCAAGACACCCAAATGGAAGTGTTTTGGGGCAGCGGTTGACTCGTGGATCGAGTCGGTACATTGCGGGACTATTCGTGTGTCTCGGGGACGTCCCGGTGCGATTTCGGGAGTTCCGGTGATTTACGGAGATCGGTTTGGAAACCGAGTCTCGGGTTTTGGGGATTTGTGTGAGATGCATTTGTAGAGTCCTTTGGGACATGTCTCTGACTCGTGGACCTATCGTAGGTCCGGTTGATCTGCTTCGCGTCCAGGTTCCCGACGCTATTACGACAGGTGGGTGAGCCTACGGAGTAGTCGGTATCACTATTCCCTGTCCCTTCTTTGATATAGCTCTACATGTCGATTCCTTCTTTACAGCATTCGTTCACACTTACCTTACTTGCATAGTATATTTGCGGTCATGGACATGTAGAGCAGGATTGTGCAGTGATGATTTGTGGACTTCTTGTCCAGGCAGCACATCGACTCTCTTGTCGTGTGTTTCGATCTGTTGTGGCTTCGGCCAGGTACCGGCCTTTCGCCGGTTTGGATTTGATCTGTTTGATCTGGATGAGGCGTTCCTTTCGCCTGTGGCTTCGGCCAGGTATCGGCTTCTTGCCGACATGGATTTGATCTGTTGATCAGGATGAGGCGTTCCTTTCGCCTGTGGCTTCGGCCAGATATCGGCTTCTTGCCGGCTTTTTGTTGAGCATATTGCATGACCAGTCACGGCACGACATTTATTCATGACACCATGTCGGTTTGGCCACCGACAACGAGTGTACTATCCGGATAGGTTGACCTGCGGGCACATGAATGGATCGAATGCGGATGAGTGCGGATGAGTGACGATGTGCCTGAGGTTTGCGGACCAATATGGCAGGATACTGATTGGGTACTTGGAGTTTTCATTCCCTTGATGCATATGCAGCTTAGTTTTTCCTGTACAGTAGCATCTGATTATTTATTTTATTCATACTGACACATCTACTGTAGATCTCTGATTATATTGTTATCATATCTCCTTTGTTTCTCAGTGGTTACGACATGCCCCTGTGGCTCAGTTGTATACCCACTGAGAAACCTCGTTGTGGTTTCTCACTCCCTATTTTTTCAGGTGGATCGGGCGAGGAGCCAGTTCGTGGTTCGATGCGAGGACGATCTAGCTAGACTGCATTAGCGGTCATCACCCTGGTTATGTTTTCCTTATCTGCATTAGTAGTCAGATAGATGTATATAGATGGTTCAGTTGGATGATCATTATTGAATGCTTATAACCTGTATGAGATGATGACTTATTATGCATGAGATTGGGTTTTAGTTTTGATTATTAGCATCTGATTCGGATTTCTTCGTGTGGGTGTCTACCCTTCGCGGTAGCTGATTTTCAAAATGAAGTTCTGTGTGGGAACGACTTTAAAAGGTTTTCTTGGATTTCTTTAATGCTTATTAGAGTTTGAAAATAAAGCTTTCGTGTGGGAAGCACTTTTAATAGGATGCTTGTTGTACTGTGCATTGCATCATCCTTCGCTTAAGGAGTGCTTAGAAGCATGTAGGTATAGCTGAATGCAAATATACTCTATGTTGTATTGTATGGATTATCGTGAATGTAAGTGTGATTGTGATCCTGTTGTATGTTGTTGGTACGCCGTGCAAATACAGGGGAGACTCTGTCCGTGTAGACGGAGGTGCCTGTATTTGTGGCGGGTCTGTTCACTGCGCGGGCTAGACTTTCAAAAAAAAAAAAATTGACCTGTTTTCCGCAACTCTGACTTTTAAAAGATATAAAGATTCTTATTAAACCCGCCCGGGGCGTGACAGATTCACTTTAAATACAGTGTTTTTTTTAGAGAGAGAAAGGTGGCATGCTTCCTATTCATTGTTTAGCGTTGAACTCAACTAGAAATGCGAAGGAACTAATTTCTGAAGTTGAGACCTTCGATACCAACCATTAAACTCTTAATTTAGAACATCAAATGCTAATCATCAAATTTTTAGCCAACTGTATTAGGTATCCGTGCTTTTATCTAGAGTTGAAGTGTAAATCTAACAGGATTTGTTATGGCTTTCTCATCGATATACATCTGTGGCGTTCGGGCCTTAATAAGGCCGGGCATAGTAGAAGCCTCCATAGGACTGAGGGTACAGCTACGTGTATTAATTAGAATAGTTTTGATTAATAAAATATTAGTTTAGTTATTAACCTTCAATATATTTTCTTCATATTATTTTTGTTTAGTATTTTAGATTTTGGGTCAATAATTGGTATTAGAGAAAATAGTGATTCCAACAATTTTCGTTTCAATCACAAAATATTTAATATATACTCTTTTTAAAATCAAAGTATGACTGTATGTAAATTTCTATTTGAGTAATGTTCCTTTACTTGTTATTTTTTTCAATGTCGTTTATTCGTTTCTATTCTATGGCTCAGATTTAATATCTTTTAAATTGTGACCTACAGTAATAGGTCACTTTGAGAGAGGTGTCGATTACCAGGTACCCCAAAGAGAAATATTTTGGTCTTAGGTAAATAAATAATTTTTTTACCCCCATTATATTACCTAACTCTCTCTTCTCTCTTTGTTTCCTTTTTGTATCTCTATCTTTTCTCTCCATCCACAGATATCTCGTCGTTTTCATATGAAAAAGCTTTCAAATTATTTGACAACTGGTTTTGAATTTATATTTTAAAAATTTAAATTTAATATAATATATTTTGAAATATGGTAAAAAAAATAATTGTTTCGGGTTCGGATCTTTGTGTTTGGATTTGATTTTGGGTTTCGGATTTTGGTCAGTTTCGGGTTTCGATATTTGAAATCCATGGGGTTCGGAAATGGGTTTTGTGATTGATAGTCGGGTTCAGATTCAGGTCCCTAACTATTTTTTTCCCGACTAGTAATCTTAATCTTTTTAATTTTTATATTTAAAATTATATTTAAAATATTTATTATCTCTAACGATTAAAATGTCATTACATTTAAAAACGTTTATTATCTCTAAAGGTTTAAAATTGTTCTTAATTTTATTCAGTTCAATGGTTTGAACTGAGCCGCTTGATAGAATAAGTTACGGATCGATCGAACCAATTAGTTTAATCTGATTTTTAAATCATTGATACTAACTTAATTAAAATGAATAATAAAAGTTAGGAAGCTAATTGCAAACCAAAAGGTAAGAAAATAAAATTTTAAAAATAAACTAAAAACTGAAAAAATTTGAAGGTAGAAATCAAAATCAACTTCATAAATCAAATCAATTAGACTGATCAATTTGATAAAATATATAAGTAGCCTAAATTTGTTCCATATAGATTTACTTAATTTGTATACAGTCCTAATTTTATTTACTCTAATAAAATTTTATTTATTCATTAGTAAGTTTAAATGCACTATACTATTTAGATTTATAGGAGGTTTATATAGAATTACTATTTAAATACTAAAAGTATTTGGGCTCTTTTGCTATCAATTTTTTAGCCGTTAGATCTACACTTAAATCAATCCCACATTTTTAGATCATACTATTCAACCAACCACCTACTCAACCCGAGGGGGACCACTACTAAACCCTAGTGGACCACTATTATCCTAACCCTATAATTTTTCATCCAAGGGATAAAAACTCGATAGCAAAAGAGCCCAAATACTATTAATAGTATTTCAGCCCAATTCGGTTTATATATACTTTTTAGATTCTAAACTTCAAATATATTTTCAGCTTATATTTTAAATTACAATACATGATCTCATTATTTTAAAAGATCAAGTTTTAGTATTAAAATTTGAATTAATTTAGCCTGAACAATTCTATTCTAAGAATAAATTTGAATTATATATTCCTAATCAATTACCCACATTCGATTTTTTTTTTTAAAGTGATACAGAATTAATGTCTAAATAAATTAGAAAATTTCTAATTTTTTTTAAACATATTAAATATGTTGATTTAAATATTTACCCACATTCAATTTTTTTTAATTGGTGATACAAAATTAATATCTAAACTAGTGGAATTCAAAATTTTCTTAAACAAATTAAATACGTTGAATTTTTAGTATTTACCAACATTAAAAAAATTTAAATAGTGCTACAAAACTAATGTCTAAATTAGAATAATTCTAAAGAAGCACGTCATTGTCTCATTCACGAAAGAAGGGGGTAGCCCGAACTGCCAGCAGGAAGAAGTGGTCATCTCTTTTTTTAACATACTAAATATGTTGAATTTAAATTATTTTTACCTACATTCAAATTTTTTTAAATTAGTGGTACAAAATTAATGTCTAAACTAGAGGAATTTTTAATATATTAAATATGTTGAATTTAAAAAAAATTTACCTATATTCAAATTTTTTTAAATTAGTGGTACAAAATTAATGTCTAAACTACAGGAATTTTAAAAAAATTTAAACATATTAAATATGTTGAATTTAAATATTTACCAACATTAAATTTTTTTTAAATAGTAATACAAAATTCCTCTAATTTAATTTAAATTTTTTAATTTAAATATATAATATTTAATATTTAAATTCAATATATTTAGAAATAGTACTATTTCTAAAATTCCTAAAATTTAAATTAATTGCCTAAATTAGAGGAATTCTAAAATTCCTAAAGTTAATGCCTAAATTAGTGCAAAATTAATGGCTAAATTTGGGATATCAATAAATTCCTTAATTTAATGCTTAAATTATTGCAAAATTAATGCCTAAACTTGGGATATCAATCAAAATTTTGTTTAAATTTTGTGATGGTTAATTAGAAAATTACCATCGACATGAAGTGGCTTTTTAACCTGCTATATGTTAAAATGACGTCTTTATCCTTTATTGATCAACAGTTAAAATCTTTTTTATTTTTTATAAAATAAAGTACCGAATCATTTCTCTTTTTATTTATCTAAAATCATAAGATTACCTCTTCTTTATCTTAAATCTTTGTAGAACTAAATCCAAGGTTCTTGATAATGTAAAACTATTAAATTCGAGTAACTCTAGAGTAATTAATTAAGTGTTTCATGGGCTCTATTCTAAAGATTATCTAAGCGTATGTGGAGTTTTCATGTAAATTACATAGGATCGGGACCATTGTGAAACGCCAGGAGAAAATTTGGAAACCAAGTTCCGATGTGCAGATCACATACGACATAGCATTTTATGTGGGTTTTTCTAGAATTTTTAAATCAAAAGGCACTGCCCAAAAGTACACTTGAATACAAACAAATGGATCAAAAAGTTTCACGAAATCGGAGTTCCGAATGCGAAATTACGAGCTTCTGAAGTTGCACTCCGTCTTAAAGTAATTTTGGAACCAGACCTTCCTACATTCACGTCATTATTTTATGCAAATGTCTTCACGAACTTTGTAAGTGGAGGGGTCTACGAGCATCTACACTCAAAGGCAAACATCTGAAGCCAATTTCACCGATTCGGAATTTCGAGCACAAAGTTACGGGCTTCTGAATTTAGGCTTCACCAAAAGTTTTCAGATGTTGGTTGGGTTAAATTTAAATTCTGAGGGATTTTTATGCAAATTTTTTAGGCTTATGTAGAATCCAATATTTTTACGGTAATTTTTGTTAAGTTGGAGGATTATCATATAGTTGGGCTATTTACCAATGAAATAAAAATCATCACTTTCGAGGTCTGTCAATGCTGTAAGTCATGAGATAGATCTTAATGCAATTTCGCATGATATGGTGATGCTTTGGAAACAAAATCGGGCGACAGTACATAACCGCTAAAACGGAGTTTTTATTCTAAAAGCGCGACATTTTATGTGTCAAATTGCATGATTTTAAAAGTGGAGGAACTTATGAGCAAAACGTACATATGGGTGACTTTTCAGTAAGAAATTATGACCCAAAGAGGCTAAACCATAATTTTTACAAAATGGAAAAATGGGGCAACGTACGAAAAGGTTATCAATTCGTGTGAGAAATTTTGGAGTTTTGGTGAGCAGAACACTCGTATGAAAATAGACTCAGAGAGGAATGCACGGAGTCAAGTTTCATGAAATTCAGATATTTTTGTGCAAAATAGCACATAAATGAAAATTGAGAGTCAAAAGTGATCGGAGGGTTTCTTGCAAAAAGTACGGTATTTTATATGTAAAATTGCAAAATTTCACTACGAGAGGGCAATAAAATGAGTAGTGCTGAGGAGTTATAGGCGAGAGAATATTAGCTGAGGCTTTATATTGCAGTTGTTAAAAAATAAAAACAAAATCCTAACCGTAAACTCTCTCCTTTCTCTCTATCCTTCTCTCTTAACAGCAGTGTCAGGGACTTAGAAAAATTCTGCGCAGCCCGGTCCCTGGCCCAACTCCGCAAGCTGAAAACGGGTCAAAACGGGTTGACGGTGAAGACCCGAACCCGACCCGCTTCAAGCCAATGAAGGGTTGTGTAACCGCTGCCATAAAACCTCATTATTCCTTAGAAAATAACAGCCAAGAGGTGGAGAGACCCTTGGGCTTGGCATTAATGAGGACCCATTAAGTGTAGTTAATGGGTGCATTAGTGGGAGAGTTATGGTGGCTAGGTTCATTGTATCTTGTAGCCTATAAATAGTGGGTGAGTGGCCAAGGCCAAAACACAAGAGAATGTGTATGTGTTGTAATCCTCTTTTCTAAGTAATTGAGAGTACTTAGTTTTTTTGGGTTAACTTCTACTTCTCTCTTTTATTTCCTTTGCAAATACTTAGTCGTAGGGCGCGAAGGTCCGGGCTAGCAACAGGGACGAAGGCTTGTCCATCTTTGCGGAGAAAGGTGGGCGCCGCACGGGCTTTGCGAACAAAAACGCTAAGGCCGTGACAGTTGGTATCAGAGCCAGTTCGAGCAAGGAACCATGTCAACGTCCGAAACAGGAATTGTCGACGTTGGAGGCGAACCTCCAAAGCAGCCCTCCAAGCGCGGCAAGAGCAGGGAGCCGAGGGCTCTCACGAGGGAGTCCGCATCGTTGGAGGACCGCCTTGCGCTGGTGGAGGACGTCATATCCAAAATGGGTGAAAGGTACGCCGAAATGGCTGAATCTCATAACTCGTTTAATGACGAAGTCCGCAGCATGGAGGAAAGCATTGCTACTACAATGGAGACCTTTCGAGGCCAACTCGAAATGCTTCACGGCAACATCACTCGTCGTGATGAGGAGCGGAAGAAGCTGGTTGAGGACCTACTTCCTCGAACCGACGAGATCGAGGATCTCAAGACGCGAGTAGCTATCCTTGAGAAAGCCGTGGCGCACGGACATGCACCGCAACGAGAGATTGCTTCAAAGGTACGTGTCCCTGAGCCTCAAAACTTCAGGGGTACTCGCGACGAAAAGGAGATCGACAACTTTCTGTGGCACATGGAGCGCTACATCAAGGCGCTGCGGCTGGACGAAGAGGAGAAAGTCCAGGCCGCGTCCATGTACCTCGCTGACGACGCGATGCTGTGGTGGCGTCGGCGATCTGCAGAGGCCGAGAAGGGCCAATGCAACCTGAAGACGTGGGAGGACTTTGTGCGCGAGCTTAAGGCGCAGTTCTACCCCGAGCACGTCGAATACCTTGCGAGGAGGCAACTACGACGGCTCAAACACACCGGGACGCTCAAGAGTATGTCAAGGAATACTCCAAGTTGATGCTGTCCATCACTAACATGGCGGATGAAGATCGCCTATTCTTGTTCCTTGACGGGCTCCAACCTTGGGCGAACAAGGAGCTTGTGGGGCGCGACGTCAAGGACGTGGCCTCCGCAATTGCCTTGGCGGAGAAACTGCCCGAGTACGAGCGGGCCGATCCATCTCGCAGCAAGGCACCCAAAGCAAGCAAGGCTAAGGGTGGTGGAGACCGCCGCGATCAGAGGGAGCAGCGCAGGGGCCGCGACAAGGGACCTGTGCCGCCGCCAAAGAAATTGACGTGCTACATCTGCGGCGAGAACCATTGGGCGAGGGACTGCCCAAAGAAAAGGTTAGTGAATGCTGTCCAAACCGAGCAGGGTGAGGAAAATGCGGAACCGACGAAGATGGGCGCGCTTAGGCTCGTCAATGCTGTTCAGGGGCTGGCAAGCAGCAGCAAGCCCCTCAACAAGGAGCTCTTGTTCATCAATGCGACCCTAAACGGCAGGGCCACACGAGCGTTGGTGGACACGGGAGCCACGCACAACTTCATTGTGGAAGTGGAGGCCAAACAGATTGGCCTTCGTCTCGAGAAGGACGCAAGCAGGATCAAGGCCGTCAATTCTGAGGCACGACCTGTTGCGAGCGTGGCCAAGGGCGTGGCCATTGCGGTGGGACCTTGGAGAGGCATTGCAAATTTCACCGCCGCACCCATCGACGACTTTCAAGTCATACTAGGTATGGACTTCTTAGCTTCGTCGAAGGCGGTTCCGATGCCACACCTTGGGGCCTTAAGCATCATGGAGGAGGCGGCCCCATGCATGGTCCTAGCCAGTCAAGAGAAAACGGTAAGCACCCAGACCCTTTCTGCCTTGCAGTTACGAAGGGGTGTGAACCATGGTGAGATGACTTACCTTGCGGCCATCCGCGAGGTGAGCGACGAGGGCCTCGAGGAGGAAGGCCTTCCGACGGAGTTTGAGGCGGTCTTGGCAGAATTCCAGGATGTCATGCCCAAGGAGCTGCCTAAGCAACTTCCACCCAGGCGGGAGGTGGATCATGCCATCGAGCTCGAGCCAGGAGCCAAACCGCCAGCGAAAGCGCCATATAGAATGGCCCCGCCAGAGCTCGAGGAGCTGCAGAAGCAGTTGAGGGAGCTCCTCGAAGCGGGCTTTGTTCGACCGTCGAAAGCACCCTATGGAGCACCAGTTTTGTTCCAGCGGAAGAGCGACGGAAGCCTGCGGCTTTGTATCGATTACAGGGCGCTCAACAAGGTAACAATCAAACACAAGTACCCTATCCCTTTGGTTGCAGATCTCTTTGATCAATTGGGCGGAGCGAAGTACTTCACCAAACTCGACCTTCGCTCTGGGTACTACCAAGTGCGGATTGCGGAAGGAGACGAGGAAAAGACCACGTGCGTGACGAGGTACGGGGCCTATGAGTTCCTTGTCATGCCGTTCGGCTTGACGAACGCGCCAGCGACCTTCTGCACGCTCATGAACAAGTTGTTCCATCCCTACCTCGATCACTTTGTGGTGGTGTACCTCGACGACATCGTGGTATACAGCAACACCATGGAGGAGCACATCGAGCACTTGCGAACCGTTTTCCAAGTGCTAAGGGAGAACCAATTGTTCGTCAAGAAGGAGAAGTGCATGTTCGGTAAAGAAGAAGTGCACTTCCTTGGCCACTGGATAGGCCAAGGCCTGATTCGCATGGACCAGCGGAAGGTGCGAGCCATCTGCGAATGGGAGACCCCAACGACGGTGACTGAGTTGCGGTCTTTCCTTGGGCTCGTCAACTACTACCGCCGATTCATTGCGGGCTACTCTGCGAGAGCAGCCCCGCTGACGGATCTGCTGAAGAAGAACCACTCGTGGGTTTGGACCCCTCAATGCACGGAGGCATTCGAGGACCTCAAGCGAGCGGTGACGGAGGATCCAGTGCTGCGACTACCCGACTGCAGTCGCACCTTTGAGGTACACACTGATGCCTCCGACTTTGCCATTGGCGGTGTTCTCGTGCAGGATGGACACCCCGTCGCCTACGAAAGTCGCAAACTCAACGACACCGAGCGGCGTTACACCGTTCAGGAGAAGGAAATGACCGCTGTGGTGCATTGCTTGCGAACTTGGCGGCACTATCTGCTCGGAAGCAAGTTCGTGGTGCGCACCGACAACGTCGCCACGAGCTACTTCCAAACGCAGAAGAAGTTGTCGCCTAAGCAGGCGAGATGGCAGGATTTTCTGGCGGAGTTCGACATGGAGATGCAATACAAGCCCGGGAAGGAAAACCGCGTGGCCGACGCACTCAGCCGCAAGGCTGAACTGGCGGCCGTGTGGCAGCTTCGCGGGACGCTCCGCGATCGACTTCGTTCAGGAACTGGTGAGGACCCTATCGCTCAAAATTTGGTGCAGCTCGTCAAGGATGGCAAAACGCGAAGGTTTTGGCTAAGCGACGGGTTGCTCCTCACAAAGGGGCGACGGGTGTACGTGCCCAAGTGGGGCAACCTTCACCGCGAGCTCATCAAGGAGTGTCACGACTCCAAGTGGGCGGGCCACCCGGGTCAGAAGCGGACCCTGGCGTTGCTCGAGGCCGCCTACTTTTGGCCGCGGATGCACGAAGACGTTGAGGCCTACGTGCGAACTTGCTTGGTTTGTCAACAAGATAAAGTTGAGCACCAGCGACCTGGCGGACTCCTCGAGCCGTTGCCTGTGCCTAGCCGTCCATGGGAGAGCATCTCGATGGATTTCATCTCCGCCTTACCAAAGGTGGGGGAGCTCGGGTCCATTCTGGTGGTGGTTGATCGTTTTTCCAAGTACGGGAGCTTCATCGCTGCACCGACCGATTGCACGGCTGAAGAAGCGGGACGCCTCTTCGTCAGCCACATCGTCAAGCTTTGGGGGATCCCCGCGACCATCGTGAGCGACCGTGACCCCAGGTTTACTGGCAAGTTTTGGACCGAGGTGTTCAAAATCTTGGGGTCTGAGTTGCTCTTCTCCACCAGTTTTCACCCGCAGACGGACGGGCAAACGGAGCGGGCGAACGCTCTGTTAGAGGAGTACCTGCGGCACTATGTGAGTTTCAACCAGAAGGATTGGGTGCATCATCTGGATGTCGCCCAGTTTTCCTACAACTTGCGGCGCAGCGAGTCTACAGGCTGCAGCCCATTCGAGTTAGCCATTGGGCGACAGCCGCTCACCCCTCACACGGCTGCTGCGGGAGAGCAGTTCCGCAGCCCTGTTGCTCTTCAATATACCTCTAACTTGCAGGAAAAAGGTGAAATTACGAGGGCAAACTTGGAGAAAGCGGCTCGACGGATGAAGAAGTGGGCTGACGAAAAGCGTCAACCTCGGGAGTTCGCCGAGGGAGACCGCGTGATGGTCAAGTTTCACCCGCAGCAGTTCAAGGTCCTGCGCAAGGTGCACAAATGACAGCTGCGCAAGTACGAAGGCCCATTTACCGTCGTCAAACGAGTGGGCAAAGGCGCCTACAAGCTGCAGCTGCCCGCGAACCTCAAAATCCACCCCGTCTTCCATGTTAGCAGATTGAAGCTGTACCACGAAGACGCGGAGGATCCGAGCCGCGGTGTGTCGCAGCGAGCGCCTGCGACGATGGTCACTTCGTTCGACAAACAAGCTGAGTCCATCCTGGACACTCGGCTGATTCGGCGACGTGGAGTTCCGCCGAGTCCTGAGTACTTGGTGAAGTGGAAGAATCTCCCCTACGGCGAGGCTAGTTGGGAGAAGGCGGACACACTTTGGTAATACCAAGCACTCATCGACGAGTTCCAGACGCAGCGCGCGACGAGGACGCCTGCGCATTAGGTGGGGGAGAGTGTCAAGGACTTAGAAAAATTCTGAGCAGCCCGGTCCCTGGCCCAACTCCGCAAGCTGAAAACGGGTCAAAACGGGTTGACGGTGAAGACCCTAACCCGACCCGCTTCAAGCCAATGAAGGGTTGTGTAACCGCTGCCATAAAACCTCATTATTCCTTAGAAAATAACAGCCAAGAGGTGGAGAGACCCTTGGGCTTGGCATTAATGAGGACCCATTAAGTGTAGTTAATGGGTGCATTAGTGGGAGAGTTATGGTGGCTAGGTTCATTGTATCTTGTAGCCTATAAATAGTGGGTGAGTGGCCAAGGCCAAAACACAAGAGAATGTGTATGTGTTGTAATCCTCTTTTCTAAGTAATTGAGAGTACTTAGTTTTTTTGGGTTAACTTCTACTTCTCTCTTTTATTCCCTTTGCAAATACTTAGTCGTAGGGCGCGAAGGTCCGGGCTAGCAACAGGGACGAAGGCTTGTCCATCTTTGCGGAGAAAGGTGGGCGCCGCACGGGCTTTGCGAACAAAAACGCTAAGGCCGTGACAAGTCGCTACCCATCCCTGTGTCTCGCCAGGCATCGGCATGCTCCAGCAAGCCTCCGGCCAGCGACCAACTTCGTGGGGCTTACTTCCTCTCAATCTCTCTCTAACTCTCTCAATATATCTCCTCTCTCTCTTTCTCTCTCTCTCTCTCTTTTGGGTTGCCGCCGCCACCGCTGGCTCCATCGTGCCTCGACTGAACTCTCTTATGCGGCCGGCAAGCCCCTAAGCTGCCTGTTCTCTTCTAGCCCCTTCATCTTCATCTCCGCTCTCTCTTGCGGGCTGGCTTTGCTACCATCGCTGCCGTCGACACTGCCACCGCTACCCTGCCCCAGCTGATGCTGCCACCATCAGCCAGTTAGCCCTTGGCAGACAAGTTTCCCTCCTCGATGACCCTTGGCTCCCTTGGATTAGCCTGCAGCCTCCTAAAGCCGCTGCTGGCATTGCTGCTCCCAGTTGAGCTTGTGCTTGCCGAGATTGCTCCGGCGGCTATGAAGGAGTGGCGTGCTCATTGGAGAAGGGTCGCCGAAGGCGGCTGGCCGCCGCCTTCGGCGACCCTTGTAGTACACCGAACTTCTACAAATTATGGAGTTTCGGTAGAAAAATAGCATGAGAGGCTATACGTGAGGCTACAGCCAAGTTTGGAACTCGTACGAGTGTTTTCGGCGCAAATGAGGCGCGAAAACGGACTCTGGGAAGCTAGAACTGCTGAAATTGTGAAATCTGCAGTGGTATACCGATATGTAAAATTGTATACCGGTATGTGATGTGCGAAACAGGAAAACCCAACTCTCGGGTTTTGCAGAATTTTCGGAGTATACCGGTATGCGAAGAAGGATACCGGTATGCGATGTTTGAAACAGTGAAACCAGCTTGCGGGTTCTGCGGAATTCCGCAGGGTATACCGGTATGCCAACCCGTATACCGGTATGCCAACCCGTATACCGGAATACAGTGTGCAGAATGCTGTTTTCGAAGGGTAAATTAGTAATTTCACTGAGGAAGGCTTACATATAGGGGGACCCCCCCCTTTCTCCTCTGAAAATACAGCAACACACATAGAGAGAGAGGCTCTTCTCCCTCTCTTCTCTTCTTCATTTTCTTCTCCTCCAAAGTGAAGATCTTGGTGGAGATCAAGCTTGGGAAGCTTGGAGGAGTGAAGATCGAGCTCGTGCATGCATGGTGGCTTGGTGAGCTCGCGGATCCGAGGTAAGTCCTTGGATTTGGTTGTTAGGGTTTCGGATTTGAGGCTTGGAAATGAGTTTTTGGAGACCCTTGGCTAATCTAGGCTACAAATTGTAGAGATTAGCAAGAGATATCGGGTTTTGCCATGAGAGTTTTGGAAAACCCTAGGTTGAAAGAGGGATTTTCTTGTGGAGGGTTTTAAAAATGTTTTTTAACCCTCTAGAACCCTAGTTTGGGGTTAGTAGAACATGTAGGACAACTCCATTTCGAATGAGTTGGAGAGATGAGATCGTTATGAGTTCGACTCGGATTAACGAATCCTTCACATGTGTTAGGGCTAGGAGCTTGAAGACCAAGCTTGAGGCCAAGAGGAAAAGAGCCCGATTGCAAGTGTCTACAAGCAATCGGAAGAGTGTGAGGTGGGTTTGTGTTTACCGAAGTGATTAGGTCACTTCCATGTTGAAAGAGTAAAGTATAATTATTTTACTTGATGCATGTAATGGTAGGTTAATTGGCAAGTGGTATATATATATGAATGAGTAGATCATATGATGTTAATACCATACCTACCACGGATTGGAATTGTAGGCATGTGGAACACATTGTTACAAATGGACATGTGTATGCCTAGATGTGAACATAGCGGGGAGCTAGTTTCTCTACATGTTAGAGAATTTGACATGGTCCAAAATGGGCTAGAGGTCATGTGAATGGAAAATCCTAGATATGGACAACTAGGATAAGAACGAACCCTAATGTGCATGTTGGCATAGATTTATATATTAAATGATATGAGCCATGGGCTCACCTTGCATGAAAAGATTCTAAGTATTTCATGATAATATACATACTTGAGAGATGATGCATGCATGTTAAACCTAGAGTATTGAACCTAGGTGGAGATAATATAGTGATAGGAAGATCACTTGAACAGGACATCGAACCTAGTGTCATTGAACATAGGTTGAATGTGTAATGAACCTAGTGTTATTGAACATAGGTTGAATGTGTAATGAACCTAGTGTCATTGAACATAGGTTGAACGGTAATGAACCTAGTGTCATTGAACATAGGTTGAACGGTAATGAACCTAGTGTCATTGAACATAGGTTGGAATGTATGCGAACCTAGAGCTATTGAACCTAGGTTGAGGCACATAGTGATAGGAAGATCACTTAAACGAGACTATTGAACTTAGTGTTATTGAACATAGGTTGGAAAATATAGTGGTAGGTTGACCACTTGGACACAGGTATGTGAACCCCGAAGAGGGTTGTGTCGTAGGGTAATGATGAACCCTTGAGATGTAAAAGTGGATTCCGAAATCCCTAGGATGATACTTGCAGGTATGTGTGGTTATCCTCGCCTGGCAAGTGATTGTGGCTGCGAGTATGTGTGGTTCTCCTCGCTCGGCAGCAGGTTATACTTGCGAGTATGTTTGGTTTTCCTCGCCCGGCAAGTGACTCATAACTGCGAGTATGTGTGGTTCTCCTCGCTCGGCAGTGATTTGAGTAGCGGAGGTGTTTGTGGTATATCCCTCACCTGCCGAGTGGATTGTAGGCTGAGGTGTATGTGGCATGTTCATCTCCTCAGGCCTGGACATAGGCGGTAATCCGCAGATATTTAACTCAAAAGTGAGTTGGTAAAGGTTTGACTAAATAAGCGAACCTAAGCTGGGCTGCGGTCCAAGGATATTTAACTCAAAAGTGAGTTGGTGAAGGTTTGACTAAATAAGTAAACCTTAGTTGGGTGGTGACCCAAGGATGTTGACTCTAGAGTGAGTCGGTTAAGGTTTATCTAAAGTAAGTAAACCTTAGGAGGGTGGTAACCCGTTAATATTGAACTCGAGGGCAAGTCGAGTACGGCTTGGCTAAGGTAAATGAACCTTAGGAGCAGATTGGTTATGAAATGGATAGTGGAATAGCAGTTAAAATTATATTGCATGGATTTCATTATCGCATTTGTTGAAGCATAGCATGTTTACTTTCATATATTGTAAAGTTATATGCCTAATGGTTATGTATATGTACTAACCCATGCTCGTATGCTTCCTTTGGACCTGGTGGTTTGAGCTCCTCTCTTGGGTGGCCTTACCCACTGGGAACTATTTTAGATAGTTCTCATCCCACTATTTTTCAGGTCCTCACGTGAGCGGCGCGGCGGCGCGAGGGAAGGGCGTAACCCAGTAGTTAGCGTCCTACCACTGTGACCAGATTAGAAGTACCCTATACTGCGCAGATTTAGGGGTGTTCGAACGAAAAGAAAATGTAATAATAATATGATTGTATTTGGGAACAATGAACAAAGACAGAAAAATGTAATATGCGGTTGTATTGCGAATGCTTTAATAGCATAGTAGTTTGTGATGCTTTCCTTATGCAATCTTTGTATGAATTCTGTTCCTGTTTGGAACCTCTTGAATTATACTGGTTGTGACGCCTTGGACGTACAGGGGAAACTCTGTCCGTTCGGCGGATCTGGGTCATGCGCCCGTGCGTTTTATCCTTCCACCTATTTGGTGCTAAGGCACGGCGGGGCGTGACAGATTGAGGTGGTATCAGAGCGTAGAAACGATCTAAGTGGACTCAAGGAACCCTAGGATGGAAAAAGACCCTAGGAGTGTAAACTCGTGAGAGACGAGGACTTGTGATGTGCGGCGAAAGAGTAATCGATTGGGTCGTGTATTGGTTATGCCTCTAATAGGATGTTAGAGGTAGATTTAAGGCGTGGTTTATTCTCAGCTAAGTGTGTTCATGTTGGCGCGCGACAACATGAACCCAAGGGATGAGAATAGGCGCCCTTGTGTAACTTTCGCCTGAATTGTGCCCGTAATTTGCATCGTGTTTGTACTTGACCTAGAAGGTCGAGGATACTGACGGAAGTTGTCGTGTTTCAGGATACGATGGCGTCACGTGGGCGATCTCCGACGAGATCAACACGTGATGGACCTAGTGGGGTCCCTGTGCAATCTGGGCCAAGTGGAGACCCGGAGCTTCGTGAACAGTTGGCCACACTCGTTGGAGTGGTGCAACAACAAGCTGAGATGGCACAGCGACAGCAGGAGGCTGCCGTGCGCCAGGAAGAGCGGATCAGAAGACTCCAAGAGACCGTGGAGCGATTAGCACGTCGTGTACCATCAGGAGCCGCGACGGGTACCTCACACATAGATATTGGTGCCTGGGCCCCTGATTCTGTGGAATTAGAGGCGGAGAGGGAGCGGGCTTTAGCTGCCCTCATGACGTTTAAAGAATTCAATCCACTTACCTTCGACGGGGAGGAAATAGACCCGTGGACCGTAGAAACGTGGATCAATTCTATGGAGTCCCTGTTTGAGGACTTGTACACCTTGGAGCGAGACAAGGTGCATTTTGCCGCACACTGCTTACAAGGGTCGGCAAAGGCGTGGTGGAAGGGAGTCCGGCGAAACCGATCTCCTAGTCTCCCTCCAGTGACTTGGGAAGAATTTCTAGGACTGGTGTTCTCTGCCTACTTCCCTGATAGTGAGAAGAGAAAGCTTCAGGAAAAATTCAGGAAGCTGAAGCAAGGTGATCGCTCGGTGAGAGAGTACGAGAGAGAGTTCTCTCGCATTGTAAATTGTATCCCTTATGTGATACGGGATGACAAGGACAAAGCCGATTGCTTCGTGCGCGGACTTCGGCCTGAGATCTTTAAGGTTGTGCATCCCTTCAAACTGCAAACCTTTTTCGAGGTGATGGACCGGGCCCTGTGGGTGGAACAGGGCAATGCATTCGTGCAAGAGGAGCGCGAGTGTTATGACGATGAAATAAAAATGGGACGATCATCGAGTAAGTCTGGTGGACAAACGAGTTCTGGACGAGTCCCGACACATTCGCGTCGACGATCCCGTGCCTCGGGGACCTACCCTACTCGGTCCTCGGTGAGTTGTGTTATTTGCGGCGGACCCCATTGGGCGCGCCGGTGCGTGCAGCGAGAAGGAAGGTGCATACGATGTGGACAATCGGGTCACACAAAGTATGACTGTTCCTTGGAAGAAAGTCGAGCCCCACCGGCTACGACAGCATCCTCCGCTCCAAGACAGTTCGCGGGTGTACCACCTGCGGTAAGGTCTGGTGAGCATGCATTGAGGTGGAGACAACCTGAGGGTTCGCGTCAGGCGCCAAGTGGCCATGGGTACGCAGCTCAGGCGATGGAATCTACTGCTATCGACGGCGTCGTAGCAGGTATGTTTTGATTGCTGAAAACATATGTAGAACATAATGCAACACTGGAGCATTACATGCAATGGTTGTGGTCGGTTACTACGATGCAAGTGCAATTGTAACCAGGACCAAGGTTATGGGTAAGGATAGATGCCCAGCTATGCTCGTGTCGTGGAGGCACATGTATTGCCGCTGGAGCGGCTAGAGATTTTGATGAATACCGGCAAGTTGCGGGTGTTGCGTCTAGTTGACGGCTTGAGATAACAGTAATTGTGGGCGAGCTAATTCTCGATATTAGGGCAATGTGAATAGCCAATTGCAAGAATCGAGTTATGACGTTGAGAACGTGTTAAAAGTTCGCAGATCCCGAACATCGTTATAGTGGAACGATGATGGTTGTGGATTGATAAGGTAATCGCCAAAACTGGGCGAGTGGGCCTTACTGTATCTCAAATTGAGATAGGTTGTGGTACTCGCAATGCGAGTGAGCATAAGCGTGGTAGCTTAGTGCTGGTGAATAACGCGAACGAACATAGTAGCGTGGAACGCTCGAGTGTAAGTACTCGTAGAGTATTAGTTCCTGGTTAGCCGAGAGGGTTGGTTGGCAGTAGCACTTGGGCATTACTAAGTGTGAAGGAGGCCAAGAACCGCTTGAGAGCTAGTGGCTCGCACTGGGTGCTTAGGAGCCGGTAGTGATTGTGGTCGCTTGGTATAGCGTGCGGGACACGTGTAGCGACGGTATCGGGTATTGCTTGGGGACGATCCGTGGCCGGACCATTGTGGACTGTGGAGCCTGGGGGCCTTAGGGACAGGCGCAGTCAGCTGTGTGTGACAGCAGCCCGAGACCTGAGGGTAGGGCAGAGATTTATGGTCGGGGCGGTAGTCCAAGCGATGACCCGGGGGGCATGGAATGCCACTTGTGAAACCATATGAATGGTAGTACACCGAGAGTGTGGATGTGACCCAACTCTAGGACTTAGTAGAGGTTTGGGGTCTTGGTTACTCCTGGATGGAGTATTGCGCAAAGTCCTAAGTGAGGACTCCGCCGAGTAACGATTGGATTTACGTTTGCGAGCAAAGATGTTACGCGACGTTGGGACAGATTTAGGCAGTAGGCCTACGTGAGAGCTTTGGTCTGTGGACCATTTGCTGTAAACCGAGATAAGCGGTTTGACCGATGGCTCTGAGAATATAAGAGCATTAGTCGTGTGTAAGAGAATTATAATTGTGACCTGAGGAACAGACGCTCGGTCATACCTTTCACCTGATTGGTGAAGTCACCAATTGCCAACTCTGGCATTGTCGGTGAAGTGAAATTGAGATTACGAACAAAGTGTTCGAGCGAAAACATCGCGAAGATGATGTGATGTTGACCTAGTAAGGAAGGGCAACGAGACATATTCCTTATGCAATATCGGGAATATAAGACCCGTGGACTATGGAATGTACTCCTGAGTGAGCAGGAACCAGAGAACGCGAGGAACGAATGATACCCTCATCTAATTGGTAAATAGATTTGAGGTGTGATCTTAGTTTCGCGAACGAAACTCTTTTTAAGGAGGGAGGAATGTAGTACACCGAACTTCTACAAATTATGGAGTTTCGGTAGAAAAATAGCATGAGAGGCTATACGTGAGGCTACAGCCAAGTTTGGAACTCGTACGAGTGTTTTCGGCGCAAATGAGGCGCGAAAACGGACTCTGGGAAGCTAGAACTGCTGAAATTGTGAAATCTGCAGTGGTATACCGGTATGTAAAATTGTATACCGGTATGTGATGTGCGAAACAGGAAAACCCAACTCTCGGGTTTTGCAGAATTTTCGGAGTATACCGGTATGCGAAGAAGGATACCGGTATGCGATGTTTGAAACAGTGAAACCAGCTTGCGGGTTCTGCGGAATTCCGCAGGGTATACCGGTATGCCAACCCGTATACCGGTATGCCAACCCGTATACCGGAATACAGTGTGCAGAATGCTGTTTTCGAAGGGTAAATTAGTAATTTCACTGAGGAAGGCTTACATATAGGGGGACCCTCCCCCTTTCTCCTCTGAAAATACAGCAACACACATAGAGAGAGAGGCTCTTCTCCCTCTCTTCTCTTCTTCATTTTCTTCTCCTCCAAAGTGAAGATCTTGGTGGAGATCAAGCTTGGGAAGCTTGGAGGAGTGAAGATCGAGCTCGTGCATGCATGGTGGCTTGGTGAGCTCGCGGATCCGAGGTAAGTCCTTGGATTTGGTTGTTAGGGTTTCGGATTTGAGGCTTGGAAATGAGTTTTTGGAGACCCTTGGCTAATCTAGGCTACAAATTGTAGAGATTAGCAAGAGATATCGGGTTTTGCCATGAGTTTTGGAAAACCCTAGGTTGAAAGAGGGATTTTCTTGTGGAGGGTTTTAAAAATGTTTTAACCCTCTAGAACCCTAGTTTGGGGTTAGTAGAACATGTAGGACAACTCCATTTCGAATGAGTTGGAGAGATGAGATCGTTATGAGTTCGACTCGGATTAACGAATCCTTCACATGTGTTAGGGCTAGGAGCTTGAAGACCAAGCTTGAGGCCAAGAGGAAAAGAGCCCGATTGCAAGTGTCTACAAGCAATCGGAAGAGTGTGAGGTGGGTTTGTGTTTACCGAAGTGATTAGGTCACTTCCATGTTGAAAGAGTAAAGTATAATTATTTTACTTGATGCATGTAATGGTAGGTTAATTGGCAAGTGGTATATATATATGAATGAGTAGATCATATGATGTTAATACCATACCTACCACGGATTGGAATTGTAGGCATGTGGAACACATTGTTACAAATGGACATGTGTATGCCTAGATGTGAACATAGCGGGGAGCTAGTTTCTCTACATGTTAGAGAATTTGACATGGTCCAAAATGGGCTAGAGGTCATGTGAATGGAAAATCCTAGATATGGACAACTAGGATAAGAACGAACCCTAATGTGCATGTTGGCATAGATTTATATATTAAATGATATGAGCCATGGGCTCACCTTGCATGAAAAGATTCTAAGTATTTCATGATAATATACATACTTGAGAGATGATGCATGCATGTTAAACCTAGAGTATTGAACCTAGGTGGAGATAATATAGTGATAGGAAGATCACTTGAACAGGACATCGAACCTAGTGTCATTGAACATAGGTTGAATGTGTAATGAACCTAGTGTTATTGAACATAGGTTGAATGTGTAATGAACCTAGTGTCATTGAACATAGGTTGAACGGTAATGAACCTAGTGTCATTGAACATAGGTTGAACGGTAATGAACCTAGTGTCATTGAACATAGGTTGGAATGTATGCGAAGCTAGAGCTATTGAACCTAGGTTGAGGCACATAGTGATAGGAAGATCACTTAAACGAGACTATTGAACCTAGTGTTATTGAACATAGGTTGGAAAATATAGTGGTAGGTTGACCACTTGGACACAGGTATGTGAACCCCGAAGAGGGTTGTGTCGTAGGGTAATGATGAACCCTTGAGATGTAAAAGTGGATTCCGGAATCCCTAGGATGATACTTGCAGGTATGTGTGGTTATCCTCGCCTGGCAAGTGATTGTGGCTGCGAGTATGTGTGGTTCTCCTCGCTCGGCAGCAGGTTATACTTGCGGGTATGTGTGGTTTTCCTCGCCCGGCAAGTGACTCATAACTGCGAGTATGTGTGGTTCTCCTCGCTCGGCAGTGATTTGAGTAGCGGAGGTGTTTGTGGTATATCCCTCACCTGCCGAGTGGATTGTAGGCTGAGGTGTATGTGGCATGTTCATCTCCTCAGGCCTGGACATAGGCGGTAATCCGCAGATATTTAACTCAAAAGTGAGTTGGTAAAGGTTTGACTAAATAAGCGAACCTAAGCTGGGCTGCGGTCCAAGGATATTTAACTCAAAAGTGAGTTGGTGAAGGTTTGACTAAATAAGTAAACCTTAGTTGGGTGGTGACCCAAGGATGTTGACTCTAGAGTGAGTCGGTTAAGGTTTATCTAAAGTAAGTAAACCTTAGGAGGGTGGTAACCCGTTAATATTGAACTCGAGGGCAAGTCGAGTACGGCTTGGCTAAGGTAAATGAACCTTAGGAGCAGATTGGTTATGAAATGGATAGTGGAATAGCAGTTAAAATTATATTGCATGGATTTCATTATCGCATTTGTTGAAGCATAGCATGTTTACTTTCATATATTGTAAAGTTATATGCCTAATGGTTATGTATATGTACTAACCCATGCTCGTATGCTTCCTTTGGACCTGGTGGTTTGAGCTCCTCTCTTGGGTGGCCTTACCCACTGGGAACTATTTTAGATAGTTCTCATCCCACTATTTTTCAGGTCCTCACGTGAGCGCGCGCGGCGGCGCGAGGGAAGGGCGTAACCCAGTAGTTAGCGTCCTACCACTGTGACCAGATTAGAAGTACCCTCTACTGCGCAGATTTAGGGGTGTTCGAACGAAAAGAAAATGTAATAATAATATGATTGTATTTGGGAACAATGAACAAAGACAGAAAAATGTAATATGCGGTTGTATTGCGAATGCTTGTAATAGCATAGTAGTTTGTGATGCTTTCCTTATGCAATCTTTGTATGAATTCTGTTCCTGTTTGGAACCTCTTGAATTATACTGGTTGTGACGCCTTGGACGTACAGGGGAAACTCTGTCCGTTCGGCGGATCTGGGTCATGCGCCCGTGCGTTTTATCCTTCCACCTATTTGGTGCTAAGGCACGGCGGGGCGTGACAACCCTTCTCCAATGAGCACGCCACTCCTTCATACCTATACATGCTCGTGCTCCCCTAAGTTGTTGCAATCATGCCCCGGACTATTAGTTTTAGCATCGCCCACCCGGTGCTTAAAGAAATGCATCATTTTTAAAGATGGCTTTTCCAGTCAACCAAGCTGCTGATGATCTTTGTTCTTGGGAGTATGCGATCCTCTAGCCTTCCCCTATGCCGTGCTCACCTCATTGGTGTTGTCCGGACAACTTGTCGTGGTGGGCACCCGTTGTGTATCCGAAACCCCTCCGCGCAGCCATTTCTCGCAACAACGACTATCATCAATTGTTGTTGAGGCCTTGGTGCTTGTCTATTGCAGCTAGAGGCACGTTATCGATCCCGTTGCACTGCAGATTAGCTTTCGAATTGTGAAAATTCGGTAATGAATTCGAAACCCAATTTCTTTATGCAATTATATTACAAATAGAGTGTTTTAATGCTTGCTGCGTCATGGGATGGGCTAGGTAGTTTTATTGTCATAGTTGATATTCAGACTAGTTGTCCAAGGTCCAGAAATCTTTCATGGCTGATTTGATGCAAAATGATACTAGTTGAGGCAAATAGGATCGTTATCGTGCGTTTCAGCTCTGTTTTTACAGAATTGGCATTCACTACAAAAAAATAGACATATACCAGCGGCCAAAACTGCTAGAAAAGAATACATAAACCGCTGGTAATATTTACTCCAGCAGTTCTAAAATTGCTGGTAAAAGTGTAGATGACCGTTACAATATCCTTGCTGGTATAACCTTTTCCCAGCACTTTTACTAACCATTGGAGAAGATGATCTCTAGCAACAGTTCTTAAACCGTCGTTAAAACTACAAAAAAACCACTGGCATAAAGCACATATGCCGACAATTTTTGACCGCTGGAAATCTAAAACTAATATGAAAAAAAAAATGCTAATATCAACAAATTACAATAGAATTTCTTCCATTTGATATTTGCTGTAAAACTAACAATATGTGATATCTGAAAAAAAATAAGAGTCATATTACTAAATTGCAATAGAGAATTTTATAACAAAACATAAAAAATAGTTGTAACAAAACTATAAGATAGTACAATCATGATCTACAACAATGACAAAATGCAACAAAACAAGTTTTTGAACCCCAAATGTTAGAAAGCTAAGAAAAAGGAGAATGAAAAGATAGTACAATTATGATCTATAGTAATGATAAAATGCAACAAAACAAGTTTTTGAACCCCAAATGTTAGAAAGCTAAGAAAAAGGAGAATGAAAAGCTCCAGCTAAACGTTCTTGAAATGCGAACATCAAATCCTGCTTGTTGCTTCAATCTGAAACAAAAAAATTGAAACATACAAGCTGCATTAAGCTCATTCCAAATTTAATTAAGGAATAAAAAAGGATACAAAAATGAACAGCTATCAAGTAAGATAACAAGCCATAAAAGTGAGCGTCATATTGGTATTCTTCCAATCCACAATAAAATATTTAAGCAAGTGGAAAGCCATACTTATGGGCAGCATTGAAATTTTTGATTCACAAATAGATATTAAACTCATAAAGTAGCCTGAAGATTAAGAATGCATTCTAGCCTGAAGATTAAGAATGAACTTTTGAGTCTCAAATGCAGAAGCTGCAACCATGTTAGCCCAAAGAATTCCTTTAGCAACAAGCAGTGGTTTTGCACTCATATTCCACCATCAAACAAGTAAAAACAAAGAGAGAATACAACACCAACAAAATAATGCTAAGTAGCCTTTATCATAAGGAACGCTCTATCAAAGCCCAATATATATAAATAAAAAAATATAAAAAAACTGTTTCAGGAACCGACGGCTGTTTGGGATAGTGAATAGATACTGAAATTAGACTTTCAGAAACGTTAGATATTGAAATACAAGCTTTCAAAGTTAAGGTATCAATCTCCAAATAGCACAAAGTTCAGGTAACCTCTATACATTTTGAGCTCACATAGAAGAGAACAATCCTGGGTTTGAAGAAAAACTAGCATCCAAGAAAAATAGAAAATACAGAGTCAACTTCAGCAAGCCAAAGAACAAAGCAAGCAAAAGAGATAATATCTAATAATTAGCTTTACATAATATTATAGGGTTTGAATTTGATTACAAAATGCTAGTGCCAGCTTAATTAATAATATATATATATATATATGTATATATATACATATATATATATATATATATATATATATATATATATGTATATATATACATATATACATATATATGTGTATATATATATATATATATATATATATATATATGTATATATATAAGTTTCATAACAACCCACACCTCATTTCCAAGTGTTCATGATCTAATTAATTAACTCCAAGCCTAGCTACACTCACAGGCTACATACTATACTGTTCTCTGACACTACATAGGCAACAAAAAAAAGCTACGCTATGCATCATAGCCTAAAACCAAGCTTCTCTTATTAACATGTTAGGAAAAGAAAAAAAGCAGAGGTACAAAAGATCACCCACGTAAGCTTAACATTGCAGCTAAAGTTTAGTTTCAAGAATTAGATCAAGAGAAACATTAAAAATCCAATAAAAGCAACTTTATATTACTCCGTCCACAAATCAGTGGCTGATGAGATCTCGAAATCTCTGGAGTACTCTGTGGCAATTACTAATTAGAGGCTACATGACCAAATGTTGGCTAGTATTTATCTTGAGGAGAAATAAGGCAATAATATAAGGACTCAGAGAAGACACAAGCAGGAAAAAGAACATAAGAAAAAAGGACCAGAAACTAACATCATCAAAGAAAAGCATAAGTTGAGTCCCCGCTATATTGGGCCCTATGAGGTTTTAGAGCACGTGGGATCTTTGGCGTATCGGCTTGCCCTACCGCCAAAACTTGCGGGGATACACAATGTATTTCATGTATCAGCGCTCCGCAAGTATGTGTATGATCCGACGCATGTCCTCGAGTATGTACCAATTGAGCTTCATGAGGACATGACTTATGAGGAATTTTTCTTGTGTATCATGGAGCGCGAGGTGAAGAAATTGAGGAACCGTGAAATTCCTTATGTAAAGGTGCAATGGACGAATTATGACGAGCGCGAAGCTACGTGGGAACTCGAAAGCTCGATGAAGGAGCGTTTTTCCTACCTCTTCGCTGGTTCCAGCTGAGGTACGGTTTTAGTTTCGCGGCCGAAACTCTCTTTAAAGGGGGAGGAATGTAGTACACTGAATTTCAGTGTGTTGTACCGGACTTCTACGAATTATGGGGTTCTGGTGGAAAATAGCGTGAAAAGGCTATGTGAATGGCTTTGACCAAGTTTGGGGCTTATACGAGTGTTTTCGGTACAAATGAGGCGCGAAAACGGACTTCGAAAAGTCAAGCCTGCCAAACTTGCAAATTCTGCAGCTGATACCAGTATGGATGTAATTAGTTCCGGTATGGATTGTGAGATACCGAAATGCAGTGGGAAATCTGGAAATCCAGTTCTCGGGTTTTGCGGAATTCCTCGTGGCATACCGGAACTAACACCCGTATTCCGGTATTCCAGTGCTCATACCGGAATGCAGAGCTGCGAGATGCCAGCTTTGGTTGGCTGTGTATAGTGATATGTGAGGGGGTTAGTTTGGTCTTTTCACATGAGTGGGGGTGTATGAAAGGCTGAGACACCTTCCCCTTCTCATCTTCTTACTCCTCTACTTCTCCTCTCTCTCTCTCCCTCACTTTCTCTCTCTAGAGATCTCTCCAAAGCTTGGAGAAATGGATGGATTGAGCTTGGAAAAGGTTTCCTAAGTGGAGAAGAAGCTTCTTGGTGCAAGAAGAAGCTTGGGGAACTCGTGGCTAAGGTGAGTTCCTCATGATTTGGGTTTAAACCTTGGAATTTATCTAGTATTTTGAGGTTTTTGGAGACCCTAGGCAATCTAATCCACAAAACGTGGAGATTGGCCAAGAAATTTCGGGGTTCTACATGCATGCATGTGAAACCTAGGTGAAATGAGGGCTTTTGCCATGGGAGGTTCTAAAAATATTTGGACCTTCGGGAATTGCAATTGAGGCATAGGAAATCATGTTAGAACAATTGATTTCAAGTATCGAGTTGATTTATGGGTTCGTAATGAGTAACGAACTATTTTCTTGTAGAAGCTAGGGTTGAAGCAAGAACTCAAGGCTTAGTGACCTAGGAGCTCAAGGAATTCAAGACTTAGGAGCTCTTGAGGTGGGTTTGCGTTTACCGAAGTGATTAGGTCACTTTCATGTCTAGGGTAAATAACCATTTGAAACTAAAATGGTGTAGAAGCATGTAACCCTAGAATGTATGTTGGCAAAATGATAATTATGATGAATCGAGCCATGGGCTCATCTTGCATGTTAGTGAATTCACGTATTTCATTATTCCTTATACTTGATGTGTACTTGTATATGTGCAAATGGAACCTAGTGTCATGGAACATAGGTTGGAATGTGCAAATGGAACCTAGTGTCATGGAACATAGGTTGGAATGTGAAAATGGAACCTAGTGTCATGGAACATATGTTGGAAATGTGAAAATGGAACCTAGTGTCATGGAACATAGGTTGGAAATGTGAAAATGGAACCTAGTGTCATGGAGCATAGGTTGGAATGTAAAATATGAAGCCTAGTGTTGTTGAACCTAGGTGAGATTTGTGACTTGAACCTAGGGCCAATGACCTTAGGTTGTCAAGTGGAAATGTGAATAACACGGGTATGCGGCGATTTCGCTACCCGAGGAATGTGAAATGTGAATAATGCGGGTATGCGGCGATTTCGCTACCCGAGCGATGTGTAATGTAAACACATAGGGGTATGCGGCGATTTCGCTACCCCGGGTATGCGGCGATTTCGCTACCCAATCAAAGAGTTGGTGATTTCACTCTTTGGAGGTTGGAACCATGAAGGGGCGGTGCCCAACGCTAAGATGTGTAATGAGAACACATAGGGGTATGCGGCGATTTCGGTACCCCGGGTATGCGGCGATTTCACTACCCAATCAAAGAGTTGGCGATTTCACTCTTTGGAGGCTGGGACCATGATGGGGATGGCAATTCCATTGCCCGGTGCCCAATACTAAGCGGTAATTCCGCATCGATTGGAAACCAAATTGGTGATGCGGAGATTCCGACACCATAAGTAAATAAAATTGAACGAACGTGGGCAAAGTAATGTATAGGATGAACGTAGGAGAAAATGAAAGTTGTCATTTTATTTGGTTGCATCCTTTATGTTTATTTACAAGCATGTAAATATTTGTATGTATGGTTAAGCATAGTCTAACCTATACTTGTGTTGTTTTTTTGGACCTGGTGGGTCGAGCTTCTCTCTTGGGTGGCCTTACCCATTGGGAACTATGTTTATAGTTCTCACCCCACGTTTTTCAGGTCCTTCCGCAAGTGAGGCGGCGGAGCGAGGCAAGGGTTTGGCTTAGTAGATAGTGACCCTTCCATTTTGGTGTTATGGATAGTTGTACCCCGTGTTTTGGACGATGAAAGCATAGGAGCTTATCGTAAATGCAATCAACTTGTAAATTCCATAGTTTTGAGAACTTGATGTATGGAATTGAGATGAATGAAAGGAAAAAATTGGCATGTATAAATGTGTAATTGTGATGTAATAGAAGTAGAACTCTTTATGTTGATGCTTCCTTGTGCAACTCTTGTATTCCGTTCCTAGTTGGAACATCGTAGAAATTCTTGTGTTGTGACGCCTTGGGCGGATAGGGTAGACTCTGTCTGTTCGGCGGGTCTGGTGCACGCGCTCGCGCGGCTTACCCTTTCACCTATTTGGTGTTAAGGCCCGGCGGGGCGTGACACGTGTCGCCGAAAACGGCGAATTTCCTTACATTAAATAAATGATTACATAATGTACTCAAGCAGCAAGTGGAATTAATATTATATGGAAATATTGAGAGTAGAGGCCATACAGGAAAAGATCTGATCTAAGTGTTTGCGTGATTATCAGTGTTACCGGATTATTAGTTGGGTGTTATCACGGAGTCGGAATTGGATCTACAGGAGTGGTGTCGGCATTCTTTTGTCGTAGAGTTAACATGTTGTCTACTCATATTTTTGATGAGGGTGGCCATAAGAAGCTAAGTTGGGCTAATTGAAACCATTAGAATGAGCGCATGTAGCGAGAAGCCGTGTGAGAGTTTAGGGTTAAATTTCAAATATAATGTAGACGCTCGAGAGCATGTTGTGGAAGTGGTCTCACATCTCTTTGTTAAACCAATGTGAGGTAGGCATTTGAGTTTCGTGGACGAAACATTTTTTAAGGGGGTGGAGTCTAGTACTTTCGATTTTATTAAATAAGCAAGTGCAAATAAAAATAGTATGAGATACTATTTTGATTGGACTTAAAGAAGTAAAAAGTAACATGAAAATGATTTGTGGTGAAATTGAAATGAAAAGAGAAGATTTGGAATTATGAAACTTTGGAAATAGAGCTTGTACTTTAGCAGAAAATTTTACAGTGGTGAAAAATTATGAAACTTTGGAAAGTTGTCTGTACTAATTTTTTGATGCCAGATTTAAAGTTTCATATTATTCGGTTACCCGAGCAGTGAAAACGGAGCTTAACAGCAATCCGTTAGAGATTTTTGTCGGCAGGGTTTTCGGTGACCGAAAATGGTCCAAAACTGAAAAGTTAAGGTGAATTTCTACTGATTAATCTTAATTGGATTTGCCCGTCAAATTTGAGTATGAACTGAATATTAGAGGGGCTCCAATTGAGTGTATCAGATTGAAATTAGACTAAATTGAGAGTATTGATTACTTGTGGACTTATTGGCATATTGTTACATTCAGTGGAATTCCACTAAAGCACCTGAGAAGTCTCTTGAAGCTCCCCTCCATCTCCAACCAGCACGCATAGAGAGAGAAAGAGAAAAGAAAGAGAAGAAGAGGAGTTTTGGTGCCGTTTGACGGGCAGATCATAACCGCGCGTGCGATTTTTGGCATTTCCACACTCGGGTTGGTATTATAATAATTGTTATTTTTCTCGTTATATTTTTTGTTGATTCTTAATGGTAGAATCTAGGATGGAAGGTCTTATTGGATTTTGTTGTGATTTGAAGTTAAATTGAAGCCGAATTTCATGTGAATTGGAACTATTTTTCGCGTGCTTTTTGCTGAAAACTTTCAGGCCGAGTTGGTGCGTTTGCCGACGCCATGAGCAGCAGCAGGGGCTGCTACTGCTGCTACTAGTAGCAACAAGGACCCTCAAGAATACATCATATTATCCATTCTTTCTACTCAATTCGATGCCATTACTATACTCTACCAACATATATAATCATATGCATATACATATGTATATAGATAGACATAGAGGGAAATTTGCCATTTTCGTCGACATGGAACCCACCTCGTAATGCTAATCCAGTAGCACAAGCAATCAACCACCAATAATCTTTCCTCAGCCCAAATCTAGCAGGGAATCCATTAACAAAAGTCCAAAATCAGCGAGGGTGCTGTCAAGGCAATTGCAAGAACTGAATTCCATTATTTCGGCAATTCGGTTCATGAATGCTTGATTTTTGTTGAGGGTAATTTAACTTACATCAAAATTCAGCAGATGCAACTTCAACATAACCAAAAGTGGTAGAGGAATTTGGCGAAGATCTCATAATACTCGGCTATAAGAAATGAACGACGAAATCAATGCAATTCTCACAATCACTCAAAATCAGTTCAATTTCAATTAAATTCAAAATCGTCTTCCGGTTCAACTTACTAACTTAAAATTTAGTTGTAGGGACAAGTCAACGAGTTTCCCTTCCCTGGTAGAAGATCAACACAAATTCAATTTGATGCCTACAACTCAAATATGAGAAAAGGATGGAGAAGGTAGTAAAAATCCATCAAAATCCGAATTTCGGCTCGCTTCGATCAATAACTCAATTTCATTCCAATTCACTTTAATTCACTTGGAATAAAGTGTGACTAGAACATTATCATCATCCTCACCCTCGAATCAATTTCAATTTCAAAATTGAGGTGAAATTGGACTCGATTGGAGCCTCAAAAGCACGGTGCTGCGGCAGTGAACCGACTATATTTACTATTGCCGCGCCGCGCCCGTTACTGCGTCTGTTGCTGTGCTGCTGTAGCTAGCTGCAGCAGCAGTGCAGCAGCCCCTACCGCTGACTGCTGTCGGCAGCAGCAGTAGCAGCCCCTTTAGCTCTCTCAGCTTCATTGATGCCATCGTGAAGGGTGCCATTGAGATTGGCGAAGTTCCTGCGACCACGTCGATCACAAACTCTATCCCCCGCACCAGGCAACAAATAAGGTAACTCGGGGAAAAAGATCCGAAAACTCTCGGACAATAGGAATGTCCTCGAGCCTCAAAACCGCTGTAGGTACCTCAACAACAGTCGCCAAAAAGGCTACACAACTATGATTCATTAGGCATCACGCCCTTGATGTAGAGTTCGTCGTGGTGAATAGGGTGCACTGACAACCTCTAAGTGCAAACTCCTCCTGCTCAGGCTCGCAAAACACTACATTTCTTACCCCACAATTCATAATCGCAAAATAGCGAGCGAGCCAATCCATCTTTGAAAAGACATTAAAATTTTGCAACTGCCGCAGGACCAACATGTCCGCGGCATGAACCACCAACCCAACAGTATAGGGCAAGACATCCAACACTCCTTTACATGCAATGTATGTTCAGCCATTTATACTTCATGTGCAAGTGCTAACAACTCGATCTCCAACCCATGCAGAAAGGCGAATGCATGATTAACAAAGGGATATGATGCACTGGCATCAAATAATGCAATATCTTAATTGCCATTAATTAAAATGATACCTATCGTCACGTGGTCTATTGCCGTAGAGTTCTCAGCCTGTGATACCCGAACTTAATCATTTCGCACAGCAAATCCACCTGGGGTGCCACTACCATTCGATCTATTGGGGAAAGAGTAGTCGAGGCCCCAGTTCTCAGCCGTATGAAATCTGGTGTCAGTGCTGTTGATGATGTTGAGAATACTGCCCAAGGACACACACACCGTCGGTGCCCTAGCTACCCACAACAGAAACACCGGCCGTCCCTAAATCTGCACTGACCCAGTTGGTGCGATCCCGCACAAATCACACACCTATCTATCGCTACAGCTTCTAGGGAATAAGCTGACCATCGATGTCCTACCCTGTCCACAGCGGAAACATCGCCCTTCCCGCTATGCACAGGCCTATGGCTGATGCAGCCCACCACATATAACACACCGCCTACGTCCCGCAAAAGACCCACGGCCCTGAGAGCCAGGTCATGGATACCTCGGCGGTCTCCTCTAACTAAATGGCCTAGCCTCACTCTCCGCTAGCCTCTTTCTACCATTATCCCGCTCCAACTCCTCTATTTTCTCTCTCCTGCCAAGGGTCCTACATTCTATCCAGAGAGCCTGCTCTGTCCACATCTCGCACATCTGCTGTAAGAGAGCTCCCTGTCACCGAGTGGCCTCAGTCAAACTAACCAACTGTGCCCACAATTTCTGTGCCTCACTTGATCCGGCCTCCTACAAATTTGTGATTGAAGCGGGTGTAGCCCGCCTTGGCGGTCATCCACATCGAGTCATCACGATCGCCTAAAAAACAAAACACATGTTAATCATGCTATAAATAAACAATCCGACCCAATCAAGCGAAAGTTCAGAAGGATCCCACTTTTCCTCTATGATATTATGTTGTCTGTAGCCATAATAATTTAGCAAGAAAAGATACATTCCTTCTACAATCTCCAATAATAAGTTACATATACTAGTATAGCCTGAGAGGGGCCGTTGACATTACATGCATTATGTTTGATACACGGTTATGATGTGTAACATATGAAAATGACCAGAGGACTATTAGACACTGGTTTTAGTTTCTTGAGATATCAAGTTTCTTTTGTTCATATACTACATATATGAAGTTATGCCGAAAAGGTCCACTAGACATTGACATGTATTGATTAGTGCGTTATATATCCTAAGATACTTGTGATAAAGACCGTGGAATAGCGCGGCAATAGGGGGCACTATTTTTGGGATATTATGAGGCATATGAGTATGTCATTGTGATTAGTGATTGGCAGGCTTTATAATCGTACCGAGGGCACATGGATCGATATTAGTGATCTTTTTGATCATTGCATAGACCATAGCCTGCAGGGCCATATTAAGATTAACAGTGATACACGCTATGGTACTCGGTACCTCGAGTGCCGCTTCGGATGCTGGCCAGTGATAGCAGAGACAGTAGCCTAGGTGTTGCCGTCCCACCTGCGGGAGTATGTCCGCGCACTAGGCAGACGCAGGCTTGACGGACCTTCAAGTCAGTCGTTACGATTGGGTATTATTACATCATTTGTTTATTAATATTAGCATTGATGCATGCTTTAGTTTCCTTCTTTCCTTCCTTTCTACTACATGTATAGAGGCATGATAGTTCAGTAGTTATATATCTGTTCATACTATACTCAGTTACTCATTATATAGCATTTTTTACTGTTATTTCACTATTCTTGCCTCTAATAGACCTAGTGGGAAGGTCGTGGTTGTCGTCGACCGTACCCACTAGGAACTGCTGTTTAGTAATTCTCACGCTCTTTGTAGTTTTCTTTTCAGAGACAACTGCACCTTTTGTTGATCTTGGTAAGGGAATCGCGCCTAGATAGCACCTCCTACCAGTGTACTTGAACGATAGAGGACCACCAGCTAGATATTTCAGTTTATGCTATACATCAGGATTGGCGATGGCTAGGGCCTTTTATTTGTACATTTATCTTTCTAGTTAGCTGAGACTACATGATGTTGTACAGTGATGTGTCATAGTTTTGTTTATAGTGCTCTGATACATGTAGTTCGTTTATTTAGTGACTTTTTTATTGTTCTTGTGATTTGAAAAACTTTTAGTTGTGATCTCCAGAATTACTTTGCTGCTATTATGTTATGTTGACGCTTAGTCCGGATAGGAAAAACTCTGTCCGTTCGGCGGGTCTGTTGACGTCCACGTGGGCTTTTGCTGTGGAATCAAGGCGTGACATTTCTTCATCAAATTTTGAAGCTACACCTTTAATTCTCTCAGCTCAGTCGGTATCATCTTGTAGGGTGCCTTCGAGATCTGCGTGGTTCCAGGGACCATATCAATCACAAACTCAACCTCTCTGTTTGGCAATATACACGTCAACTCCGAGGAAAACACATCTAGGAACTCATGGACCATAGGGATATCCTCGAGCACTATTGCCGCCAAAGGAATCTCTACTACAGTCGACAAGAATGCTACGAATCCTCTGCTCATCATCTGCCTCGCCATGGATATAGAAATTATGTGAAAAAGGTACTCCGGCAACCTCTTTAGACAAACTCTTCCTGCCTTCTCTCGTAAAAGGTCGCGGTCCTCGCTCCAGAGTCGATGGTCGCAAAGTACCTTGCTAGCTAATTCATCCCGAGCACCACATCGAAATCCCGTAACTGCCTCAAGATCAACAGATCTGCAGGCATAATCCATGGCCCCAGATGCACTAGACATGGCCAACAACACTTCTCCATATGCAATACATGATCAGGAATCTGTATATCTCGTGCATGTGGTAACGGCCCTATCTCTAGTCCATGCAGTGATGCAAATGCTCGGCTAATGAATGAATGCGATGCACCGGTATCAAATAATGCTTGTACTCTAATGCCAGAAATTAAAATGATACCTGCCGCCATAATGTCGGCCGCAGTAGAGTCCTCAACCTACCCGGCATACACCCGGCCGCTCGGTGCCTGCTACCTGCGATCTACCATCCGGTACGCTAAAGCTCGATCTACCTGTTGGTACGTCGATGGAGCTCCCAACATCTGCGACATCTGCTATGGGGAAGAAGGGGTTGAAGCTGTCGACTGTGTCGGTGATGCTGCTTAGGGACATGCTGCTCGCAAATGCCTGGCCTGTCGGCATCTGTAACAACGCCCTTCTCACTAAGAACATGTATGGGCTAATGGGGTCCCCTACAAAAAGATGCGCCCATCCTATCTCCTCTACTGCTATCAATCCCTCAGACCTCTATCACGATGAAGATCCTCGACCTCGAGAGCATGATCGTGGAGGTCTCAGTGGTCATCTCCCACTGGTCTGTCCTCCATCATCAAGTGCTGGATGCTTCCTCTCAGAATTCTGCCCCGACACTGCAGTCCTCTCCCTCAAGACTGTAGCACTCCACTCTACCCAAAGAGCCTGCTCAATCGCTGCATCTAGAGTCTGAAGACGCTAGGCCTGCACCAATGTAAAGATCTCCGACCTCAAACCTCACTCAAATAAGTAAACCTTGTGCGCCTTATCCCTCATGACGAATGGTACACAGTTCAGCAGCAAATGAACTCTCTTGTGTACTCCTGCACCGTCCAATCGCCCTGCTGCAGGTTCTTCAGATCCTCTTCAAACTTTTGCTTAATGTTGTTCGGGAAATAGGCCCCATATAGCAATCCTCAAAACTCGGTCCATCTCACCAGCCATGCACCCTGAGGTAAAGTTGGTCTAATCCTTCGCTACCAAGTATTAGCATCAACATCTAAACAATGTACTGCTGGGTGAACTTGATCCCGCTCTGCTATCCAAGACTCTACTACCCAGGGCTCAATGCGGCTACTATCAAAATGAGGCGGATCAAATCGGGGAAAGCTCGCTAATTTCTCCATGATTCGCTCCTCCTCTGCCTCCGTTAATGGCTCATCCTCCCTCGACGCTTTCTACTAGATGACGGTGTTGTCGGTGCTATCACTGTCGGAGGTACAGGGGTTGCAGGAATCTCTACTGATGTAGTTGGTGGTGGCGCCTGAGGCTCTGAAGCTTGCGGTGCCGTACTAGACTACCACATCAACACCTCGCACATCCGCTATAACAGTGCAACCTGCTACCTAGTAACCTCTGTCAGGACAGCCAACTGCCCCCGAAGATCCTATAGTGCACTCGGTCCCACCTGCTCCCGCTCCATGGGAGGTGCGAGTGGGGCCCGCTTCGGTGGTCGATCTCTGGTGTCATCCTGGTCATCTGCAATAGCACAATGTTAGTCACACACTGTAACTCAGCACTCGACCCAATCTGCCGAAAGTCCAAGAGATCTCTTTGCCTCTCTATGATTATGTCGTCTGCAGCCAACATAATTACCAACAATATTGGTAGACATGTTGATCACTCTTCAATTCCCTTTAAAGAGTTTATACAATTCAATCTCCAACTTTCGCAAAAAGTCACGACTCTCAAGCCTTATACTCCTAGGGTCAGCCAAAAGTCTAAGGTTTCCTAAGTCGTAACGACCTATCCCTAAGCTCTGATACCAACTTAATCTTTCACGCCCCAGGTTATATCGGAACCCGGGCTCGCCAACAGATGTGCCACATATACAGAAACCCCGTGCACATGAAGTGACAAAAACCTACTCAAAGAACAAGAAGTAACAACAAGAGAGAGCAAAAGAGCTAGAAATAACTAAAACATAACCAAAACAAACTGTACAAATACAACCCCAAAAACTAATAATCCATAACCCAACAGAAAAGTAAAAACAACAATATGTACAAAAAGTCTCTTCAAAAACTAGCAAATACTAGGTCCTCCTCTATGAGGACTGAGATTTTTTTGGTGTAATTTGATACTTTTCAGTGGTATTTTTATAGGTATTTTAATTTTAGAATTACTGATTTAATTTTGACGAAAAATGAGTTATTATTAAAGGTGTATAATGACTTGTACTATTCAGTTAAATGAATAGTAACTTGCATTTTATTTTGAAGCTCGGCTTTGAGGATGACTTCGGACGTGAATCAGACACCGTTTCGGATGACCCAATAGGTCATTAATTTTCAATGGTTCGATTGTGCGGAGATAATGGCACTGTCCGATTTTACGTTCGACCCGCGGTTTTCAAGAAAATCTACTTTTATGACAGATTGGCCTTTCAATACTTGATGATTTTACTTTTTAAAATTTTTCGGTGCTCCGTTTTGCGTGAAAATCCATGGAAAGGTCCCATTGGCCAAGATACATGCGTTGGTGAATACTTGGTAAGAAAATCTAAGTTTGGAGGGCTTAATTATAATTTTTGCAATGCGTGAAATTGGAGCATTTTGCGAAGGGGTTAACATTTTATGTGAGAAATTTTACAGTTTTAGCGAGTGGAAGGATCTATGTCAAAGTAGACTCGGACACGATCGTGCGGACTCAAATTTTGCAAAATTCGACGATGCGTATGCTAAATGGCACAGGTACGAAGTTTGAGAGAGAATTGAAGATCGAGAGGTCTTTCGATTAGAACACGGTACTTCGTGTGCCGAAACACATGGAATGGCATCAGAAGGGTTTACTGCGCGAGATGCGCGTGTTGGTGGGGACTTTTGAGAAAATGTTGATGTTGAGGGAAGATACTGCATATTGCTCCTAAACAAATATACATATATGTATATAGATATACGTATGTGATATATATGCATATAGGTATTGGCAATTAGAGGGATGCCCTAGGGTACCCTAACCCTATATTGTTCCCTCTCCTCTCTCCCTTAGCCGCCGCCGCACGGCGCCCCGCCGCCAGCGATCTTCTCGGCCGGCGGGGAGCCCTTAGCCAAGGTTCTCTCTCTCTTTCTCTTTCTCTCTCTCTCTTTTGGATGGAGGCAACACCACCGCGGCCGCCGCCGCCGCCTGCAGGGTTCTCGGCGGTCCTCCCTGTTGCCGTCCCTGCCAGCTGAGGCATCCCCGAGCCGGGATCCTCTGTGGAACCCAACCCGAGGGAGCTCGGGTGGATCCCTTAGATCTGGGCCGCCGCCGTACCTCTGCCGCCGCAGCTGCATCACAAGGCCCCAACTTGTCAGGCAGATTCGTATGATCGGCGTCGGTCACCTCTGAGTCGTATGGAGCCAGAGAGGGAAGTTGCGGCCCTGTTGCTCCAGATTGCATGCTCGGGTTACAGCATTTCATGGCCTCCTCCACTGTTCCAGCAGATCGAGCCACCGGCGACCCTCCAACTAGTGAGCATGGCCTTGCAGCGCACTCGTACATCGCCGCGCTCACCTCTGTCAAGGTCGGAATGGTCCCTATTTGCTGAATAGACAATATCGCTCCCGAGGACATTTTGGCTCAACGGACATGTGGCTTTATTTTCCCTTCTCGGTATTCAGATTTGCTCCGGACAGTGAGTACAGTGTCCAGAACATCGAACCTTTCGAACGATACCTTAGCTGGTGTTCCAAAGTCGTGAAATCAGCGGTATTCTGCTAAACACTATTTTATTATTATATTAATCGCGCGTCGGGTGTTCGGTAGATTGGCTTAGTGATGCGTTTTGCATCGGGGCTATTTTGGACAACATGGTTCAGGTCTAGGATGTTCAAAACTGATGTTTCGAGGCTCGGGAATCCCTAAATTTGGATTTTGTGGCAATCAGCACATAAAATCAGTGGTTTAGGTGTTTATTGTATGTGATTTCGGCTCCGTTTTTGCAGAGCGGGTTCAGCTGCTGGTTGGAGCTGTAGGGAAGCCTCGTTGGCTGGCTGGGTCGCGCTGGTGCAAAGCACGGACCAGCGATGGGCCCTAGGTGGGTTCCGAAGCCAAAAATGATGATTTCCGGGAACCCGGTACGGTGGATTTTGGGAATTTCACCTCCGAATCATACCTCAGGTTGGTTTCTCACCCCACTATTTCCACAGGTGGCTTAGGTGGGGGGACAGGTCAGGCACGGCGCGAGGATACGGTTTAGGTAGATCGCATTAGCGGTCCCCCCTCTGGTTTGTCGGATCGTTGGCGCTAACCATTAATCCCAAAAGCTCGAGCTGTTAGAAAATACGCAACCAATTCACTTAAAGCGTAAAGATACAGCGCCCACGGGTCTCGATTGTGACTCGGCCCCACCAACCTCACGTCACTTCGAACATGACTCGGCCTACCCAGCCTCACGCCATTTCGAACATGACTTGGCCCAACATGGCCTCCCGCCACAGGGTAGGATGCTGGCTTATTTAAGCCAACAATCCCCCCTCCAGCACCTGCACTCATTCGCAGCATGCGGGAATCAAATCCGTGACCTCTGGCTCTGCTACCACTTGTCGGATCGTTGGCGCTAACCATTAATCCCAAAAGCTCGAGCTGTTAGAAAATATGCAACCAATTCACTTAAAGTGTACAGATACAGCGCCCACGGGTCTCGATTGTGACTAGGCCCCACCAGCCTCACGCCACTTCGAACATGACTCAGCCCACCCAGCCTCACGCCATTTCGAACATGACTCGGCCCAACATGGCCTCCCGCCACAGGGCAGGATGCTAGGCCATTTAAGCCAACATGGTTTACCTCTTTTATCTCTCGTATATTCAATAGGTGGATGTTCAGTGGTTCAGTTAGAGGGATTTATATCATGCTTGAGTGATTGAGGCATTGGTTTGAATTTGATTTACATGTATTATGGTATCGGCATTTATGGTTTTATAGCTTCGCGGTACTATAGTTTTTCGCGGTTTATGGAAAATAGTTTTCTACCCCTCGTGGTAGCTGATTTTCAAAGGATACGTTTCTCTATGGAAAATGATTTTCTACCCCTCGTGGTAGCTGATTTCAAAGGATACGTTTCTTTGTGGAAAACGGTTTTCAAAATGGCTTTCAAAATAGTTTTTGTATTATTGTGTATCTAGGATTTTAAAATCAAATTTTCAGGTGGGAAACACTTTCAAGTGATAGGATGCCTGATGTGTTGTGCATTGCATCATCCAGCCTCTAAAGAGTGCTTAGAAGCATGCATCATTCATAAAGATGGTTAGCTGTTTGGACACATGCATCTGAGTGAATGATTGTGGATTATTGTAATTTTATGTTGTGAGTTGTTGTTGTGTACATTGATGTAAATGGTTGGTACGCCGTGCAAAAACAAGGGCGACTCTGTCCGCATGAACAGAGGAACTCTTTATTTGTGGCGAGTCTGTACGTCACGTGGCGCAGGCTGTTCCAAAAATAAGGGTACAAATTTTTCGCAACTCTGATTTTAAACATCACCTTTTAAATAAAGGGTTTTCAAAACGGGCCCCAGGGCATGACAGATTAAGATGGTATCAGAGACGACAACAACCACAACTACATTCATAGGTTTTCTAAATGAACCACAGGCTAGGCGGCCCATAGGAAGACCTAAGGCTTATATTCATGTGAGAGCGCGGGGTTGTTGGGATTAAGTCCCGGTATTTTGGTCGAGCTTTAATAGTTTCGAGGCATATGGTTATTTTATTACCCCATGTCCTGTGCTACAGGTATATGGTAACTTCATTACCTCGTGATAGTATTACAGTTATGGCGTAACACGTGCTTCTGCCGGGAGTGGTGGTGGATTACCAGGCAGGCACCGGGCAGCAGGGTGATATTCACCAGGTATAGCTGCTCATGGACCAGGTGGTGGCCTTGAAGGGCTAGGTGAAAGCACTTACTAGGCCTATGCAGGCGATTCGTCTGCTATCGCCCAGCCTTACTTCCTACGTAGAGCACGAGAGTTACCGCAGGCATCTCTACGGAGACGACACATGGAGCGGCTACGGCTGCGGCTACTACGGTGGTTGTTAGAATACAGCCCGAGGATTCGAAACCGGCCGTTTAAGCGGCTGCGATGTAGGTGGCTGCTGGTGCTACACCGGTGGCTTTAGGTGTTGCTCCTTTAGGCTTTGTAGGTATGGCTGTGATGCCTACCCCTTCTCCTAATTCCGCTAGTGGCACAGTGTCACGAACGGTGGAACGAACCCAGTTATGGGTGAACTTGGCGAGTTGGAGAAATATGACCAGCCTAAGTTCAGCGGCAAGATTCTCGATCTATGGATTAGGGAGTATGGATTGATGTTATGGTAGGGATCATCATAGGGTCTTAGACAGGGTAATAGATCGGTGCGGGTGTACGAGCGGGAGTTGACCGACTCTTTAACTTCGTTCCGTTTGTGTTGCAGAACGGGCAGCACAAGGTTTGGCGTTTGTCAAATGCGTCGGAAGGTTTTCACTAATTGAATCATCAGTACAGGTATTTCGACCTTCTGCTAGTTCACATGTCAAATTGGCGTATGTTGGAACTGGTTAAGACGCAGCTTCGATGTCAGGTCTCAGTTGGTGCACACATCGTGGGCGGCTGTCCCAACACCTAAGTTGGTGGGCTATGGGATAGCAGGTGTCTACGAAGGCTCATGGCATGTCGCAAGATACTCCATGAAGTTATAAGAGGTCTTGGCACATTAGGTGTTGGTTAGATGGGGTTCGGAAGTTGATTAAGAAACCATGTTTCGATTGCACTGGCTAGTGTGGTTCGCGAGTCTATGTCGCGTGCAGTCATCGGTCGTTGAAGGAAGCTGTAGGATTCCTAGGGAGTTGGCTCAAGGTTGGTCTTGTTTCGAAAGTCGGCTTACAAATTCGATGTTTCTATGGTGTTTCGGTGCACTTCGGTGCGGTATAGGGGTATTTCTTGGCTCGGTATATATGTCACGTCTCCAACTTGTCGTTGGCTATGGATCTGCAGGTATTTCGCCTTCCTTTTGATAAGTACGTTGCTGTAGACAACATAGTGTCGAAAGTTGAAAAGAAATACCCTATCCCATTTGGGGACTATCAGGATTAGGTCGATGTATTTCCTTGCAAGACAATCTCTATAGACTGTCTTGTGAGAATGCTAGAGTCGTGGTCATCCCCGACCACGCGGTAAGACTTGGGTAATTCCCAGGCGGTACTTGTGTAGTTGTTTATCAACACTGCCAATGGTACATGTTGCGATGTGGGCCTGGGTGCATACCAACCTGGTAGTTGTGCCTTGCACAGCTAAGCAGTGTGTTGGGTAATGCAATCTCGGTTGTGTTACTGAAAAGTATGAATCATGTTTGGTAAGTAACCTGAGCATGATTGTTGGCTCAAGAGTCATTGCACGTGACAGCGTACAAGGTTTACGACATGGCTAGTCATGAATATCTTAGAGTGGAACGCTATTCTGGTCACTTGGTGACAGACACGCCTGGGTCTCATTGAGACCGACATTTAGTGTTGCTGGGAACATCGATCGCTAGGGTTTCTTTGGGGATGGCAGCGATAGGGTCTCGTTGAGATAGATGTTGGGCATCACTGGTAGTTATGGTCGCGTGTTGCGATTGGCAACCCTGTTCACCTAGTGACGGACATGCAAGGATTTGTTTTTGTCGAATCGAATATACCCGAACAGGCAATTGAGCAGGCTAATTTGTCGAGCTCAATTGGTAGTGGCAGCCTTGGACTTTTTGACCCAAGCGGAAGGTTAGGTCTTGGACCTAGAGGAGTAGAATGTCGTCGGTGGGTTTTCGACGATATGGGACTGACCTTGGTAGTTTGTAATATAGACTAATGGGAGGCTATAGCCTCCGAGGCGAGTGTTGCTAATACAGGATTAAGGGCGTTGGTGTCGGTGTGCACCTGGTTTCTGGGCTAGACTTGGTAGGGGGACTCGTGGTTTTGTTCCGAAAGAATAAGACATAGGCTTTCGACTTAATCGAGTCGGATAAAGATACGTGGACCAAGGTTAGTTGACTTGGAGTTTCAGGTCGGTGAGCATTTATTGCTCAGGTTTTGGCAGGTGTGGGATCGGATAGTCCAGGTTGCGGTACAGTCTTAGTCCGTGGGTTATTGGACGGTGGTGATCCCAGTGGGTTTTGGTCTGTAGGCTTAGGGTGGCACATTTCCCCTCATCTCGCCCGGGTGGAACCGCATGTTTAATGCTTCCTTACTTCAGAGATAGATCCTTGATCCATCCCAAGTGATTGATATCCATAATGTACTATTTTGGGAGGACTGAGCTTCAAAGGAGCTCCGAAGCAGATTCTAGTACTAGAGGATAGTCCACTACAGAGTTTGATCCTTCTAGGTTCAAAGGAAATGTAGGTGAATGAGGAGTAGCATCAATACTCGAAGGTTAAACCACAATGGTGGGACGATATCCGAATTTGATTACGGTAGGTGCGTAGTCAAGTTTCGGGGACGAAACTTTTGTAAAGAGAGGATGATGTGAGGACTTCGATTTTTATGGTATAATTTGATGCTTTTCAATGGTATTTTTACAAGTATTTTAATTTTGTAAATTACTGATTTAATTTCGTTGAAAAATGAGTTATTATTAAAGGTGCATAATGACTTGTACTATTCACTTAAATGAATAGCAACCTGCGTTTTATTTTGAGGCTCGACTTTGAGGATGACTTCGGATGTGAATCGGATACCGTTTCGGATGATCCAATAGATCGTTTACGATGGTTCGGCTATGCCTGAGATGATTGCACTGTCCGATTTTACGTTCGACGAGCAGTTTTCGAGAAAATTTGCTTTTATCGCAAATTGGCCTTTCATTAATTGATATTTTTGCTTTTTAGAATTTTTTGATGCTCCGTTTTGCGTGAAAATCCATGAAAAGGTCCCACTGGCCAAGATACACGTGTTGGTGAATTCTTGGTAAGAAAATCTAAGTTTGGAGGGCTTAATTGCAATTTTTGCAAATGCATAAAATTGGAGCATTTTGCGAATCGATAATCATTTTATATGAACAATTTTACAGTTTTGGCGAGTGGAAGGATCTATGTGAAAGTAGCCTCGGACATGATCGTGCGGACTCGAATTTTGCAAAATTCGAGGATGTGTATGCTAAATGGCACAGGTACGAAGTCTGAGAGAGAATTCGAGATCGAGAGGCCTTTCGATTAGAACACGATACTTCGTGTACCAAAATGCATGGAATGGCATCAGAAGGGTTTACTGCACGAGATGCGCGTGCTGGTGGGGACTTTTGAGAAAATGTTAATGTTGAGGGGCCATACTGCATATTGCTCCTAAACATATATACATATATGTATATAGATATACGTATGTGATATATATGCATATAGGTATTGGCAGGTAGAGGGATGCCCTAGGGAACCCTAACCCTATATTGTTCCCTCTCCTCTCTCCCTCAGCTGCCGCCGCACGGTGCCCTGCCGCCGGCGATCTTCTTGGCCGGCAGGGAGCCCTTAGCCAAGGTTCTCTCTCTCTCTCTATCTCTCTTTCTCTCTCTCTCTCTCTCTCTCTCTCTCGGATGGAGGAAACATCACTGCAGCCGCCGCCGCCGCCCCGCCGCCTGCAAGGTTCTCGGCGATCCTCCCCGCCGCTGTCCCTGCGGGCCGAGGCATCCCCGAACCTGGATCCTCTGTGAGACCCAACCCGAGCGAGCTCGGGTGGATCCCTTAGATCCGGGCGGTCGCTGCACCTCCGCCGTCGGCAGCTGCATCCCGACGCCCTCACCTGTCGGGGCCGATCCCGTACTGTCAGCATCGGTCACCTCTACGTCGTACGGAGCCAGAGGGGGAAGCTACGACCCTGTTGCTCCAGATTGCAGGCTCGAGTTAGAGCATTTCATGGCCCCCTCCATCGTTCCGGTAGATCAGGCCGTCGGCGACCCTCCAACTAGTGAGCATGGCCTTGCGGGGGCCGTGCTCACTCTGTCAGGGTTGGATGGTCCATGTTTGCTGAACAGATAATGTCGCTCCCGAGGACATTTTGGCTCAATAGACAGGTGGCTTTATTTTTCTTTCTCGATATTCGGATTTGCTCCGGACTGCGAGCACGATGCCCGGAACATCGAAACCTTTCGGACGATACCTTGGCTGGTGTTTCGAAGTCACGAAATTAGCGATATTCTGCTAAAAACTATTTTATTATTATATTAATCGCACACCGGGTGTTCGGTAGAATGCCTTAGTGATGCTTTTTCACATCGGGGCTGTTCCAGACTGCATGATTTAGCTCTAGGATGTTCAAACTTGATGTTCGAGGCTCGGGAATCCCTAAAGTTGGATTTCGTGGCAATCGGCACATAAAATCGATGGTTTAGGTGTTTATTGTATGTGATTTCGGCTCCGTTTTTGCGGAGCAGGTTCAGCTGCTGGTTGCAGCAGTAGGGAAGCCTCATTGGCTCGGCACCTTCCTGACCCCCCCCCCCCCATTGACTCCTATGGGCCCTAGGTGGGTTCCGAAGCCAAAAATGATGATTTTCGGGAATTCAGTATGGTGGATTTTGGGGATTTCACCTCCGGATCACACCACCTAGTGTGCGGCTGTCCCGATACCCAAAATTGAATTTTTTGGGACAGTGAGGGTAGTCGAATGATTTTCGGAGTGTTTCGGGACACTTCGGGGCTAATCCGGACCACAAAATGCAGAAATCGGGCCATTTCGGGCGCGGTTTCATGTCGCACGGGTTGCTGCTATTTGCAACAGGGTAGAAGCCTTATTTGCTTGTTTTAGGATGAGATTTGACACCTCGGGTCACAGCAAGAGGGCTGCGGGTGGTTCCGGTGCCGAAATAGGCATTACGGGTGCCGCACCGATGATTTTCGGGACCTTGGTTTCTCGGGTTGGCACACTACTTTTGCAGCTGCACCAACGACATCAAAATAATGTGTTGGGATAGCGGGCGAGATAGGATAAGTGTGGGACTTGTTTCGGAACACCCCGTGGATTGGGGTGACATTCCGATGAGTCGGTGCGACAATTGGGTGATCTTTCGGTGACCATTGAATGGGATACCGATCGTTCGCCTGTTTGGACTCACATAGAATCATAGGCTTTTGTAATTAGCGGGTTTTGGCAAATTACGGCTTTGGATGGGACTTTGCATAGGTCCGGATTGTAGCGAGAAGCATCGGCAGGGGGTCGACGACCCGGCTTTATTCTACGGTAGAGGTGGGTGCTTTGAGCTACTAGTCGGTGAGACAATATTTACTCGGTTTTCTATTCCTTTACATTGAGTAAATTACTTTTTAGTATTTATTCTCTCTTAACTCTACATGTCGGCATCTCTTCTTCATTTTTGGCATTTACTTTTACTATCTTGCATAGTGGTGGACGGCTGGCTACTTGACATGTAGAGTAGGTTTCTATACTTCTTGACTATCTAGGGACCATCAGGTCCGGGCATCACGGCACCTTTATATACATCATGATTCGAACTTTTGATCACGATTACCGGCGTTCATATGCCAAGGGATTCGGCTTTATGCCACGATTATCGGCGCCAAGGCAGTCGGCTTCAGGTCGACGTTTGATTGATCATCTCATTAATTTGTCGCTATGCTGGGAATTATTCTAGACACCGGGTCGGTTTGGCCACCGACAAGGGATGTACTTATCCGGATAGGTCGCCCATCGTGACGCGTGAATGAAGGCTAGTGCATTATAGTGACGGGCATTCCCTGAGGTCGACGGACCAATAAGGCAGATTACGGATTGGGTCCTGACGTGGACTTTTCATTTTTGAGGCTATTAGTTGGATAGTTTCTCTTTTACAGTAGTGGCTTCTAGTCATACATTCTATTCATATTTATTCCTTGCTATTGTAGGCATGATTTTCATCAAACCACATGGCAGGTTGTGGATTGGGTACAGGCATTGGACCATTCATCCATCAAGGCATATAGAGATAGGTTCCTTACAGTAGCAGCATGTTGATTTGTTTATTGTTTATATATATATATATATATATATATATATATATATATATATATATATATATATATATATATATATATATATATATATATATATCTTGCTATTGTAGGTTTACTTTCAGTCCATCATATGTCACGCCCCGGATTACTCATTCCCCGGGCACGCCAACAGATCCGCCGTATACATAGATATTTCTAGGTATACGAAGCGATAGCTAACCTGTAAACAAACATACAAGCAACTACAAGAGATATAGAGCTGAAATAAAACATACTACTAACAGAAGCCACATGTACATATAGGATCCAAAATACAACAGTCCCTCCAGAACCAAAATAGGCACAAGTCCACAGTATATGTACATGGCTCAACTCAAAAATAAACTATCTCCAGTAGGGTCCTCCTCTAGGAACAACAGGGACAGGTAGGGATCTAGCTCGCGACTCCCTTACCTCGATCCGCAGAAACAGGCGCAGCAGCCGCAACAGAAGAAGGCTCTGCAAGAAAAAGTGGCAACAATGGGTGTGAGAACTACTATCAAAATAAGTAGTCCTCAGTGGGTACCACTACCGACCTCAACGGTCCACCCACTAAGTCTACGAGACTAACAGTATAGCTGGTAGGTAAAGAACAACAAAGCAAGCTGGAATAAACTCTACAGCTGTAATGCCACTACCCTACCACTATCCAAGTCAACTCTCAAGTAAGAAACACCAAAGTGAAAAGTCACCCCTGACCCAATCTAACGGAACCGCCCAAACAGGCTCGTCCAGCCAACTGCCTAGCCACACCGCACACTATCAAAAAGGGTAGCCGGTCCAAATACCAGATCCAACTAATCTGTTGCGACAGCAACGCAAAAGAGGCCTCACTCCGGAGCGGCACTCGGGGGAGCTACCCAACCGAGTTAAAAGCGTATCTCTGTCGAGCACAAACAGGCTCCGGCAGGCTATAATCAATGGAAATGGGTCAAAATGGGTCGAAGACTCCAAGCTCACGTGCCCTCAGCACAAACAGAAGCTAAAACAAGAGTCTGGGTCCACCGTCAACCCCGACGGCACCCGGTAATACAGAACAGCCTAACCCTGCTGTAAATACAAGCTCGGCATCCCAGCACGAGCGTAAACTCGTCCTACAACAAACTAAGTATCCACCTCGCACTAACAGCGGTGATACAAGTACAGGATTGGCTCCTAGAGCTAAATCTGATAATAGTTCGAAAAGTGACAGTTGTAGTTTCGCGAGTTTTCTCCTAAGTCAATTCCCAGTTCAGCATGTAAAGTCATGTCTATAAATTATCAATTTATGCTCCAAATTCAGATTTCATAATAATAAATGCAAATTCATGAATTCGAGCTACTAACATGATTTAACAGATAATAAAACAGCATGCTGCACTCTCTACAACTTAGGAGGAAATTCGGCGATTTCGGTACATTAACCCACCTCAAAAGCTATCCAACAACGGCTAGGAGTCGAGTGGAAGGCCTCCAATCTTCACTTCAAAATTCCAGCTCCCAAAAGATTTGGATCCATAAGATCAAAGAAAAACCCAAGTTTCAGTTCAAGAACACAAGGGGTCCAGTGAAACATCCACTGTAGCTTACATACCTGTCCGAATTGCGATTGGAAGAATTCCACATCTTCCTCTACGAGTCTTCTATCCAACAAACCAAGTTTCGTTGGATTTGCATACTCCCACACAGCACACGAGCAAGAACACCACCGGTCGACGCTGCAGTTTCAGCAGGAAACCAAGGTCTTCAATGGAGAGAGGTGGAATTTGGGTGGAAATGGAGACTATCCTTGCAAAATTCCAGCTTCACCATGAAGAGGGGAGAAAGGACCTCAGGGGAGATCGTCGACATCTATTAAAGACCACAGGTTTAGGTGTGCTGTGCCCCAAGAACAAAGATACACATAACCTGCTCTCAACAGGAAAACCCACATTCGGGCGCCCGAAACCCAGGAAGTGGGCGCCCGGTTCTTCAGCCTGCACAAAACTCGAGCATCGGACTCTCCGCCGCGGTCCGGTGCGCCCTAACCTGGTCCGGCGGAGTTCACCAACCAATCAACACGTGTCAAGCAGATCGATATTCACGAGGTAGGATTTCCGGACTCACTTTCCGGGCGCCCGATACTGGGTCCGGAATGACTTAGCATTTTTCAGAAAACGAGCACTCAACATCTGGGTGCCCAAAACATAGCTTCCGGGCGCCCTAAAGTCCATACGCCCAAAACTTCAGTTTTGGCTTACTTCGGTGCTCCGAGTCCGTTTTCGCGTCTATTTGACGCCGAAACGACTCCGACTTGTCTCGACCTTCTCCAGATGCGTCGAACAGTCTAGGTTGTACAGTCATTCCGTCAGTTAGGCCCCAGGGGTACTACATCCTTCCCCCCTACGAAAAGTTTCGTCCTCGAAACTTAAACTCATACCTCAAGAAAGCAGCTCGAAAAGGTAGGGGTAGGATTCCCGCATCACCGCCTCCGGCTCCCAAGTCGCCTCACGCTCCTCGTGATTACTCCACTGCACTTTCACGTACGGTATGACTCGGTTGCGCAATTCTTTCGTCTCGCGAGTAAGAATCCGCACCGGTCGCTCCTCGTACCGCAGGTCCTCAGCCAACTCAAGTGGAGTGAAGTCAATCACGTGTGAGGGGTCGAACACATATCTCCTCAGGGCCGAGACATGAAACACGTCATGGACTCCAGCAAGTCGTGGTGGTAGGGCAATCCTGTACGCTACCGGCCCCACTCGGTCTAACACCTCGAACGGGCCAATTGTCACGCCCCGTCGGGCCTTTAACACCAACTAGGTGGAAAGGATAACCGCACGGGCGCATGCCCCAGACCCTCCCTTCTACCCGCCCAAGGCGTCACAACACAAGCTTATCCACGAGGTTCCAACTAGGAACGGAGTACAAGAGTTGCATAAGGAAAGCATCAACATAAAGAAGTTCTACTTCTATTACATCACATTGCACATTTATACATGCCCAAAATTTTCTTTTCATTCCATACACCATGTTCCAAAACTATGGAATACATAAGTTTCATACATGTAATGGAAATCCCCTATACTATCAAAGTCCAAGACTAGGGGTACAACTCTATGAATCACCAAAATGGAAGGGCCGCTATCTAGAGAGCTAAACCCTTGCCTCGCACCGCCGCCTCACTCGCGGAAGGACCTGAAAAACGTGGGATGAGAACTATAAACATAGTTCCCAGTGGGTAAGGCCACCCAAGAGAGAAGCTCGACCCACCAGGTCCAAAGAAATACCATATGCATAAGTTAGATCACAAATAACTATGCAACAATTATTTACATGCTTGTAAATAAACATAAAGGATGCAACCAAATAAATGTAACTTATCATTCTCTCCTAGGTTCATCCTATATTTCACATTGACTAAGTTCAATTACTTGTCATTTACTTATGGTTTCGGAATCGCCGTCTCACCATAAGGGTTCCAACATTCAAGGAGTGAACTCGTCACCTCCTAGTTCGAGTAGCGAACTCGTCGCATACTCGGGATAGCAAAATCGTCGCATACCCCATCTCAACACCGCCATCACATGGCATGGGTAGCGAACTCGTCGCATACCCGGGATAGCAACCTTGTCGCACATCCCATCTCGACACCGCCAACTCATGGCGTGGTAGCGAAATCGTCGCATACCCGGGAAGCAAAAATCGTCGCACATCCCGTGTCAACACCGCCAACTCATGGCATGGTAGCGAAATCGTCGCCTACCCGGGATAGCAAAATCGTCGCACATCCCGTTTCAACACCGCCAACTCATGGCATGGTAGCGAAATCGTCGACTACCCGGGATAGCAAAATCGTCGCACATCCCGTTGTTCATATTTTCTTCACTTGCCAACCTAAGTCTCATGACCTTAGGTTCAAGTCACTAAGTCTCACCTATGTTCAATAACACTAGGTTTACTTTCTCATTCTCAACCTAGGTTCCATGACTCTAGGTTCCAATCTCATGTCCAACCTATGTTCAATGACACTAGGTTCCATTCTCACATGTTCCAACCTATGTTCAATAACCTAGGTTCTATTCTCACATGTTCCAACCTATGTTCAATAACACTAGGTTCTATTCTCACATGTTCCAACCTATGTTCAATAACACTAGGTTCTATTCTCACATGTTCCAACCTATGTTCAATAACCCTAGGTTCTATTCTCACATGTTCCAACCTATGTTCAATAACACTAGGTTCTATTCTCACATGTTCCAACCTATGTTCAATGACACTAGGTTTAATCATACATGCAACCATGCAATAAGTATAGATAATTGAATTATACTTGAATTCTATATCATGCAATAGGAGCTCATTGCTCTGCCTATCATGATTTTACCTTTGCCAACATGCAAATTCTAGGGTTCACAATACATACCATTTTATCTTTAAATGGATAATTACCCTAGACATGGAAGTGACCTAATCACTTCGGTAAACACAAACCCACCTTAAGAGCTTCCAAATTCTTGTATTCTTCAAGCCCCTAAGTGTCCAAGCCTTGAGTTCTTTCTTCAACCCAAGCTTCTACAAGAAAACAGTTCGTTACTCATTACGAACCCATAATTCAACTCAATACTTGAAATCAAGTGTTCTAACATAATTTTCTATGCCTCAATTGCAATTTCCGAAGGTCCAAATATTTTTAGAACCTCCCATGGCAAAAATCCTCATTAACCTAGGTTTCACATGCATGCATGTAGAACCTCAAAATTTCTTGGCCAATCTCCACATTTTGTGTTTTAGATTGCCTAGGGTTCCCAAAAACCTCATTTCAAAGGATTAAATCTAAGGTTTGAACCCAAAACGTGAGGAACTAACCTTAATCACGAGTTCCCCAAGCTTCTTCTTGCACCAAGAAGCTTCTTTTCTCCTTTGGAAGCATTTTCCAAGATCAATCCACCCTTTTATCCAAGTTTTGGAGAGATCTCTAGAGAGAGAAAGTGAAGGAGATGGAGAGGAGAAGTGGAGAGAAAGACAATGAGAAGGGGAGAAGGTCTCAGCCCTTCATACACCCCCAATACATGTGAAAAGACTGTTTTGCCCCTCTCCACAAACAACACAAACAACCAGCCAAAATTGGAATTTCGTAACACTGTATACCGGTATGTGCATTGCATACCGGTATACTGGTGCTATTCCGGTATACCCCGGAGGATTCCGCAGAACCCGAGAGCTGGGTTCTCGATTTCAACCATGGCATTCTGGTATACCATCATCACATACCGGTACTAATCACTTCAGTACCGGTATGGAGGTCCACATACCGGAATCCAGTGCAGACTTCACAAGTTTAGCAGTTTTAACTTTTCGAAGTCCGTTTTCGCGCCTCATTTGCGCCGAAAACACTTCTCACAAGTCCCAAACTTGGCTGAAGCCTCACATATAGCCTCTCTTGCTATTTTTCCATCGGAACTCCACAATTTGTAGAAGTTCGGTACGATGCACTGAAATTTAGTGTACTACACCAACAAACCGTGGACTGAGCTTTCCACGAACTCCAAAATGACAAATTCCTCTGGACGGCGAGACTTTCAGAAACACATGATCTCCAATCTGGAACTCCAAGTCTCGTCTCCTAGTATCCGCATAGCTCCTCTGTCGACTCTGGGCGGTCTCAAGACGTCGTCGAACCATCTTGACCTTCTCTTCCGCTTCCAACAGGATATCGGGACCCAAAGTCTTCCTCTCACCCACATCACTCCAATGCAAGGGCGAACGACACTTGAGTCCATACAATGCCTCAAACGGAGCCATCTGGATGCTCGCTTGATAGCTATTGCTGTACGCAAACTCAACCAATCCTAAGTGTCGATGCCACCCTCCACCAAAGTCTAGGACACATGCCCTCAACATGTCCTCCAGAGTATGAATGGTCCGCTCAGACTGACCATCTGTCTGTGGATGAAAAGCCGTGCTAAACCGCAGCTGAGTACCCAGTGCTGTCTGTAGACTCCTCCAAAACTGTGAGACGAACCGTGTGTCTCGATGAGACACAATCGAGGTAGGCACTCCATGCAGTCTCACTATCTCGTCCAAATATAACTGAGCGAGTCTGTCCCTGGACCAAGTAGTTTGCACTGGTAAGAAGTGGGCAGATTTGGTCAGTCTGTCCACTATCACCCAAATGGCGTCGTAACCAGCCTGCGTCCTCGGTAATCCCACGACAAAGTCCATGGCGATCTGGTCCCACTTCCACTCGGGTATTGGGAGACTCTGAAGCTTGCCAGCAGGTACTCGGTGCTCCGTCTTTACCTGTTGACAAGTCAAACACTGAGCCACAAATCTCCCAATATGCCGCTTCATTCCATTCCACCAGAAGTGTGCCTTCAAGTCCTTATACATCTTGGTTCCACCGGGGTGAACCGTATAAGGCGAATAATGAGCCTTTCTCAAAATCTCCTCTCGGATCTCAGAATCCATAGGCACACACAGTCGGTCCCTGTACCGTAGTACTCCCGAACTGTCAACACCAAAATCCCCTGTCTGCCCGCTGGCAATCTGATCTCGAATCCTCATCAAATAGGGGTCCACACTCTGTTTCTCTCGGATCCTATCCAACAGAGTGGTTTGCAAAACCAAAGACATAAGTTTTGCAGTAACCCCAGGGGATACCACCTCAAGCTCAAGTCACCTCAACTCCTCAAGTAATGGCGCCTGCTGAGTGATCATCATACTAAGGCTCTGCGCTGATCTCCTGCTCAACGCATCTGCCACTACATTCGCCTTGCCGGGGTGATACTGGATGGTAATATCATAATCCTTCAACAACTCTAACCACCGGCGTTGCCTCAGATTCAATTCCTTCTGAGTGAACAGATACTTGAGACTTTTGTGATCTGTGAAAATCTCACAGTGCTCACCATACAAGTAATGTCGCCACAGCTTCAGTGCAAACACTACAGCTGCCAGCTCCAAATCATGCGTAGGGTAATTTTTCTCATAATCTTTCAATTGCCGCGAGGCATAGGCAATTACCCTACCATGCTGCATCAACACACATCCCAAGCCACTGTGTGATGCATCACTATAAATCACAAATCCTTCCCCTTTCACTGGAAGGGTAAGAATGGGAGCAGACATCAGTCTCTCCTTCAGCTCCTCAAAGCTACGCTGACACTCAGCGCTCCAAACAAATCTAATCCCATTCCTCGTCAAGCGAGTGAGGGGTGTGGAGAGCTTCGCAAAGCCTTCCACAAATAGACGGTAATAGCTAGCCAACCTGTCACGCCCCGTCGAGCCTTTAACACCAACTAGGTGGAAAGGATAACCGCGCAGACACATGCCCCAGAAACGCCGAATGGATAGAGTCCCTTCTACCCGCCCAAGGCGTCACAATACAAGCTTATCCACGAGGTTCCAACTAGGAACGGAGTACAAGAGTTGCACAAGGAAAGCATCAACATAAAGAAGTTCTACTTCTATTACATCACATTGCACATTTATACATGCCCAAAATTTTCTTTTCATTCCATACTTCATGTTCCAAAACTATGGAATACATAAGTTTCATACATGTAATGGAAATCCCCTATACTATCAAAGTCCAAGACAAGGGGTACAACTCTATGTATCACCAAAATGGAAGGGCCGCTATCTAGAGAGCTAAACCCTTGCCTCGCTCCGCCGCCTCACTCGCGGAAGGACCTGAAAAACGTGGGGTGAGAACTATAAACATAGTTCCCAGTGGGTAAGGCCACCCAAGAGAGAAGCTCGACCCACCAGGTCCAAAGAAACACCATATGCATAAGTTAGATCACAAATAACCATGCAACAATTATTTACATGCTTGTAAATAAACATAAAGGATGCAACCAAATAAAATATTACTTATCATTCTCTCCTAGGTTCATCCTATATTTCACATTGACTAAGTTCAATTACTTGTCATTTACTAATGGTTTCGGAATCGCCGTCTCACCGTAAGGGTTCCAACATTCAAGGAGTGAACTCGTCACCTCCTAGTTCGAGTAGCAAACTCGTCGCATACTCTGGATAGCAAAATCGTCGCATACCCCATCTCAACACAGCCATCACATGGCATGGGTAGCGAACTCGTCGCATACCCGGGATAGCAACCTCGTCGCACATCCCATCTCAACACCGCCAACTCATGGCGTGGTAGCGAAATCGTCGCATACCCGGGATAGCAAAATCGTCGCACATCCCGTGTCAACACCGCCAACTCATGGCATGGTAGCGAAATCATCGACTACCCGGGATAGCAAAATCGTCGCACATCCCGTTTCAACACCGCCAACTCATGGCATGGTAGCGAAATCGTCGACTACCCGGGATAGCAAAATCGTCGCACATCCTGTTGTTCACATTTTCTTCACTTGCCAACCTAAGTCTCATGACCTTAGGTTCAAGTCACTAAGTCTCACCTATGTTCAATAACACTAGGTTTACTTTCTCATTCTCAACCTAGGTTCCATGACTCTAGGTTCCAATCTCATGTCCAACCTATGTTCAATGACACTAGGTTCCATTCCCACATGTTCCAACCTATGTTCAATAACACTAGGTTCTATTCTCACATGTTCCAACCTATGTTCAATAACACTAGGTTCTATTCTCACATGTTCCAACCTATGTTCAATAACACTAGGTTCTATTCTCACATGTTCCAACCTATGTTCAATGACACTAGATTTAATCATACATGCAACCATGCAACAAGTATAGATAATTGAATTATACTTGAATTCTATATCATGCAATAGGAGCTCATTGCTCTACCTATCATGATTTTACCTTTGCCAACATGCAAATTCTAGGGTTCACAACACATACCATTTTATCATTAAATGGATAATTACCTAGACATGGAAGTGACCTAACCACTTCGGTAAACACAAACCCACCTTAAGAGTTTCCAAATTCTTGTATTCTTCAAGTCCCTAAGTATCCAAGCCTTGAGTTCTTGCTTCAATCCAAGCTTCTACAAGAAAACGGTTCGTTACTCGTTACGAACCCATAATTCAACTCAATACTTGAAATCAAGTGTTCTAACATGATTTCCTATGCCTCAATTGCAATTCCCGAAGGTCCAAATATTTTTAGAACCTCCCATGGCAAAAACCCTCATTTAACCTAGGTTTCACATGCATGCATGTAGAACCTCAAAATTTCTTGGCCAATCTCCACATTTTGTGTTTTAGATTGCCTAGGGTTTCCAAAAACCTCATTTCAAAGGATTAAATCCAAGGTTTGAACCCAAAACGTGAGGAACTAACCTTAATCACGAGTTTCCCAAGCTTCTTCTTGCACCAAGAAGCTTAATTTCTCCTTTGGAAGCCTTTTCCAAGATCAATCCATCATTTTCTCCAAGTTTTGGAGAGATCTCTAGAGAGAGAAAGTGAAGGAGATGGAGAGGAGAAGTAGAGAGGAAGACAATGAGAAGGGGAGAAGGTCTCAGCCCTTCATACACCCCCAATACATGTATACGGGTGCTATTCCGGTATACGGGTGCTATTCCGGTATACCCCGGAGGATTCCGCAGAACCCGAGAGCTGGGTTCTCGGTTTAACCATGGCATTCCGGTATACCCTCATCACATACCGGTACTAATCACTTCAGTATCGGTATGGAGGTCCACATACCGGAATCCAGTGCAGACTTCACAAGTTTAGCAGTTTTAACTTTTCGAAGTCCGTTTTCGCGCCTCATTTGCGTCGAAAATACTTCTCACAAGTCCCAAACTTGGCTGAAGCCTCACATATAGCCTCTCTTGTTATTTTTCCATCGGAACTCCACAATTTGTAGAAGTTCGGTACGATGCACTGAAATTCAGTGTACTACTTTCCTCCCTCCTTAAAGAGAGTTTCGGCCGCGAAACTGAATCATACCTCAGCTGGACTCAGCGAAGAGGTAAGGAAACCGCTCCCTCATTGAGCTTTCCAATTCCCACGTAGCTTCGCGCTCACCGTGATTCGTCCATTGTACTTTTACATAAGGAATTTCACGGTTCCTCAAATTTTTCACCTCGCGATCCAAGATACATGGAACACATTGTGTATCCCCGCAAGTTTTGGCGGCAAAGCTAGCCGATATGCCACGGATCCCACACGCTCCAAAACCTCATAAGGTCCAATGTAACGGGGACTCAACTTACCCCGAACACCAAATCGTTTCACCCCTCTCATGGGTGACACTTTCAAGAAGACGCGGTCTCCTACCGCGAATTCTAAATCTCGTCGACGTCGATCCGCATAACTCTTTTGTCTAGATTGAGCCGTCGATAAGCATTCGCGTGCCAAGCGGACCTTTTCCTCCGCTTCACGCAACACATCCGGTCCTAAGACCCTTCTCTCGCCGACTTCGCTCCAATGAATATGAGAGCGGCATTTCTTTCCATATAAGGCCTTAAAAGGTGCCATACCGATGCTAAATTGATAGCTATTATTATAAGCAAATTCAGCCATCGGCAAATGAGTAGGCCATGCACCCTTGAAGTCCAACACACACGCTCGCAGCATATCCTCCAAAATCTGAATTGTCCTTTCTGATTGACCATCAGTTTGAGGATGAAATGCTGAACTGAAATCGAGCCGTGTACCCAAAGCTTCTTGGAAGCTTTTCCAAAAATATGATGTGAACCGGGGATCTCGATCTGAAACTATCGAGGTCGGGACCCCGTGCAATCGCATAATCTCGTCCAGGTAGACTTGTGCTAACTTGTCTCCCGACCAAGTGGTGTGGATTGGCAAAAAGTGTGCCGACTTTGACAAACGATCCACCACCACCCAAATCGCGTCGTGGCCACCTTGTGATCGAGGTAAACCCACAACGAAGTCCATTGCTATGTTCTCCCACTTCCAAACTGGAATGGGCAAATCTTGCAATTTTCCCGCCGGAAAGCGACGCTCGGCCTTCACCTGTTGGCATACTAAGCATTGTGCCACAAAGCGTCCAACATCAAGTTTCATCCCCGGCCACCAATAATGTAATTTAAGATCCTTGTACATTTTGGTGCCGCCCAGGTGAATCGCATAGGGAGAAGTGTGAGCTTCTTTCAAGATCTTCCCACGAATATCCTCGACTTTTGGCACACACAATCGATTTCAGAATCGAATTGCGCCCTTCGAGTCTACATGAAAATCACCGGCGCGCCCTCTCGATAGCACTCCGCACCTTTTGGAGTTCCGGATCACCGGATTGCTTTTCTTTTATTTGCTCCAACAAAGTTGGCCAAATCTCGAGATTCATAAGTCTAGCGGGGACGCCCGGGGCCACGACTTCCAAGTCAAATCGGCCCATTTTCTTGATTAACGGCATTTGTCCCGTCATCTCAATTGCGAAGTTCTCCACGGATTTTCTACTGAGCGCATCGGCCACCACATTGGCTCTACCGGGGTGGTACAAAATGGTTAAGTCGTAATCCTTTATCAACTCCAACCATCTCCGCTGCCTCAAATTCAACTCCTTTTGAGTGAATAAGTACTTTAAGCTTTTATGATCCGTGTACACCTCACAATGTTCCCCGTACAAGTAGTGTCTCCACAACTTAAGTGCGAAGACCACTGCTGCAAGCTCTAGGTCGTGGGTGGGGTAATTCTGCTCATAGCTCTTCAGCTGTCGAGAGGCATATGCTATTACTTGTCCTCTTTGCATAAGCACACACCCAAGACCACGCCGTGATGCATCACTATACACCACAAAGCCCTCCCCCGCAATCGGCAAGGCGAGAACCGGAGCCGAAGTCAACCTTTCCTTTAGCTCCTTAAAGCTTTGGTCGCATTCCTCGCTCCAAACATATTTGGCTCCCTTGCGGGTAAGACGCGTTAGTGGACCGGAGATTTTTAAAAATCCCTCCACGAACCGCCGATAGTATCCCGCAAGACCCAAAAAGCTTCGTACTTCCGTGACATTGGTCGGACGAGGCCAATCCTTGATTGCCTCAACTTTCATAGAGTCCACCGATACTCCTTCCGCGGAGATCACATGACCCAAGAAAGCGACCTCACGAATTCAAAATTCGCACTTTTTCATCTTGGCGAACAACTTGTTCTCTCGAAGAACTTGAAGCACAATCCTTAGGTGCTCTTTATGTTCCTCTTTACTCCGAGAGTAAACAAGAATATTGTCACGCCCCGCTGTGAGAATCCGAATTTTTGGGAATTTGGAATTCTCAGTGTTCCTCTCCCCCATTACTGTGTTTTTACTCGGTATACGTATATAATACAGATATATATGTATATATAGGTATATAAGTGAGTTTTGGTGGAGTTTTTAAGTTTTCGGATTTTCGTCGCGGAGAGTGAACGGCTTAACGGCGCGATCCGGAGTTCGATTTTGGCGATCCAAATGGTGAGTTCGATGTCTCGGCAGTGCTGAGCGCGATGGCGCGATCCGCGTCGACGTGCGGCGAGCGGATAAAAAGTTATTCCATCTTGATCGCCGAGAGGTCGTATGTCACGTTTATCGTTTCGCGTTTTGGACCCCGTTTTTCGCACCGTTTCGCGCGTTTTCGATTTTGGAGGGGTGAATTGGGTTTTTTCCAGCTGTGGGAGGGGGGAACTTTGGCTGAGAGGGTAGGTGAGTGCATTTATGGAACCTCACCTACCCCCTCCCTTTGTCCCTCTCACACTCCACCTCTACCCTCACTCTCTCTCACTCTCCCTCTCTCACTCCTTCTCTCCCTTGCTCCCAGAATGGAGCCCGAGCTCCCCCTGCCCCTCGGCCTCCTCCCTGTGCAGCGCCGGCCGCCGCCGGCCACTGCCTGGCCGGAGCAGCTCCGGCCACCCCCCCTCTCTCCCCATTTTCTCTTTTTCTTCTTCTTCTTCTTCTCCTTCTTCTTCTCTGAGGTGAGCACCCAGGGGGAACCCACGCCGAGCTCCCCCTGAGGTTTCTGTGACGCGGGGGACTGCCGCCGTGCCGCCGGAGGGCCGCCGGAAGCAGCCTGAGCTGCTGCGGCCAGCTGCTGGAGCAGCAGCTGGCCGAGGGTGGTGAGCCCCTGCCGCCGCCGCCTCCCGCACCCTGGGAAGGTGAGCGTCACCTCCCCCGCGATCTCCGGCGCCGCCTCCTGCCTCCCCGGCCATCGCCGTGCCGCCGCCGGAGAGCCGCCGGAGCCGCCGCGGGCTCGGCTAGGGCAACCTCTGTCTCCCTGCTCCGCCGCCGCCACCGCCTCTGTTTTTGTCGCGGTCACCGACAGGGCGATGTCCGGCGACCCCCTCGAGCCGGTGCTCGCATCGCCGCCGGCCGCCGTTGCCGTTCGTTGCCGGCGCCGCCGTGCCCTAGCCCCTGGCAGCCAACCCGAGAGCTATCCTCTTCCCCGCCGCCGCCGCCGCCGCTTCCCGCCGCCGGCTGAGGTGAGCCTCCTTCTCCTTGGCACCTCCGCTGCCGATGCTGGCCGCCGCTGGCCCTGCCTGCCGGCCGGCAGCCGGCCGGAGCTGGTTGCTCCGGCCGGGGCCTTGCATTGTGGTGTTTTTGTTTTGTTGGGATGTTTGAGCTCCCTGCGGACCCCCGAAGCTCGGGAGGGTGAGCCCGGCGATCGCAGCGATGTGCTGAACACCGTGCTCACCCTAGTTCTGGTTTTGGTTGAGCCGTTGCGTCGTGCGGCCTTTGTCGGGCTATTTTTGCCTTTTGCTCGCTGTTTTTATGCACTTTCCCGGACTGCGACTGGTCCTGTCGCAGTGGGGCTGTGAGCATAGCCTCCGTCACGTCGTTGCCGATCCGCTGGTGCTTGCGGAAGGTTGTGCGGATGTACGGCTTGCTCACGCGGCCCTAGTTAAGCTTGCTTTTGTGCGCGCGCCCACTATTTTTATGGGTTTTCCCGGCTTGCGACTGGTCCTGTCGCAGCGGGACAGTGAGTACGGTCTCCGTGACGACGATACCTATCCGCTGGTACTTGCGGAAGTTCGAGCAGACGAACGGATTGCTCGAACGGCCTAATTTAGTGATTGTATGTTTGTGTATGTTGCATGTTTGGGGACTTAGGCGTTTGTGACAGCGTAGCGACGCTGTGGGCAGCAAGGGTAAGGTCTTGGAGACCCTGTGGACTGTTTGTCCTACCCCCTCGCCCTTCGTGTGGTTTCGGACTTGTTTCCGACGCGTTTTTCGATGAAATAATCGGCAAAACGCACGTTTCTAGTTGTGCGACTCACTCGCTGTTTTCGCGAGCGACTTGGCTTCATCGTGTGGCCTCGTTGGCTGTTTATCATCGCTGTCCCGAAGTTTCGAGGACAGCGGATGAGTGATGTGGGGTTCCGGTGCCAAATCGACACTTTTCGGGAACCCGGGAAGCCTTTACGGGTGCGTTTGATGTTCGTGGCACCCCGTTCTTGTGCTCGCTGTCCCGTCACTTGGTTTGTTGTGTTCGGGGACAGCGAGGGGCCTTGTTGGCTGTTTGGTACCCCTCTGGGGCTTTGTGTGGTTTCGGGATCGTCCCGGTGGGTTTTCCGGGCGATCCGTCGGTTTCGGGATGCGAGAGATTAGTGTTTAGCGTCGACTTGGTGGACCTTGACCCTGTGAGTCTTTCGTAGGTCCTGTCGCGGTTCCCGAGAGCCGTCGGTGTTAGACTTGATCCTACCTACAGGTGGGTACTTCGACCCGGAGTCGGTTCAGTGGACTACGGTGATACCTTTCTATCCCTTCCTTTGCTTTTCTGTTAGTAGTTCACTTGACTCCCGTAGACTCTACTCATATGCGTGCTTGGATAGTAGAGTAGTGTGGGTTGCATGTTCTTTGAGACGACCCAGTCGGTCGGTGGGGATCGCTTGTCATTCTGAGCGACCCTAGTGTGGTTTGCATGTTCTTGAGACGACCCAGTCGGTCGGTGGGGATCGCTTGTCAGTCTGAGCGATCCTAGTGTGGCTTGCATATTCCTTGAGACGACCCAGTTGGTCGGAGGTGATCGCCTGTTGTTCCGAGCGATCCTAGTTGTGGTTTATTGGTTGCTTCTCGGCTTGTTGCCGTTCTGTGGTTTGAGCATATGCATCGATCGTCACAGCTCTTCCCGCACTTCACGTACACCGCGGTCTGATCCACCGTTTAGAGGTGTTCTTTTCCGGAAAAGGGTCGTGAATTTCTACCGACCCGTGGCCCCGAGCATTGCGTCGGGATGGATGGTGCCGTTGGATTGAGCAGGGTGACAGTGCCAGGGCCACATCCCGGTGGCTATAGATTGGGTTCACTTTGTGGTTATCCCCTTTGATGCATACTAGTTGTTTACAGTAGCATTGTTATTTCTGTTATAGGTTCAGCCTCATATTTACTTTTGCTACTGTTTACCATATCTATCTTTTGTTGACCCTCGTGCCGGTGTGTACACCTCGCCTTCGTCGGCTTGCGGTACCCACTGGGAGGGGAGACATGCGTGCATGTTCTCACCCCCCACCCCCTTTACAGATTTCAGGTGAGCAGGGTGGTGAGTGTCGGGACGCTGCGAGGCACGCCTAGATAGTAGCTCTAGAGGTTCCGACTCGTGAGGCTACATCCCCAGATTTGGTTATTCCCCTACCTCTATTTGATAGATGTAATGTGTGGTTCAGTTACCCCGTTGTAAATTCTAGCATGCTTATGTTGTGGATTCATTCTATATGCTTGTGTGATGACTGCATGCTTGGACTAGTTGATTGTATCCTTGCTTTTCAATCGTTTCGTTATCTAGCATTTCGGTTTTCTACCCCTCGTGGTAGCGTCGTAAAACAAGGTTTCCGTGTGGGAAACGGTTTTCAAATGGATTTCTGATTGCTCGGTTTTGTGATTTCAAAAAGAGAGTTCTCGTGTGGAGAACAGTTTTCAAAGGCTTCTTCAATGATTGAGATTAGGGTTTCAAACTAAAGCTTCTGGGTAAGGAGCAGCTTTCTAGAATGATTGTTGCTTGTGCATTGCATCATCCTTCGCTTAAGGATTTGCTTAGATTCATACAGGTTAAGGACTGCTAGCTGTATGAATCTCTCGTTGTGTTGATGTGCTGTTGGGATGAATGAATGGTGGTTGTGATCCTGTTATTTGTTGTTGGACGCCGTGCAAATACAGGGGAGGCTCTGTCCGTGTGTACAGTGGATCCTGTATTTGTGGCGGGTCTGTACGTGGCGCGGGCTAGGCTTTTCAAAAAAAAAATTTAGCACGTTTTTCCGCATCTTGCACTAGCCCGGGGCGTGACAGATTAAGATGGTATCAGAGAGTAAAGGAAACAAACACTCCTTCATTCATCAACTTGTAACTGAACCACTGGTTAGGCTGACCCATAGGAAGACCTAGGATGTATAGGCGCGCGAGCTCGAGGGGTTTGTTTTCGGCTTGTGTTTTGTGGGAGTTGCCGACCCCTTTTCTCTTGCGCTGGTTTCTGCTTTTTGCAGTTGGCTTGTGGTCTTGGTAGACCTCCTCGTCCGGGTCGTGGTGGTGGGCATGCGTCTGTGGAGCTGTCTGCTGGTTTTCTGTTTCGGGCCGTTGTGGCCGGTTCGAGTGAGGAGCTGGCAGGAGGCGGACAGTCTGGTGGAGATCGTGCTCTGTGTGCTTGGGGCCGAGGCGAGTGGTCAGCTGGCGACCCTCTCCGGCATGTTCCGGCTTGTTCCGATGGTTTTGCAACAGGCCACGGCAGCTGCCGCTCCAGCCCCTCCTACTCCGCCGTGTACCCCGATGACTGCAGACCCTCCTGTGGCACCCACCCCGATGTGCGACGATCGTGACGATGACAGCGACCTTGTCGGCTGTTTCGCGCGTGGACGCCGACCCCGTGTTTGGGGGTGGTGGTCACACTCAAGCGTGTTGGACGGAATTCCTGTGTTTGATCTGCCCTAGTTCGCAGGCTCGTGCTGTTTCTGGTAATGGTGGTGGGGTACCAGACAGATCCCAAGTGGCCGGGTGTTTTTCCCTTTGTGTAACCACTCGTTGGTGAGTGGTGGCCCTCGTGGGCTTGGGAAACGTCACTTGGTGGATCTGTGTTGTTGTGGGGCTGTTCTCGCCCTGTCCCCACTTTCCGTGTTGAGCACGAGGGCCTCTGCGAGCGTCTCTACGGAGACGGTGCTTTGAGCTGTTTCGACCGCATTTTGGGTGTTATCCCCTCTGTTTTGTTGGGTAGGGCTGTGGAGCCTACCCCTCTGACGTCTTGCTGGTGGCATCGTCAGTGTTGGTTTTTCGACCATTGGCTAGTTCTGGCGTCGAACTGACGTGTACTAGACTGAGTGGACACTGTTGAGTGTCGGGTGTTTGTTGGTGCCTACGTGGCTTGCGGCTATCCTAACGCCTAAATTGGTGTCTTATGGGATTCCGGGTGGTATTTGTAGGTTTCCGTGTTGCCGCGAGATCTTCCAGGTTCTTGTTGGAAATCTCACCGCGTCGACGTTGGTTAATCGACGCTGGTTTTGTTCTGCCTCCGGTTTGATTCGTGTGGTTGACGACCCTTGTCACCTGTAGCTGTCGGTTCGTTGTTGGAAGCCGATGACTCCTAGGGAGTTGGCTCAGGGCAGACTTTGTTTTGTGGGTCGGTTTGCTGTTCCCGTTAATTCGGTGACTCGTCTGTGACCTTGGTCCAGCTATTGAGTGGTTGACCCGGTACCTTCGTGGTGTTGCCAACTGGTTGTTGGCCTTGACCTTGGGATATTTCGCTTTTCTTTTGATAAGTACGTTGGCTGCAGACAACGTAGTGTCGAAAGTTAGAACGAAATACCCTATCCCTTTTGGGGACTTTCTGGATTGGGTCGGTGCTTTCCCTTGCAAGACTTTTCTCGCTCGTGGCCGTCTTGCGGAAAGCTGTGTGTTGGTCATCCCTGTTCCTGTTGTGAACCTTGAGCTAATCCTGGCGTGGTTTTGCGCAGTTGATTGACCATCACTGCCGTTGGTTTGACTCCGGTTGAGTCAGGGTGCCCTTTTAGCTCGGTCTCGGGATGACGGGAGCCTGGTGGTTGGCTCCGAGCTGTGTTCGCGTGCTGGGTTTTCGCCGCGTCTTTCGTGTAGTCTTGCTTTGGAGCGCGTGTCCGATCTCTTTGATCTGACGTTCGGCATCGTTGGTGTTGTATCGCTTGTTGCGATTGGCAGCCCTGTACACCTGAGTGATGGACTCTGTAATGGTTTGACCTGTTCCGACTTCTGTGACAGACCGAGTTTAGGAACTTCCTCGGCTTGGGCGTTGATGCCGGCGATTTGTTGAGGGTTCTCCTCAAGATCGCCGCCGCCCCTTTGAGTAGCTGTCGAGGTAAGGCGCGTTGTTTCTCTAGACTCCCGCCTGTCTGTTGAGCGCCTAGGAGCCGATGGACTGTTTGACCCGTGCCCCTATCTTAGCATCGACACAGCCTGGTGAGGTTGTCGTGGCCTTGTGCGATGCATCTTGGATGGGATTGGGGTGCGTGCTCATTCAGCATGAGAAGGTTATCGCCTATACTCCGCGCTAGTTGATGGACTATGAGAAGATCTATCTGGCGCTCGATCTCGAGTTAGCAGCAGTGGTGTTCGCTCTCAAGCTTTGGAGACCTGTACCTTGTGGAGCTACCGCGTAGTTGTTGCCTTTGGAGGTACACCCACCTTGACGGATCAGTTTTTCGGTGAGCAACCGATGGATCCGCACTGGTAGAGAGTGCGAGCTGGACAGAGAAGGTGACTTCGTGCTACATGCTGTTGGTCTTCCTTCGAGGATGGAGTTGTGTGCCCAGTGTTCAGGATTTGAGGTGAGAGTTTTGGCTGAGGCACACCAGTCGCCGTACACCGTTCATCCTGGAGAGACGAAGATGTACCGCGACTTGTGGCTGGTTTCTGGTTGTAACGCAGCATGTGGCACTGTGCCGGGTTTGTCAGCAGAGAAGCTTTGACCTTTGCCTGTACCTGTAGGGAAGTGGGAGCAGATCACCTTGGTTTTCGTCACCGGGTTGCCTCGTTCTCAGCGAGGTCATGTTGCGATCTGGGTTTTTGTGGAATGTTTGACGAAAACAGCTCACTTCCTACCAGTACATTCGTTTTTAGTCTTGGAATCGACTGGCGCAGCTCCACTTGGATGAGTTCGTCGGGCTGTCTGGAGAGCCAGTGTCGATCGCTTTGGACTGGAGTTCTCGCTTCGTTTCCCAGTTCTGGAGGATCTTGCTATAGGCACTGGGGACGAGGCTCGACTTTAGCTCAGTTCAACCCTCTGAGTGTTGGGCAGTCGGAGCGAGTCTTCAAGACTCTCGAAGTTATGCTCCGGGCATGCGTTTTTGGCTTTTGGTGAGGGTCGGTTCAGATATCTTCCCCTGGTGGAGTTTGCCTTCTGCGACAGCTTCCTGGCGAGCGTTGGATTGGCACCGTGCGAGGCTTCGTGTGGAAGTCGTTGTCGATCACTGTTCTGTTTGGTTGACGTGGGTGAGCGCCGTGTGATCGGCCCGACAACAGTTCAGCTGAGGGAGGATCTCAGCTGCGGTGAGGTGCCTGTGAGGTTTTTGGCTCGCAATGTGAAACAGTTGAGGAATCGGAGCTTCCTGTTTGTGTGACTGCGTAGACGAGTCACTTGGAGTGCAAGACTTCTTGGGTGCTGGAGTCTGCTTCATGTGAGAGGTATCCGCTGTTGTTCGCGGATGGTGTGTGGGTAAGTTTCGGGGACGAAACTTCTTGTTAGGTGGGAGTGATGTGAGAATCCGAATTTTTGGGAATTTGGAATTCTCAGTGTTCCTCTCCCCCATTACTGTGTTTTTACTCGGTATACGTATATAATACAGATATATATGTATATATAGGTATATAAGTGAGTTTTGGTGGAGTTTTTAAGTTTTCGGATTTTCGTCGCGGAGAGTGAACGGCTTAACGGCGCGATCCGGAGTTCGATTTTGGCGATCCAAATGGTGAGTTCGATGTCTCGGCAGTGCTGAGCGCGATGGCGTGATCCGCGTCGACGTGCGGCGAGCGGATAAAAAGTTATTCCATCTTGATCGCCGAGAGGTCGTATGTCACGTTTATCGTTTCGCGTTTTGGACCCCGTTTTTCGCACCGTTTCGCGCGTTTTCGATTTTGGAGGGGTGAATTGGGTTTTTTTCCAGCTGTGGGAGGGGGGAACTTTGGCTGAGAGGGTAGGTGAGTGCATTTATGGAACCTCACCTACCCCCTCTCTTTGTCCCTCTCACACTCCACCTCTCCCCTCACTCTCTCTCACTCTCCCTCTCTCACTCCTTCTCTCCCTTGCTCCCAGAATGGAGCCCGAGCTCCCCCTGCCCCTCGGCCAACTCCCTGTGCAGCGCCGGTCGCCGCCGGCCACTGCCTGGCCGGAGCAGCTCCGGCCACCCCCCCTCTCTCCCCATTTTCTCTTTTTCTTCTTCTTCTTCTTCTCCTTCTTCTTCTCTGAGGTGAGCACCCAGGGGGAACCCACGCCGAGCTCCCCCTGAGGTTTCTGTGACGCGGGGGACCGCCGCCGTGCCGCCGGAGGGCCGCCGGAAGCAGCCTGAGCTGCTGCGGCCAGCTGCTGGAGCAGCAGCTGGCCGAGGGTGGTGAGCCCCCCTGCCGCCGCCGCCTCCCGCACCCTGGGAAGGTGAGCGTCACCTCCCCCGCGACCTCCGGCGCCGCCTCCTGCCTCCCCGGCCATCGCCGTGCCGCCGGAGAGCCGCCGGAGCCGCCGCGGGCTCGGCTAGGGCAACCTCTGTCTCCCTGCTCCGCCGCCGCCACCCGCCTCTGTTTTTGTCGCGGTCACCGACAGGGCGATGTCCGGCGACCCCCTCGAGCCGGTGCTCGCATCGCCGCCGGCCGCCGTTGCCGTTTGTTGCCGGCGCCGCCGTGCCCTAGCCCCTGGCAGCCAACCCGAGAGCTATCCTCTTCCCCGCGCCGCCGCCGCCGCTTCCCGCCGCCGGCTGAGGTGAGCCTCCTTCTCCTTGGCACCTCCGCTGCCGATGCTGGCCGCCGCTGGCCCTGCCTGCCGGCCGGTAGCCGGCCGGAGCTGGTTGCTCCGGCCGGGGCCTTGCATTGTGGTGTTTTTATTTTGTTGGGATGTTTGAGCTCCCTGCGGACCCCCGAAGCTCGGGAGGGTGAGCCCGGCGATCGCAGCGATGTGCTGAACACCGTGCTCACCCTAGTTCTGGTTTTGGTTGAGCCGTTGCGTCGTGCGGCCTTTGTCGGGCTATTTTTGCCTTTTGCTCGCTGTTTTTATGCACTTTCCCGGACTGCGACTGGTCCTGTCGCAGTGGGGCTGTGAGCATAGCCTCCGTCACGTCATTGCCGATCCGCTGGTGCTTGCGGAAGGTTGTGCGGATGTACGGCTTGCTCACGCGGCCCTAGTTAAGCTTGCTTTTGTGCGCGCGCCCACTGTTTTTATGGGTTTTCCCGGCTTGCGACTGGTCCTGTCGCAGCGGGACAGTGAGCACGGTCTCCGTGACGACGATACCTATCCGCTGGTACTTGCGGAAGTTCGAGCGGACGAACGGATTGCTCGAACGGCCTAATTTAGTGATTGTATGTTTGTGTATGTTGCATGTTTGGGGACTTAGGCGTTTGTGACAGCGTAGCGACGCTGTGGGCAGCAAGGGTAAGGTCTTGGAGACCCTGTGGACTGTTTGTCCTACCCCCTCGCCCTTCGTGTGGTTTCGGACTTGTTTCCGACGCGTTTTTCGATGAAATAATCGGCAAAACGCACGTTTCTAGTTGTGCGACTCACTCGCTGTTTTCGCGAGCGACTTGGCTTCATCGTGTGGCCTCGTTGGCTGTTCCTCATCGCTGTCCCAAAGTTTCGAGGACAGCGGATGAGTGATGTGGGGTTTCGGTGCCAAATCGGCACTTTTCGGGAACCCGGGAAGCCTTTACGGGTGCGTTTGATGTTCGTGGCACCCCATGCTTGTGCTCGCTGTCCCGTCACTTGGTTTGTTGTGTTCGGGGACAGCGAGGGGCCTAGTTGGCTGTTTGGTACCCCTCTGGGGCTTTGTGTGGTTACGGGATCGTCCCGGTGGGTTTCCCGGGCGATCCGTCGGTTTCGGGATGCGAGAGATTAGTGTTTAGCGTCGACTTGGTGGACCTTGACCCTGTGAGTCTTTCGTAGGTCCTGTCGCGGTTCCCGAGAGCCGTCGGTGTTAGACTTGATCCTACCTACAGGTGGGTACTTCGATCCGGAGTCGGTTCAGTGGACTACGGTGATACCTTTCTATCCCTTCCTTTGCTTTTCTGTTAGTAGTTCACTTGACTCCCGTAGACTCTACTCATATGCGTGCTTGGATAGTAGAGTAGTGTGGGTTGCATGTTCTTTGAGACGACCCAGTCGGTCGGTGGGGATCGCTTGTCATTCTGAGCGATCCTAGTGTGGTTTGCATGTTCTTGAGACGACCCAGTCGGTCGGTGGGGATCGCTTGTCAGTCTGAGCGATCCTAGTGTGGCTTGCATATTCCTTGAGACGACCCAGTTGGTCGGAGGTGATCGCCTGTTGTTCCGAGCGATCCTAGTTGTGGTTTATTGGTTGCTTCTCGGCTTGTTGCCGTTCTGTGGTTTGAGCATATGCATCGATCGTCACAGCTCTTCCCGCACTTCACGTACACCGCGGTCTGATCCACCGTTTAGAGGTGTTCTTTTCCGGAAAAAAGTCGTGAATTTCTACCGACCCGTGGCCCCGAGCATTGCGTCGGGATGGATGGTGCCGTTGGATTGAGCAGGGTGACAGTGCCAGGGCCACCCCCTGGTGGCTATAGATTGGGTTCACTTTGTGGTTATCCCCTTTGATGCATACTAGTTGTTTACAGTAGCATTGTTATTTCTGTTATAGGTTCAGCCTCATATTTACTTTTGCTACTGTTTACCATATCTATCTTTTGTTGACCCTCGTGCCGGTGTGTACACCTCGCCTTCGTCGGCTTGCGGTACCCACTGGGAGGGGAGACATGCGTGCATGTTCTCACCCCCCACCCCCTTTACAGGTTTCAGGTGAGCAGGGTGGTGAGTGTCGGGACGCTGCGAGGCACGCCTAGATAGTAGCTCTAGAGGTTCCGACTCGTGAGGCTACATCCCCAGATTTGGTTATTCCCCTACCTCTATTTGATAGATGTAATGTGTGGTTCAGTTACCCCGTTGTAAATTCTAGCATGCTTATGTTGTGGATTCATTCTATATGCTTGTGTGATGACTGCATGCTTGGACTAGTTGATTGTATCCTTGCTTTTCAATCGTTTCGTTATCTAGCATTTCGGTTTTCTACCCCTCGTGGTAGCGTCGTAAAACAAGGTTTTCCGTGTGGGAAACGGTTTTCAAATGGATTTCTGATTGCTCGGTTTTGTGATTTCAAAAAGAGAGTTCTCGTGTGGAGAACAGTTTTCAAAGGCTTCTTCAATGATTGAGATTAGGGTTTCAAACTAAAGCTTCTGGGTAAGGAGCAGCTTTCTAGAATGATTGTTGCTTGTGCATTGCATCATCCTTCGCTTAAGGATTTGCTTAGATTCATACAGGTTAAGGACTGCTAGCTGTATGAATCTCTCGTTGTGTTGATGTGCTGTTGGGATGAATGAATGGTGGTTGTGATCCTGTTATTTGTTGTTGGACGCCGTGCAAATACAGGGGAGGCTCTGTCCGTGTGTACAGTGGATCCTGTATTTGTGGCGGGTCTGTACGTGGCGCGGGCTAGGCTTTTCAAAAAAAAAATTTAGCACGTTTTTCCGCATCTTGAACTAGCCCGGGGCGTGACACCCGCCGGGCCTTAAACACCAACTAGGTGGAAAGGATAACCGCACGGGCGCATGCACCAGACCCGCCGAACGGATAGAGTCCCTTCTATCCGCCGAAGGCGTCACAACACAAGCTTATCCACAATGTTCCAACTAGGAACGGAGTACAAGAGTTGCACAAGGAAAGCATCAACATAAAGAAGTTCTACTTCTATTACATCACATGGCACAATATACATGTCCAAAATTTTCTTTTCTTTCTTTTTCATTCCATACACTATGTTCCAAAACGATGGAATATACAATTTCATACATATAATGAAAATCCCCTATGCTGTCGTAGTCCAAAACTAGGGGTACACTCTATGTGTCACCAAAATGGAAGGGCCGCTATCTAGAGAGCTAAACCCTTGCCTCGCTCCGCCGCCTCACACGCGGAAGGACCTGAAAAATGTGGGGTGAGAACTATAAACATAGTTCCCAGTGGGTAAGGCCACCCAAGAGAGAAGCTCGACCCACCAGGTCCAAAGAAACACCATATGCATAAGTTAGATCACATATAATTATGCAACAATTATTTACATGCTTGTAAATAAACATAAAGGATGCAACCAAATGAAATATAATTTATCATTCTCTCCTAGGTTCATCCTATGTCTCACAATTACTAAGTTCATTTACTTGTCATTTACTTATGGTTTCGGAATCGCCGTCTCACCATAATTATTCCAACATTCGAGGAGTGAACTCGTCACCTCCTAGTTCGAGTAGCGAACTCGTCGCATACTCGGGATAGCAAAATCGTCGCCTACCCCGTCTCAACACCGCCATTACATGGCATGGATAGCGAACTCGTCGCATATCCGGGATAGCAACCTCGTCGCCCATCCCCTCTCGACACCGCCAACTCAAGGCGAGGTAGCGAAATCGTCGCCTACCCGGGATTGCAAACTCGTCGCACATCCCGTGTCGGTACCGCCAACTCGTGGCATGGTAGCGAAATCGTCGCCTACCTGGGATAGCAAAATCGTCGCACATCCCGCTCAACACCGCCATTACATGGCATGGTAGCGAAATCGTCGCCTACCCGGGATAGCAAAATCGTCGCACATCCCGTTGTTCACGTTTTTCACTTGCCAACCTAAGTCTCATGACCTTAGGTTCAAGTCATTAAGTCTCGCCTATGTTCAATAACACTAGGTTTACTTTCTCATTATCAACCTAGGTTCCATGACTCTAGGTTCCAATCTCATGTCAAACCTATGTTCAATGACACTAGGTTTCAATCTCACATGTTCCAACCTATGTTCAATAACACTAGGTTTAATCCTCATGTCCAACCTATGTTCAATAACACTAGGTTTAGCCTCATGTTCAACCTATGTTCAATAATGTTACGGATTTTATATTGGCATATTTCGTGAAGTGAGTCGGAGTCTTGAAGGTTTAAAGAAGAAGAAACGAAGATTGAAGACTCGAAGACTCGCCGTTTGAATTCACGATGCTTGGTAAAGTTTAAATAATCTTGATGATGATTTATAAATATTTACAAGTGTTTGGAAGACATTAGAATGGATAAAAAATGTTTTAAAATATAAAAAATAAGTTTTCCAACTTCCGAGGTCCGGACCCTGAGGATGAGGTCCGGAACCCGTACGCCTCCCTGGCTGTCACGCAGGGAGGGTCCGGACCCTGAGGATGAGGTCCGGACCCTGAGGGCGGAGGTCCGGACCCTGAGGGCTGAGGTCCGGACCCCAGGCTGTTTCGCAGACCGGGTCCGGATCCTGGTAGCTGGGGTCCGGACAATGAAACGCCTGGAGAGTGTCAAGGTCCGACCCCATACCCGCGGTCCGGACCCCGACCCGTTGCGAAGTTTTGGAAAGTTATTTTTCAATCCTACTTTGATTCTAATGTCTCCCAAACATGTAAATAAGATGGTATATTCCTTAAAATATCTTTGCAATCCTAATTTGGTTCCAAACCTTTCTAAAATCAGTTTTTCAATCCTAGTCGAAATCGGTTTGCTTCCAAACCTTTCTAAAAATTGTTTTTTAATCCTAATCTTTTTCGGATTGCTTCTAACCTATAAATATGATGTGGGGGTGTCTCTAAAACGTGTGAAGCATAGATTATCTTTCAGAAACCCTAGAAGCTTGTAGGTGACCGTTTTCCTCATCTTCTACATCAAGCTTCTCTCAAATTGATTCATGGTGCCCTAATTTTTAATATTCTTTTAGAATCAATTTGAGGATTGCTTAGAGATTATTCCCACAGATCTTCAATGATATTCTAAGCAATAAACCATCATCAACCTTATTGTTCTTGCTCCGGACGGAGTGGCGTCGTGGATTCGGCGTGATCAAGACGGTTCGTGGATTCGGATCGTTGGTGCTTGTGGATTCGAGTGGGCGTCGTGGATTCGACGTGTTAAAGGCTTCGTGGATTCGAAGTTGGGCGTCTCGTGGATTCGGGACGTGGCGTTCGTGGATTTGGACGTGGGGCGTGGACAACCCGTTGGTGCGCGTGATCCGCTGAAGAGAAGGGAGAGGTTAAGTCCGTGGAGTCGGTAATCACCTTGTAATTCTTTACTCTTAGTGGATTGTTTTTTCGCGTGTTGGTCCCGTGGGTTTTTCTCCAAGGTGGAGTTCCCACGTAAATCTCGGTGTGCTGATTTTATTTTCCGCATTACTTTATCGCATTGAGATTTGTGATTTTTGTTTATACACCTATTCACCCCCCTCTAGGTGATTGATATACTCTAGATAGATCCTAGGGCACCCCGTATCTCTCAAATAACACTAGGTTTAACCACACATGCAACCATGTAACAAGTATTAATATTTGAATTATACTTGAAATATACATCATGCAATAGGATCTCATTGTTCATCCTATCATGATTTTTACCTTTGCCAACATGCAAATTCTAGGGTTCACAACACATACCATTTTATCTTTAAATGGATATTTACCCTAGACATGGAAGTGACCTAATCACTTCGGTAAACACAAACCCACCTCAAGAGCTTCCAAATTCTTGTATTCTTCAAGCTCCTAAGTGTCCAAGCTTTGAGTTCTTGCTTCAACCCAAGCTTCTACAAGAAAACGGTTCGTTACTCGTTACGAACCCTAAATTCAACTCAATAAGTGAAATCAAGTGTTCTAACATGATTTCCTATGCCTCAATTGCAATTCCCGAAGGTCCAAATATTTTTAGAACCTCTCATTGCAAATGCCCCAAATCTACCTAGGGTTTGCATGCATGCAAGCCAAACCCTAGATTTCATGGCCAATCTTCCACCATTTGTGGTTTAGATTGCTTAGGGTTTCCAAAAACCTCATTTTAAAGGATTAAATCCTAGGTTCAAACCCTAAATCACAAGAACTCACCTCAAGCCCTAGCTCCCAAGCTTCTTCTTGCACCAAGAAGCTCCAAATCCACCTTAGAAGCTTTTTCCAAGGTCAAATCCTCCACTTCTCCAAGCTTTGGAGAGATCTCTAGAGAGAGAAAGTGAGGGAGAGGGGGAGGGAATGAGAGGGAAAATAGAGGAGTAATGAGGAGAGGGACCCCAGCCCTCTATATATAGCCTATCCCCCACGAAACTACCAAAATACCCCTCACTGGGCATTCTGCCTCAGCCGGGTCCGGACCTTGCGAGTGGGGTCCGGACCCCGCACTGATAACCGACCAGCGCGCAGGCCGGGTCCGGACCTTGGCATCAGGGTCCGGAACCCGTACGCACCCCAACCTAGCACGCGGCTCGGGTCCGGACCTCAAGTCCCGGGTCCGGAACCCGTACGTTCCCCATCTCGGACATCGGCTCGGGTCCGGACCGTGGCACCCGGGTCCGGACCGCAGCCGGCCACGAACTTTATTGTCCGGACCCCAGTTTCCAGGGTCCGGACCCCGTGAGCAGTTTTGCTCCAGTAGGTCCTTTTCTTCGAAATCTTCGATTTCTGGGTTCCCACTCGCACCCAAAATGTCCCGAAACCAGCGGAACCCAATTCCACACCAGCCATTACCGGCTCTTTCCGAACTTCATCAAATTTAGTAAAGTTCGAAACAACGCACCGAAATTCAAAGTGCTACATTCCTCGAATATCATCTATGAACACAACCACAAATTGATCCAATAGTGGTTTGAACACACGGTTCATTAAATCCATGAACGCCACCGGGGCATTGGTAAGCCCGAAAGGCATAACCGTGAATTCATAGTGTCCATACCGCGTCCTAAATGCGGTCTTATGCACATCCTCCGGTTTGATCTTCAATTGGTGATAACCGGATTGCAAATCAATCTTTGAATACACCCGAGACCCTTGCAACTGATCGAACAAGTCATCAATTCGGGGTAACGGGTACTTATTCTTGACGGTCACTTTATTCAACTTGCGGTAATCTACACATAACCGCAGCGAACCGTCCTTTTTCTGCACAAATAGAACAGGGGCTCCCCAAGGTGACACACTTGGCTTTACGAAACCCTTGTCCATCAAATCTAGCAATTGTGCTTTCAATTCCTTCAGTTCCGCGGGTGCCATCCTGTACGGGGCCTTAGAGATCGGCGCCGTACCCGGGAGCAAATCGATCACGAATTCTATTTCTGTCACGCCCCGGGCTAGTTTAAATGCGGAAAACGGGTCAAATTTTTTTTAAAAAAGTCTAGCCCGCGCAGTGAACAGACCCGCCACAAATACAGGCACCTCTGTCTACACGGACAGAGTCTCCCCTGTATTTGCACGGCATACCAACAGCATACAACAGGATCACAATCACACTTACATTCACGATAATCCATACAATACAACATAGAGTATATTTGCATTCAGCTATACCTACATGCTTCTAAGCACTCCTTAAGCGAAGGATGATGCAATGCACAGTACAACAAGCATCCTATTAAAAGTGCTTCCCACACGAAAGCTTTATTTTCAAACTCTAATAAGCATTAAAGAAATCCAAGAAAACCTTTTTAAACCGTTCCCACACGGAACTTACTTTTGAAAACCAACTACCACGATGGGTAGACACCCACACGATAAAACACAAGTCAAAAGATGATAATAGAAGCAGAAACCCAATCTCATGCATAAAGAGTCATCATCTCATACAAGTTATAAGCATTCAATACTGATCATCTAACTGAACCATATATATATCTATCTGACTACTAATGCAGATAAGAAAAACATAACCAGGGTGATGACCGCTAATGCAGTCTAGCTAGATCGTCCTCGCATCGAACCACGAACTGGCTCCTCGCCCGATCCACCTGAAAAACAGGGAGTGAGAAACCACAACGAGGTTTCTCAGTGGGTACAACTGAGCCACAGGGGCATGTCGTAATCACTGAGAAACAAAGGATATATGATAACAATATAATCAGAGATCTACAGTAGCTGTGTCAGTATGAACAGAATAAATAATCAAAACGCTACTGTACAGGAAAAACTAAGCTGCATATGCATCAATGGAATGAAAACTCAAAATACCCAATCTGGTGCCTGCCATATTGGTCTGCAGATCTCAAGCGTTGCCCTATTGGTCCGCAGACCTCAAGCGGTGCCCTATTGATCCACAGACCTCATGCGTTGCTTGTCACTTTGCTTACATCCGATCTAACTCATGCGCCCGCAGGTCGACTCATCCGGATAGTACACCTCTGATCGGTGGCCAAACCGAACTGGTGTCATGAATACACGCTGTGCAGTGACTGATCATGCGCTATGCTCAAGAAAAAGCCGGCAAGAAGCCGATATCTGGCCGAAGCCACAGGCGAAAGGAACGCCGCATCCTGATCAACAGATCAAATCAAAGTCGGCAAGAAGCCGATACCTGGCCGAAGCCACAGGCGAAAGGAACGCCGCATCCTGATCAAACAGATCAAATCCAAGCCGGCAAGAGGCCGGTACCTGGCCGAAGCCACAACAGATCGAAACACACGACAAGAGAGTCGATGTGTTGCCTGGACAAGAAGTCCACAGATCATCAATGCATAATCCTGCTCTACATGTCCATGACCACAAATATACTATGCAAGTAAGGTAAGTATGAACGAATGCTGTAAAGAAGGAATCGACATGTAGAGCTATATCAAAGGAGGGACAGGGAATAGTGATACCGACTACTCCGTAGGCTCACCCACCTGTCGTACTCGCGTCGGGAACCTGGACGCGAAGCAGATCAACCGGACCTACGATAGGTCCACGAGTCAGAGACATGTCCCAAAGGACTCTACATATGCATCTCACACAAATCCCAAAACCCGAGACTCGGTTTCCCAAACCGATCTCCGTAAATCACCGGAACTCCCGAAATCGCACCGGGACGTCCCCGAGACACACGAATAGTCCCGCAATGTACCGACTCAATCCACGAGTCAACCGCTGCGCCAAAACACATCCGTTTAGCAAGTACAAGATCAAACATCAAAACGATTATCGTCGGACAATCGTTCCGATCCGGGTTCCCGTAAGTGTCGATTTCGACACCGGAACCCACTGCCGCTCACCGGGCATCTCCGAAATACACGAGACGGCCGAGACAACCAGCCAACAAGGCTCAGCGGCAGCTCACAAGTCACACACATTGCGTCGAACATTTCCGAGCCGAAAACCACGTTTCGCCGACGGATTTCGTCGGGAAACGCATAAGAAATAGATCTTCGATTTCCGCGAAAGACAACGGACCTTGGACAATCAGTCCAGAGGTCACCCAAGTCTACAATTACTGTCCACAGGACCCACCCGATGCATAATTGCATAAAAGTCCTCATACTTCTATAAAATCACATTATTTTATGTGATTTATCGGACACTATGGGTCGTTACGACGAACTGAGGGTCTTCGGGGTCAGCCGAGACACGCACCGATAGGTCTCGACGTGCCGGAGGCCGTGCTCACAACTCGGAGCACATCCGGACACTGTGGAGCGCGCGGGTGCGACGCGAACTACAGCGAACTATGCGCACTTCACGATGATCGCGCTTATTCCGCAGATCCGGGAGGCGCTGACCAGAATGGAGGTGAGCAACACGTTCGCCACTGACCGACTATCACTGTGCTCACCTCCGGAGGCATCGGAATAGCCTCCGGATCATCAGAAAATTGATCCGAACTCGGATCAATGCACAGATTACATTAACTAGGGCTTACCGGGCAGAGGGGGAGCTAGGGCACGGCCGGCGGCGGTTCTCCGGCGGACTCACCGGCAGCAAGGGGTTGCTGCCGGTCAGGGGAGGTCGGCGCGTGCGGTGGCCGACGGCGGGAGGCGGCCAGAGGCGGCGGCGGTGATGCCCTAGCTCGGTTTTTACTCCAGGCCGAGCCTTCGCTTCCCGGCGATCGGCGGCTCCGGCGGAGGTCCCGTCGGCAGACGACGGATGAGGAAGGGCCAAGGAGGTCGGTGCTCCGGTTAGTCGACGACGGAGGGCGGCGGTGGCGGCGCTAGCACAAACCGAGCCCGCACAGTTTTAGGGCTCGGGTTCCAAAGGTCCAGCGACCACGGCGGCGGCCGAGATACTCCGAGGCGACGGCGGCGGGTTGCCTGAGGCCAGAGGAGAGCGGCCTGACAGATCCTGGGAGGCGGCAACGCGGGGAGAGGGGACCACGCGGTTCTGGCCAGATCTGCACCAGATCTGGTGCAGACTGCTTCCGGCGGCCGAGGCGGCGCGCAGGGACGGTGGTGGCGGCAGCAGGGGTTGGCCGGAGCTCGGGGCGCCGTAGGGATGAAGCCCGTTGCTTGGTTTCCCCCCCTCGGGTTGGTCCCTGGCAGAGATGGAGAGGGAGGGAGTAGGGATGGTGGTGATGCTGGGGTTGCGCCCTCTGCCGGCCGGGAACAGGGTCGCCGGCGGCAGCAGTCGCGCGCAGAGGGAGGAGCAGGTTGTGGGGATGTCGGCTGGGTGGCTGTGGAGGGAGGAAGAGGCCTAGGGTTAGGGTTTGTGTAGAGAAAACCCTAAGACCACCTATATATATAAGTTGGCAAATCGCAACTTAGCCCACCAACGCCAACTATTATCAGTTGAGTCCCTCACAGCGAGTATATTTTGCGCGTAAGTACCTCCCGGTCCAATGTCGTGCAATTTGGTACATAAAATATAGGGTTTTTCTTGAAATACCAAAAGTGACATTTTAACCTTTCCTCGGGAAACGTGCTATATCTTACGATCCGTCCGTCGGATTTCCGAACGGATGCGCCAGCGCGATAAGCACTGTCGAGGCATCAAACTCACAATTTTTTTTCATTCGATTCTATTGCCGATTCGCCGATCAATAATCCCCTTTACCATTCACATGTAAAATCACCATTTGGTCCCTCAACCATCAAGTAGGCTTTTCTCGGAAACCGTGCCTCAAATCCAAAATTCGTCAAGGCCATCGAGTCCAGAATAGTCGAACAGTTGAAAACGAGCTATTGGACCACTATGAACGGAGTCCGATACACTCCGAAATCCATCTCTAATCATCGGCCTATCCGGAAAACCAGAGTTACTATTCACTTAAGTGAATTTTCGAGATCGCGTAACTCTTTCATTTTAAATCATTTTCTCCCGAAACTTGACGAGTGATTATGTAATTAAAATACACACAATAACATCGTCAACGGAGAGTTAAATTGCATAGTAAAATTCTCGGTCTTTACAATTTCCCGGTCCGGTGGCATTCCGGGCAACTCCGTCGGAAATACATCCGGGAACTCTTGGACTATAGGAATATCCTCGAGCCCCAACACTTCTTTTCGGTCATCCACTGCCGTCGCCAAGTAGGCAATGCAACCACTAGCAATAAGCTTCCTTGCTTGCGACGTGGACACCATTGACGCAAAGAGCGAACTCTTGCAACCACGGTACACAAACTCTTTGTGCCCGGGTTCTCTAAACCTCACTATCCGGCTCTCACAATCAATAGTAGCGTGATATTTCGAGAGCCAATCCATTCCTAGGATTAAGTCATACTCATTCATTCGACTTAACACCAGCAAGTCAGCTGGCATGATCCAGTTTTCAACCCTCACGTGGCAGTCTACACACGTGTGATGTACGCAAAAGGTGTGTTCAGGTACTTGCATAGTTCTTGCATGTGTGGCATCTATAATTTCTATTCCATGTGCAATAGCAAATGATCGAGCAATGAATGAATGCGATGCACCAGTATCAAACAAAGCTCTACATCGAATGTCTTTAATTAACACAATACCTGCCACGACATCCTCCTGGGCAGAAGGCTCCTCCATCTGCGAGGCGAACACCCGTTCACTGGGCGCTGGTCGCTGGCCCTCGGCTGGTCTCGGCAGCGGTGTACGGCCTGCCGACATCGCCGCGGGTGGGATGCCCGCGAGCTGTCTCGGCGATGCAAATGCCGATGCCAATGACGGTGCCCGGCCATCATCCATCGGACAATTGTACCGCATATGTCCCGGCTGTCCGCACTTGTAGCACCTGCCCTCACGGTAATCACACTGCTGAGGGCCGTGGGGGCCGCTACAAATCGGGCACTGGGTTGAGGGTCGGTTCCGCCGGGACCCTCGCGATTGGTTTTGCGACTGCGAGTGCTTCGGGGGTCGCTTTGAGCTAGATTGCCCACCCGAGCCACCCGCCAGTCGCTTCTTTCCCTTTTCTTTTTCTTTTTCTCTCTCCCACGACTCGCGCTCCTCGCGCGCACATGCATTCCCGTGCTCCACCCAAAGAGCACGGTCCAAGACCTCCGCAAAGGTCTTAAGCTTAAGGGCGTGAACCGCCCGAAAGATCTCCGGTCGAAGTCCGCGCACGAAATAATCGACCTTGTCCAACTCTCCGCGGACAACGTGCGGTACGCAATTAATAATGTACGAGAACTCCCTCTCGTACTCGCGCACGGTGCGGTTCCCTTGCTTCAACTTCCGGAACCTTTCTTGAAGTTTCCTTTTCTCGCTATCGGGGAAGTAGGCGGCAAATACCATACCCCGAAACTCCTCCCACGTCGGTGGCGGAAGGCTAGGGAGTCGATCACGCCGGACTCCCTTCCACCACACCTTTGCCGATCGCTCTAAACAATGAGCGGCGAGGTGCACTTTGTCCCTCTCCAAGTTATATAGATCCTCGAAGAGTGTCTCCATGGCATCGATCCATGTCTCTACATCCCATAGATCCACGTTCTCCCCGTTGAAGATAGGCGGGTTGAACTTCTTGAACCTCATGAGAGCCGCAAGTGCACGCTCTCGCTCCGCATCCTCCATCTCGGAGTCGGGCATAGGAGTACCCGACCCACCGGCTACAATCGGTGATGCCGGTGGCGCCACAGCCGGCGCCGATGTCACCTCCTCAGCTGGTGCCGAAGCAGAGGCCGGAGGTACTCCCGTTCTCTCCTCCCTAACCGCAGCCGCTTGCTGCGCCATCTCGTCTTGGAGCTTTTTAATTTGCTCCTCCTGTCGCTGCATGGCTTCGGCCTGCCGCCGAACCACGCCCATCAACTCGATCAACTGATCACGAAGACCCGAGTTCTCGCCCTCCCCGAGTTGTTCGGAAGCCACGCTCGATCCTCCGAGCCCAGCCCTCGTAGGAGGCCGTCCACGTACCATTATCTTCTGAAAACACAACGACTTTGGTCATTTCATGACATTCAAAGTCATTCGTAACACTATATTTCACGAAAATAAACGTGAACCCAATCTAGGCGAAAGTCACACAAGGGTCCTTATTCCCCTCACTTGGTTTCATATTGTCGGCCGCCAATATGAACACTCTTGGTGAAGAATAAGACACACTTGAATCTACCTCTATTTCCAACTAGAGGCATAAGGACATAACCCAATCACTTATCTTTCGCCACATCAAAGATCTCGTCACTCACGAGCCTACACTCCTAGGGTCTTTTCCATCCTAGGGTTTTCTTAGGTCGATCTAGACCGTTTCTATGCTCTGATACCACCTCAGTCTGTCACGCCCCGTCGGGCCTTTAACACCAACTAGGTGGAAAGGATAACCGTACGGGCGCATGCCCCAGACCCGCCGAACGGATAAAGTCCCTTCTACCCGCCGAAGGCGTCACAACACAAGCTTATCCACGAGGTTCCAACTAGGAATGGAGTACAAGAGTTGCACAAGGAAAGCATCAACATAAAGAAGTTCTACTTCTATTACATTACATTGCACATTTATACATGCCCAAATTTTTCTTTTCATTCCATACTTCATGTTCCAAAACTATGGAATACATAAGTTTCATACATGTAATGGAAATTCCCTATACTATCAAAGTACAAGACTAGGGGTACAACTCTATGTATCACCAAAATGGAAGGGCCGCTATCTAGAGAGCTAAACCCTTGCCTCGCTCCGCCGCCTCACTCGCGGAAGAACCTGAAAAACATGGGGTGAGAACTATAAACATAGTTCCCAGTGGGTAAGGCCACCCAAGAGAGAAGCTCGACCCACCAGGTCCAAAGAAACACCATATGCATAAGTTACATCACAAATAACTATGCAACAATTATTTACATGCTTGTAAATAAACATAAAGGATGCAACCAAATGAAATATAACTTATCATTCTCTCCTAGGTTCATCCTATATTTCACATTGACTAAGTTCAATTACTTGTCATTTACTTATGGTTTCGGAATCGCCGTCTCACCTTAAGGGTTCCAACATTCAAGGAGTGAAGTCGTCACCTCCTAGTTCGAGTAGCGAACTCGTCGCATACTCGGGATAGCAAAATCGTCGCATACCCCTTCTCAACACCGCCGTCACATGGCATGGGTAGCGAACTTGTCGCATACCCGGGATAGCAACCTCGTCGCACATCCCATCTCGACACCGCCAACTCATGGCGCGGTAGCAAAATCGTCGCATACCCGGGATAGCAAAATCGTCGCACATCCCGTGTCAACACCGCCAACTCATGGCATGGTAGCGAAATCATCGACTACCCGGGATAGCAAAATCGTCGCACATCCCGTTTTAACACCGCCAACTCATGGCATGGTAGCGAAATCGTCGACTACACGGGATAGCAAAATCGTCGCACATCCCGTTGTTCACATTTTCTTCACTTGCCAACCTAAGTCTCATGACCTTAGGTTCAAGTCACTAAGTCTCACCTATGTTCAATAACACTAGGTTTACTTTCTCATTCTCAACCTAGGTTCCATGACTCTAGGTTCCAATCTCATGTCCAACCTATGTTCAATGACACTAGGTTCCATTCTCACATGTTCCAACCTATGTTCAATTACACTAGGTTCTATTCTCACATGTTCCAACCTACGTTCAATAACACTAGGTTCTTTTCTCACATGTTCCAACCTACGTTCAATAACACTAGGTTCTATTCTCACATGTTCCAACCTATGTTCAATGACACTAGGTTTAATCATACATGCAACCATGCAACAAGTATAGATAATTGAATTATACTTGAATTCTATATCATGCAATAGGAGCTCATTGCTCTACCTATCATGATTTTACCTTTGCCAACATGCAAATTCTAGGGTTCACAACACATACCATTTTATCTTTAAATGGATAATTACCCTAGACATGGAAGTGACCTAATCACTTCGGTAAATACAAACCCACCTTAAGAGCTTCCAAATTCTTGTATTCTTCAAGCCCCTAAGTGTCCAAGCCTTGAGTTCTTGCTTCAACCCAAGCTTCTACATGAAAACGGTTCGTTACTCGTTACGAACCCATAATTCAACTCAATACTTGAAATCAAGTATTCTAACATGATTTCCTATGCCTCAATTGCAATTCCCGAAGGTCCAAATATTTTTAGAACCTCCCATGGCAAAAACCCTCATTTAACCTAGGTTTCACATGCATGCATGTAGAACCTCAAAATTTCTTGGCCAATCTCCACATTTTGTGTTTTAGATTGCCTAGGGTTCCCAAAAACCTCATTTCAAAGGATTAAATCCAAGGTTTGAACCCAAAACGTGAGGAACTAACCTTAATCACGAGTTCCCCAAGCTTCTTCTTGCACCAAGAAGCTTCTTTTCTCTTTTGGAAGCCTTTTCCAAGATCAATCCACCATTTTCTCCAAGTTTTGGAGAGATCTCTAGAGAGAGAAAGTGAAGGAGATGGAGAGGAGAAGTAGAGAGGAAGACAATGAGAAGGGGAGAAGGTCTCAGCCCTTCATACACCCCCAATACATGTGAAAAGACTATTTTGCCCCTCTCCACAAACAACACAAACAACCAGTCAAAAAGATACACATAACCTGCTCTCAACAGGAAAACCCACATTCGGGCGCTCGAAACCCAGGAAGTGGGCGCCCGGTTCTTCAGCCTGCACAAAACTCGAGCATCGGGCTCTCCGCCGCGGTCTGGTGCGCCCTAACTTTGTCCGGCGGAGTTCACCAACCAATCAACACGTGTCAAGCAGATCGATATTCACGAGGTAGGATTTTCGGACTCACTTTCCGGGCGCCCGATACTGGATCCGAAATGACTTAGCAGTTTTCAGAAAACGAGCACTCAACATCTGGGCGCCCAAAACATAGCTTCCGGGCGCCCTAAAGTCCATACGCCCAAAACTTCAGTTTTGGCTTACTTCGGTGCTCCGAGTCCGTTTTCGCGTCTATTTGACGTCGAAACGACTCCGACTTGTCTCGACCTTCTCCAGAAGCGTCGAACAGTCTAGGATGCTGGAGTCATTCCGTCAGTTAGGCCCCAGGGGTACTACATCATATATATCTCTATATCTCTTTTGACTTATTTTCGGCAAGTACGACTTGCCTTCGTGGCTCTATCATACCCACTAGAAAACCTCAGGTTGGTTTCTCACCTCACTATTTCCATAGGTGGCTTAGGTGGGGAGGCAGGTCAGGCACGGCGTAAGGATATGGTTTAGGTAGATCGCATTAGCGGTCCCCCCTCTAGTTTACCTCTTTTATCTCTCGTATGTTCAATAGGTGGATGTTCAGTGGTTTAGTTAGACGGATTTATATTATACCTGAATGATTGAGGCATTGGTTTGGATTTGATTTACTTGTATTATGGCATCGGCATTTATGGTTTTATGGCTTCGCGGAACTACGGTTTTTCGTGGTTTATGGAAAATGGTTTTCTGCCCCTCGTGGTAGCTGATTTTCAAAGGATATGTTTCTTTATGGAAAATGGTTTTCTACCTCTCGTGGTAGCTGATTTCAAAGAATACATTTCTTTGTGGAAAACGATTTTCAAAATGGCTTTCAAAACAGTTTTTGTATTATTGTTTATCTAGGATTTCAAAATCAAGTTTTTGAGTGGGAAACACTTTCCAGTGATAGGATGCCTGATGTGTTGTGCATTGCATCATCCAGCGCCTAAGGAGTGCTTAGAAGTATGCATCATTCATAAGGATGATTAGCTGTTCGGACGCATGCATCTGATTGAATGATTGTGGATTATTGTAATTATATGTTGTGAGTTGTCGTTGTGTATATTGATGTAAATGGTTGGTACGCCGTGCAAAAATAGGGGAGACTCTGTCCGCATGGATAGAGGAACTCTGTATTTGTGGCGGGTCTGTACGTCATGTGGGCCAGGCTGTTCCAAAAAAATGGTACAATTTTTTGGCAACTTTGATTTTAAATAGCACCTTTTAAATAAAGGCTCTTCAAAATAGGCCCCGGGGCATGACATTCTCTAAACTGGTCCATAGGTAGGAGAGCTATCTATCCAGCAATCCCCTTACCTCAGTCAGGTATAGCAGGTACAAGTACATTGGGCTCTGCTAGAAAATTTCAACACAGAGGGCGTGAGAACTACTAAAAAACCAGTAGTCCTCAGTGGATACAGTCATAGATGACAATGGCCTACTTACTAGGTCTACCAGAGGTAAAGTAATAGTAAATTGCTATAAGGAAACTGGATATATAAATTGCCTTATGAAACTTCCACTACTATGCCTCTAAATTAGATGTCAAATGAATGCATCCATCATGTAGGATGAACATCAACTACTAGAAACACTGCCGAAAATTCCAATCTACCGACTAGCTCGAAGGACAAGTCAAGCCCGCGCTAGCCTCCCATCTAATCCATACTAAAACTAGTGGGTCGCCGACGTGAAAATAGTAATGCTAAATCAAGCCGCCTATCTCCGAAGTGGCACTCGAGGAGAGCGACCCACTAGAGGATCAAAGTTATCAGGTCAAGTGTAAAACATGCTATAATCGATGCAAATGATCATGTAGATCACACTAACCGCTACTAAAGCGACCCTGACATAATCTGATGCATAAACTCACTATCTAGTATCGCCGTCTACTCCCACGGCTAGAGTAATCAACATGAGTCTAATCATCCAGAACCATACAAACCTAAGGGCACACAAAGATGATCCACACTTTTACTAACCCGTTCCCAACAACCCGAGCAAATAATCAACCCAACAGTTACAACAGTTCAACTATGTTAGGTTCAGTTCGCATACAATCCGATAGTGTGTAAATATTAAGATTGGCAAGTTATCAATTGTGAAGTTGAGAGAATCAAAGCCAAGACTAACACGTAATTATGCACAAGGAATTCTCCATTTAATCAAACATAAACAACGTAATAACAGGTTTCATGCATGTCAATAGGTGCTAACATTACACATAGACATAATAGAGAGTTTGATGTATTCGATGCTTTAAACCTAACTCGGCTCGCAATCCGGCTAAAAAAAAATGAAGGAAAGCTTCCTTTCAGCCACAAAGTCCAAAGAATACACCAAACGATCACCCACAACCAGCCCAAGGAGTTACAAAAGATCGAAAATCCAGAATTGCTAAAATCTGCCATTTTTGAGTGAAAAACAGATCTTCATCAATTTGGTCAATCGTACCTACTCGGGACAGCAAATCAAATCACTAACACCTTCCTTAGTATGAAATTAACTAGGAAATATCAAGAAAACCCAGCTCCAAGCAAGAATCCAGTTGGAAATGAAATTCCAATTAAAACATAAGGAAAAGGCCATTTCGGTTCAAAAACAAAATTAATCATGGAATTGATCTCAACTAACCTCTAAACAAGCTATAACCAGCTTCAAATCCATGAGACAGGAAGGAAAAACCAGCTAGAATCTATTACAAATACTGCTAGGAAGAATCGAATTCAAAAATCAATCGAAAAATCAAGAACTCTACAATTTCAGCTCAATTCTAGACATTTCAGCAATTAATCAACTTCTAACCTGAAATTTAGATGAGTAAATCCAATTCTAAGCTCTCCTCCAACATTCAATCCACGAGCAAGCTCTAATCCAGTAGTAGAAAACTCCCAATCAACTCAAAAACCAAGCTACTATTGTTGGTGCAATTGCTGCTGCTGTTGGAGCACCAATTCCAGCCTGCAGGGAGAAGGATTGGGAGAATTTGATGAAAATTTGAGTTGGAAAGGAGTAGAATTGGTGTTTCCTGGCAATCGGGATAAAAAAGGGTCAGTTGGGGACAAAGGGTTCATTTTATAGAAGAATTGGATAGGTAGGTTGAGCTCTCGGATCAAAATAAGCTAACATGCCCACTACTTAAAAACCCGGATTAGGGCACCCAAAACCAAGAACTGGGCATCCGAAACTACCCAAATGCCTCTGTAGCTAAAGTGCGCGCCCATCGTGAAGGTTCGGATCCTAAGGCTAAACACAAAACCCACCAACCGCAACCATGTGTCAAAACGATCATTAGTCACGAGGGAGGCTGCCAAACCCAATTCGGGCTCACTTCTGGGCGCTCGAAACTAGGCCTGAAATGACTTCGGTAACAAAGACCAAACTGCACTTCGGATCCGGGCGCCCTATTCCAACATCTGGGTACAACTGCAAGAACTTCAGTTTTGGCTTATTTGAGTGCACTGATGTGAGAATTCAAATTTTTGAAATTTAAATTCTGTGTTTTCTCTCCCTCTACCTTGCTTTTGTGTGCATATGTATTTGTATATGTATATATGTATGTATTGGTGTATATATATACGTATATATATGTATTTATGTGTATTTGTGGTTTTTTGAGTTAGTGTTGGAGGAGAGAGGATGGATTGTGTCGTTGTTCGGAGTCCGTTTCTGACAATCCAAAATGGTAGATTCGATGTCTCGGCAGTGCTGAACGCGATGGCGTGATTCGTTCTAATATGCAACGGTCGAATCGTGAGATATCGCGAGATCTTCGCTAAGAGGTCGTTTTGCATTTTGATCGTTTCGCGAATTGGACCCTGTTTCACGCACCGTTTTGGGTGAGATCGAGTGTGGAGGGGTGTCTGTGCATTTTATGCATGCTGTGAGGGACTCGAGGCTAATTTCCCTAGTTTCGAGGGGCTTTTTTGTAATTGTGCAAAGTGTATTAGTGTGTGTGAGTGGAGAGATGGGTCATTTGTGCTTCTCTCTCCCTTAGCTCTCCCCAGCAGGGTGCCACCCTCTCCTCAGCTCCCCTGCTCACCTCCCTGTGCGCCGCCGACCGCCGCCGACCTCCCCTGGCCAGCGGGGAGCTCCGGCAACACCCTCTCCCTTTACTTCTTCTTTTCTTCTTCTTCTTCCTTCTTCTTCTTCCCTGCAGTGTGCACCCAGGGTGAACCCATGCCCTAGGTCCCCATGAGGTGGCACAGCTGCCGGCGACCAGCCCCGCCGTCGGGAGCCGCCGCCGCATCCCGCCGGCGCAGCGACCTCCGGCCAGCTCCGGGAGGACCTCCGCCGCCGTCGTCTTCCTCCCCGGCCGCCCCTGTGCCGTCGGTGCGCCGCCGCAGCCGCCGCTGTTGCTGCTTGGGCTGCTAGGGCAGCCGCGGCCGAGCACCTTGCGCCGCCGCCGCCGCCTTTTCTTGTTGCGGTCACCTCCCACCCGATGTCCAGCGACCCCCTCTTGCTGGTGCTCGCGTCCCCGTCGGGAGCCGCCGCCGAGCGCCGCCGCACCCCAGCTAGCTGCTGCTGGGGCTGCAGCGGGTAGTGGGATTTGGTCCCGAGCCGCCGCCGCATCCCGCCGGCGCAACGACCTCCGGCCAGCTCCGGGAGGAACTCCGCCGCCGTCGCCTTCCTCCCCGGCCGCCCCCGTGCCGCCGGTGCGCCGCCGCAGCCGCCGCTGTTGCTGCGTGGGCTGCTAGGGCAGCTGCGGCCGAGCACCTTGCGCCGCCACCGCCGTCGCCTTTTCTTGTCGCGGTCACCTCCCACCCGATGTCCGACGACCCCCTCTTGCCGGTGCTCGCGTCCCCGCCGGCCGCCGTCACCGTTCGTTGCCGGTGCCGCCGTGCCCTAGCCACCCGAGAGCTTGTGCTCACCCCGTGCCGCCGCTGCCGCTTCCTACCGCCGGTTGAGGTGAGCTCCCCCTTCCTCACCTCCCCCGCGTCCGACCCTGGCCGCCGCGCGCGCTGCATGTCGGCCGGCAGCCGGCCGGAGCAAGCTTGCTCCGACCAAGCTGGTTTTTGGCTTGTTTTGGCTGCATGCATGGTTCTGGCCTTCCTGTTGCCTCCCGAAGCTCGGGAAGGTGAGCACGATGATCGTGGCGATGCGTTGATCACCATGCTCACCTTATTTTGCTATTTTGGCGCGCCGTTTCGCTGTTTAGCCTTTGTCGGGCATTGTTATCGCATGTGGGCACTATTTTTATGGGTTGTTTGAGCCAGCGACTGTTCCTGTCGTAGTGGGGCTGTGAGCACGGCCTCCGTTGTGTCGTTCCCTATCCGCTAGTGCTTGCGGAAGGTCTTGCGAACGAACGGAGTGCTCAAACGGCCTTCGTTATGCTTAATATTGTGTGATTATTGCTTGTTTTGGGGTCCTTGTGATTGTGGCAGCATTGCGATGCTGCGGGCAGCAAGGGCATGAGTCTTGAGGCCCTGTGGACTGATTGTCCAACCCCTTCGCCCTTCGCGGAGATCCGGATTGATTTTCGGTGCGTTTTCCGATGAAATAGTCGACGGAACGCGTGTTATAGTCGTGCGACTCACTTGCTGGTTTTGCAAGTGACTTGGCTTCATCGTATAGCCTCGTTGGCAGTTCCTCATCGCTGTCCCGAAGTTTCGAGGACAGCGGATGAGTGACGAAGGGTTCCGGTGCCAAATCGGCATTTTTCGGGAACTCGAAAAGCTGTTTCGGGTGCGTTTGTGTTCGTGGCACCCCGAGCTTGTGCTCGCTGTCCTGTCACCTTGTTTTGTGTGTTTGGGGATAGAGGAGGACCTGGTTTGGTTGTTGGTACCCCTGTGGGGCTTGGTGTGGTTTCGGGATCGTCCCGGTGGGTTTTCTGGACGATCCGTCAGTTTCGGGTTGTGAGCGCTATGTGTTTAGTGTCGACTTGGTGGACCATGACCATGTGAGTCTTTCGTAGGTCCTGTCGTGGTTCCCGAGAGCCGTCGGTGTTAGGCTCTATCGTTTCTGCAGGTGGGTACTTCGATCCGAAGTCGGTTCAGTGGACTACGGTGATTCCTTTCTATCCCTTCTCTTGCATTTCGTTATTAGTTCACTTGACTCCTGTTGACTCTACTTATGTGTGCTTGCCTTAGTAGAGTAGTTGTTCTTTGCATGATTATTGAGACGACCTCGTTGGTCGGTGGTGATCGCCTGTTGTTCCGAGCGATCCTCGTATTTGGTTTATCAGTTGCTTCACGGCTCGTTGCCTATCTGTGGATTGAGCATTCGCATCGATCGTCACAGCTCTTCTAGCACCTCACGTATGCCAGCGGTCTGATCCACCGTTTGGGTCTTCTTTTTCGAAAAATGGTCGTGTGTTTCCGACCCGTGAGCCTCGACGCCGTGCGTCTGGTAGGTTTTGTGCCGAGAGTTGAGCAGGTTGTGACAGTGCCAGGGATCCGTCCCGGTGGCCTATGGATTGGGTATACATTTGTGGTTATCATTGTTGATGCATATACTATTTGCTTACAGTAGCATAGTTGTTCAGTTGTATGTCAGCCTCATACTTATTTATGCTACTGTTTACCTTATCTAGCTATTTGTTGACCCTCGTGCCGGTGTGTACACCTCGCCTTCGTCGGCTTGCGGTACCCACTGGGAGGGGAGACATGTTTACATGTTCTCACCCCCCGCCATCGTTGTTGTTTTCAGGTGAGCAGGGTGGTGAGAGTGGGGACGCAGCGAGGCACGCCTAGATAGTGGTACTAGAGGTCCCGACTTGTGAGGTTCCTCCCTTCAGATTGGTTATCGCCTTTACCTCTTTAACAGTTAGTTGTGGATGTGGTTCAGTTACACTTTGGTTGTTTTGTCTAGCATGTTTTCGATTTGGTACAGTTTTTATGTGTTGATTGCATGCTTAGATATTATGGATGACTTTGCCTACTAGATCCCTATTCCGATTTATTTATGGCTCATTATGGTGTATCTTGGATTTCTACCCCTCGTGGTAGCGGTTTTCAAATAAAGGTTTCCGTGTGGGAAATAGTTTTCAAATCGTTTTCGATTGATCAGCTTTTGGGATTTCAAAAGAGAGTTCTCGTGTGGAGAACGATTTTCAAATAATCCTTAAATATTTGAGATTAGGGTTTAAAATAAAGCTTCTGGGAAGGTGCAGTTTTATAGAATGATCTGTTGTTTGTGCATCGCATCATCCTTCGCCTAAGGACTTGCTTAGATTCATATAGGTTTAAGGACTGGTAGCGGTATGAACCTTATTGTGCTGTTGTGGTTTGTGTGATGAATGAATGGTGGTTGTGATCCTGTTTGTGTGTTGTGTACGCCGTGCAAATATAGGGGAGGCTCTGTCCGTGTGGACAGTGGGCCCTGTATTTGTGGTGGGTCTGTACGTGGCGCGGGCTAGGCTTTCAAAAAAAAAAATTTGACATGTATTTCCGCTTCTAAAACTAGCCCGGAGCGTGACAGATTGAGATGGTATCAGAGAGTAAAGAGTACAAACACTTATTCATTCATAAATGTGTAACTGAACCATTGGTTAGGCTGACCCATAGGAAGACCTAAGATGTATAGGTGCGCGAGTTCAAGGGGTTTATTTTCGGCTTGTGTTTTGTGGGAGTTGCCGACCCCTTTCGCTTGTGCGGTTTCTGTGTTTTACAGATGGCTCGTGGTCGTGGTAGACCTCCCCGTCCTGGTCGTGATGGTGGGCGCGCGCCTGCGGAGCCGTCTGCTGGTGTTCAGACTCGGGCTACTACGGCTGGTTCGAGCGAGGAGCCGGCAGGAGGCGAGCAGCTTGCTGTTGACCATACTCTGTTGCTAGAGGCTGAGGTGGCCGAGGTGAGGGGTCAGCTGACGGCCCTCTCCGGCATGTTCCAGCAGTTTTTGCAGCAGCATGCTACGGCGACTGCCACTCCAGCCCCTCCTCCTCCTCCGCCGAGTGCCCCGATGACTTCAGACCCTCCTATGGCACCCACGCCGTTTGTGGCCACGACCGCGACAACGAGAGCGACTACGTCGGCTGTTCCGCGTGTGGATGCCGACCCCGTGATTGGGGGTGGTGGCCACATCCGAGCGCGATTGGCAGATTTTCGGAGATTCGATCCGCCCTTGTTCGCAAACTCATGCTTCTACTAGAAGTGGTGGTGAAGTACCAGGCAGATACCAAGTGGCAGGGTGTGTTTTCCCTATGCGTAACCACTCGTTGGCAGGTGGTGGCCCTAGCGGGCTAGGTGACGTCACTTGGTGGATCTGTGTTGTTGTTTGGACTGTTCTTGTCCTGGCCCCACTTTCTGTGTAGAGCACGACAGCTACTGCGAGCTTCTCTACGGAGGCGGTACTTTGAGTGATTTCGATCGAGACTTCCGTGGGGGCTACTAGAGTGTAGCCCAAGGTTTTGATAGCGGTTTTGGACGACCGCAACATTGGTGTTACCTTTTCTATTTTTGTTGGGTAGGGCGGTGAAGCCTACCCCTCTGACGCTTTGCTGGTGGAATCGTCAGTGTTGGTCTTTCGACCTGTAGCTAGTTCTTACGTCAAACTAACGTGTACTAGACTGAGTGGACACTGTTTGGTGTCAGGTTTTTGTTGGTGCATACATTGTATGCCGGCTATCCTAACGCCTAAATTGTTGTGTCATGGGATTTTTGGTGGTATTTGTAGGCTTTCGTGTTGTCGCGAGATCTTCCAGGTTGTTGTTGGAGGTCTCACAGCGTTTGACGTTGGTTAGACGACGCTGGAAATTGTTTTTCCTTCGTTTGGGTTCGTGTGGTTGGCGACCCTACGTCGCGTGTAGTCGTCGGTTTGTTGTTGGAAACCGAAGACTCCTAGGGAGTTGGCTCAGGGCAGACCTTGTTTTGTGGGTCGGTTTGCATTTTCGTTAATTCGGTGATTCTTCCGTGAATTTGGTCCAGCTTATGAGTTTAGTTGGCCTGGTACCTTTGTGGTGTTGCCAACTTGTTGATGGCCTTTGATCTTCGGATATTTTATTTTTCTTTTGATAAGTGCGTTGGCTGCAGATAATAGTGTCAAAAGTTAGGACGGAATACCCTATCCCTTTTGGGACTTTTAGGATTGGGTCGGTGCTTTCTCTTGCAAGACAATCTCTATACGTCTTCTTGTAGGAAAGCTATGTGGTGGTCATCCCTGATCACGTAGTGAGCCTTGAACCATTCCTTGATTGGTTTTGCGCAGTCAATTTGCCATCACTGCGGATGGTTTGACTCCGGTTTGGGTCTGGTTGCCTATTGGCTGGGTAAGGCACACAACTAAAGGTTTGTTTTGTGTGGTGATCTCGGTTTTTGCCAGGAGTTTTGGTGCCTTGGTGACCGCTGTCGGGAGCTGGGTTATTGGCTTCGAGGTCTCTGTGCGTGTGTTTGCGTATAAGGTTTTTGTCTCGGCTTTTGTGCAGCTTTGGTTTGGATTGCGTGTCCGATCACTTGGAGACAGGTGTTTGGCATCACTGGTGTTTTTATCGCTTGTTGCGATTGGCAACCCTGTGCACCAGAGTGATGTACTCGCAAGGATTTTTTTACATTGGTTTGATTGTGAGTTCGAGCTCAACGAGGTGACGGTGAAGAACAAGTACCCTCTACCGCGGATCGACAATCTCTTCGACCGGCTTCAGGGAGCCTCGGTATTCTCGAAGATTGATTTACGGTCGGGTTTTTATCAGCTCAAGATCAAGGCCGAGGACGTTGCGAAGACGGCTTTCCGGACTCGTTACGGGCATTACGAGTTCACGGTGATGCCGTTCGGTTTGACGAACGCCCCGGCAGCTTTCATGGATTTGATGAACAGGGTTTTTCGGCAGTTCTTGGATCAGTTTGTCGTGGTCTTCTTTGACGACATACTGATCTATTCGAGGAGCGACGTGGAGCATGAGGATCATCTTCGACGAGTCCTCCTGACGCTTCGAGAGCATAAGCTTTACGCTAAGCTCAAGAAGTGTGAGTTTTGGCTTCGGGAAGTTTTCTTCTTGGGTCACATCGTGACGCAGTCTGGTATTGCAGTGGACCCAAAGAAGGTGGACTCAGTGGTGGCTTGGCCTGTTCCGACTTCTGTGACAGAGATTAGGAGCTTCCTCGGCTTGGCGGGTTATTACCGGTGATTTGTTGAGGGTTTCTCAAAGATCGCCGCCCCTTTGAGCAAGCTGTCGAGGAAGGGCGAGAAGTTTCTGTGGACTCCCGCTTGTCAGAAGAGCTTCCAGGAGCTGAAAGACAGACTGACTCGTGCCCCTATCTTAGCATTGCCGCAGCCTGGTGAGGATTTTGTGGTCTACTGTGATGCGTCTCGGATAGGATTGGGGTGCGTGCTCATGCAGCAGGAGAGGGTCATCGCGTATGCTTCGCGCCAGTTGATGGACTACGAGAAGAACTATCTGGCGCACGATCTTGAGCTAGCAGTAGTGGCGTTCGCTCTCAAGCTTTGGAGACACTGCCTGTACGGAGCACATTGTGAGATGTTCACGGATCCTCAGGGTCTGAAGTACCTCTTCACTCAGAAGGAGCTGAACCTCAGACAGAGACGGTGGCTGTAGCTTTTGAAGGATTATGACATCTCCATCCAGTACTATCCGGGCAAGGCGAACGTTGTGGCGGACGCCTTGAGCCGGAAGCAGCCTTCGGCGGAGCTGTCTCTCATGATCACCGACCAGGAGCGCTTGGTGGAGGAGTTTCGTCGACTAGAGTTGGAGATCCTACCTTCTGGAGCTACCGCACAGCTGTTGACCTTGGTGGTGCAGCCCATCTTGGCAGATCGGATTTCTAGTGGACAGCTGATGGACCCGCACTTGCAGAGAGTGCGAGCAGAGGCCGAGCAGGGCAGAGATGGTGACTTCACGATTCACGCCGATGGTTCCCTTCGTTCTCGAGGACGGAGGTGTGTGCCCAGTGATCGGGACTTGAGACGAGAGATCTTGACTGAGGCACAGATCGCCGACCTCTGGATGTACGCGACAGAGTTTTTCTGTGGCCTGGCCTGAGTTGGGACCCGCTCAGCACTTGGTGGAGATTTTATGACTTGGAGTGCGAGCGAGAGAGGCGGCAGATAGACTCTCGGTGGAGAGCTGATGGTGCACCTTCAGCTTGCGAGCATGTCTGGATTTGTGGCAGGCAGATCGTCGATGGTGGTTCACGACTTCAGGGTTCCCTTCGTTCTCGAGGACGGAGGTGTGTGCCCAGTGATCGGGACTTGAGACGAGAGATCTTGACTGAGGCACATCGGTCGCCGTATACCATTCATCCTGGAGGGACGAAGATGTACCGCGACCTGAAGTAGAGTTTCTGGTGGCCTGGCATGAAGTTGGATGTAGCTCAGCATTGTTACGGATTTTATATTGGCATATTTCGTGAAGTGAGTCGGAGTCTTGAAGGTTCAAAGAAGAAGAGACGAAGATTGAAGACTCGAAGACTCAACGTATGAATTCACGATGTTTGGTAAGTTTAAATAATCTTGATGATAATTTATGAACATTTGTGAAGACATTTTAATTTTTTAAAATATAAAAATTGAGATTTTTTCCGGACCCTTTAGAGTCCGTATTTTAAAAACGCCGGGATGGGACCTGAAAAAATGCTCGTAAGATTACCGTGGGAAGATGTTTTCATGATTTTTTGTTTTGGTCCCCTGGCATGAAGTTGGGCTTTGGATTTACGGATTTTATATTGGCATATTTCGTGAAGTGAGTCGGAGTCTTGAAGGTTCAAAGAAGAAGAGACGAAGATTGAAGACTCGAAGACTCAACGTATGAATTCACGATGTTTGGTAAGTTTAAATAATCTTGATGATAATTTATGAACATTTACAAGTGTTTGGAAGACATTAGAATAGATAAAAATTGATTTAAAATATAAAAATTGAGTTTTTCAATTTTCAGGATCCGGACCCTGAGGTGAGGTCCGGAACCCGTACGCCTCCCTGGCTGTCACGCAGGAAGGGTCCGAACCCTGAGGGCTGAGGTCCGGACAATGAAAAGCTGAAACGTTTCAGAGTCCGGACCCTGCATCCAAGGTCCGGACCCCGATCCGTCGCGATTTTTCTAAAATATTTTTTTTTAATCCTACTCTGATTCTAATGTCTCCCAAACCTATAAATAAGATGGTAAATTTCATAAAATATGTTTTGCAATCCTAAATTGATTCTAATTGCTTCCAAACCTTTTTAAAATCAGTTTTGCAATCCTACTTTGATTCCAAACCTTTTTAAATCAGTTTTCAATCCTAGTCTATTTCGGATTGCTTCTAAACCTATAAATAAGATGTGGGGATGTCTCTAAAACGTGGTTAAGCATAGAATACTTTTTAGAAACCCTAGAAGCTTGTAGGTAGCCGTTTTTCTCATCTTCTACATCAAGCTTTTCTCAAATTGATTCATGGTGCTCTAGATCTTTAATATTCTTTTAGAATCAATTTGAGGATTGCTTAGAGATAATTCCCACAGATCTTTCATGATATTCTAAGCAAGGAATCACCATCAATTTTATTGTTCTTGCTCCGGACGGAGTACGCTCGTGGATTCGGGTGAGCGTCGTGGATTCGACGTGTAGAAGGCTTCGTGGATTCGAAGTTGGGCGTTTCGTGGATTCGGGACGTGGCGTTCGTGGATTCGATTGTACGGCGTGGACAACCCGGTGGTGTGCGCGAGATCCAAAGAAGATAAAGGAGAGGTTGAGTTCGTGGAGTCGGTAATCACCTTGTAATCTTTTATTTCTTAGTGGATTGTTATCGCGTGTTGGTCCCGTGGGTTTTTTACTCCTAGTTGGAGTTTTCCCACGTAAATCTCGGTGTGCTATTTTTATTTCCGCACTTATTTTATTGCATCGAGATTTGTGGTTTGGCCGTTATACCTATTCACCCCCCTCTAGGTATTGATAGTATCTAGATAGATCCTTAGGGCCCTCCCCCGTAACTAACAATTGGTATCAGAGCGGGATCTAGATTTATCTATCATTATAGGTGAAGAAGGTAGTAATATTAGTCGGCCTCCTCTATTTGATGAGAGCGAAGAGGAGTCGGACGAGGAAAATCTCTTAGTGGCGTATCAACAACTTTTTAAGGAATCGAAGAAGATGGCTAAGTACAATAAGAAGTTGAGGAACCGTCTATTGGAACTTGAGGTTGAAAATAAAATGTTGAAGACCACAACTAAAGCTCTTGAGGAGGAAAGGGAGTCGATATTGAAGAACAACAAAATCCTCCAAGAGAAGCTAGACCAATCGGAGATAACGATCAAATCCTACCAAGAGATGATTGGTTTTCTAGAGCATCAAGTCAAGGAAATTCATACTTCTAACCAAGTCTTGACTAAACAAGTCCATGAACTCAAGTCCGACATACAAATATTCTCCTCCGGATCAAAGAAACTTGATGACATGCTCGGATTGGGTCAAACAAGCAAACTTGGACTTGGATATGAGCGGAAACATGTTGAGAAGGTAAAAAATTCAGCTCATAAAGTCTCAACTGTTGTGAAGGATAAAGTATGTCATAGATGTGGAAAAAAAGGTCACATCAAGAAGACATGCCCTAGGAAAGATAAGAATACTCAACTGGCATCTTCTAAACATCAATTGGCATCTTCCAACACTCGACAACCTTCAAGGATTCCAAAGCAACAACAACCAAGTCGAGTACCCAAGGTCAACCGAAAGTCAAAGCCACAACAACCAAATCCTCAAAAGCGGAATGCGATGGTGAGACCACGGTTGATCAAAAGTCAAAACAAACCGTGCCCAACATCAACAAATCAAGACAACCAACAATCCGACAAGTTTGGGTTCGAAAAAGTGATATCTTTCCTTCTCTAAAGTCTTAATTTGTTTTGACTTAGTGTAGTGCTTTGGTCGGTTTCTATTGCATATCTTTTGTTCATTGCATTACACGTTTTGGTGCTTTCATTGTTACGATTTTTAGATTCATTTTATGATTAGAACATTAAATAGTGCCTTGAACATCAATAGATTCACTTTCATTCAATCCTAGTTAATTACATATTAATTATCGGTTTTACTTCATTTTTACTATATTTGAAGATAATTTATTATAGGAGTTCTTAACACTTATATTCATCAAATTTAGGCAATCATGTGTGATCTTTAAGCACTTAACCTATCTCGGTTGTGAGTGTTGAATTTGATGAATGGTTATTCGCTAATAGACTAAAATTAGTCAAATTTTCTTTCAAGTGCGAGATTTCTTAATTTTGGGGGAGTTAGTATTATTGTGAAAAAGAAATTGCGAGAAATTTGATAAGGAAAAAGCTTCTAAATTGAAAGATGTGGAAAGAGTTACATCCTTAAGGGAGTGTGAAAACTACCACCACATGTAGGAAAGAGCTACCACCCCGGTCGTCCGGTAAGTGTGTGAAACTACCACATAGATATTTAATGCATAACCGAAAAGGTTGAAAAAGTATGCATATCTTAAAAAATTTCGAAGTTATAAGGTAGTATGTTGAGAAGATGCTCCAAGAGCCACCCCCGGTGCATTATTTGCTTGATCTCAAATTTGAACGTTTATGCGACAAATTGGTGTCATTTTTGGTGAATCTCTATAGGTCGTTTTCATGATCCATTACATCTTGATAGTCTTTGAGCTTTTAGATTATTTTTGAAGACTTATTTTTGAAGTATATATGAATTATGAAATCGTATAATAATTTATCTACATCATGGTGATTGTGTAGTAAAATTCTTAATTCTTATGAAATTGATAAAGATTGAAAGAAATCAATGTGAATTTATATTTCTCATGCACTAACATTGCTTGAAATTTTATCACAAGTGGTTTCAAAATTGAAAAAGCTTTTGGTATTTTCTTTTGGCAATTTTTTACAAAAAGGGGGAGAGAGGTGATGATATTGAAAACTTTACAAATAAAAAAAAAGCGAGAGATTTTGAACTTAGACGCATGAACAAAGGGGGAGAGATTTTGACATATTTTTTCTACTAACTTTGTTCGTGGAGAATGAAAACTTTTTGCAGGTCTTTGAAAACTTCAAGACTCCATGTGTGTCTAAGTCATAGAGTTTGTTTAGGAGTTATAAATTTGTAATTTTGAATTTTGTTTGGATCTATCACACGAGAAGTTCATTGTTTTGGTGATGGCAATGAATTTCATTTTTTTTTTGAGAGATGAGCATCGTGAGTGTTTTATGTAATTTTGGATTTTGTCACGAAATTGCCAAAGGGGGAGATTGTTACGGATTTTATATTGGCATATTTCGTGAAGTGAGTCGGAATCTTGAAGGTTCAAAGAAGAAGAGATGAAGATTGAAGACTCGAAGACTCAACGTATGAATTCACGATGTTTGGTAAGTTTAAATAATTTTGATGATGATTTATGAACATATACAAGTGTATGGAAGACATTAGAATAGATAAAAATTGATTTAAAATATAAAAATTGAGTTTTTCAATTTTCAGGATCCGGACCCTGAGGTGAGGTCCGGAACCCGTACGCCTCCCTGGCTGTCACGCAGGGAGGGTCCGGACCCTGAGGGCTGAGGTCCGGACAATGAAAAGCTGAAATGTTTCAGAGTCCGGACCCTGCATCCAAGGTCCGGACCCTGACCCGTCGCGATTTTTTTAAAATATATTTTTTCAATCCTACTCTGATTCTAATGTCTCCCAAACCTATAAATAAGATGGTAGATTTCTTAAAATATGTTTTGCAATCCTAAATTGATTCTAATTGCTTCCAAACCTTTTTAAAATCAGTTTTGCAATCCTAATTTGATTCCAAACCTTTTTAAATCAGTTTTCAATCCTAGTCTATTTCGGATTGCTTCTAAACCTATAAATAAGATGTGGGGATGTCTCTAAAACGTGGTTAAGCATAGAATACCTTTTAGAAACCCTAGAAGCTTGTAGGTAGCCATTTTTCTCATCTTCTACATCAAGCTTTTCTCAAATTGATTCATGGTGCCCTAGATCTTTAATATTCTTTTAGAATCAATTTGAGGATTGCTTAGAGATAATTCCCACAGATCTTTCATGATATTCTAAGCAAGGAATCACCATCAATTTTATTGTTCTTGCTTCGGACGGAGTGCGCTCGTGGATTCGGGTGGGCGTCGTGGATTCGACGTGTAGAAGGCTTCGTGGATTCGAAGTTGGGCATTTCGTGGATTCGGGACGTGGCGTTCGTGGATTCGAACGTAGGGCGTGGACAACCCGGTGGTGTGCGCGAGATCCAAAGAAGATAAAGGAGAGGTTGAGTCCGTGGAGTCGTTAATCACCTTATAATCTTTTATTTCTTAGTGGATTGTTATCGCGTGTTGGTCCCGTGAGTTTTTTACTCCTAGTTGGAGTTTTCCCACGTAAATCTCGGTGTGCTATTTTTATTTCCGCACTTATTTTATTGCATCGAGATTTGTGGTTTGGCCGTTATACCTATTCACCCTCCTCTAGGTATTGATAGTATCTAGATAGATCCTTAGGGCTCTCCCCCGTAACTAACAAGCATGTGGCGCAGTGTCTGGTTTGTCAGGAGGTGAAGGCTGAGCATCAGCGACCAGCAGGGAAGCTTCAACCGTTGCCTGTACCAGTATGGAAGTAGGGGCAGATCACCATAGATTTCGTCACCGGGTTGCCTCGTTCTCAGTGAGGTCATGATGCGATCTGGGATATTGTGGACCGACTGACGAAAGCAGCTCACTTCCTACCGGAACACACGACTTGGTCTCGGGATCGACTGGCGCGACTCTACTTGGATGAGATCGTCAGGCTGCATAGAGTGCCAGTGTCGATCGTTTCGGATCGGGATTCTCGCTTCCTTTCTCAGTTTTGGAGGAGCTTGCAGCAGGCACTGGGAACGAAGCTCAACTTCAGCTCAGCTTACCACCCTCAGAGTGATAGGCAGTCGGAGCGAGTCATCCAGACTCGCAAGGATTTGCTCCGAGCATGCATTTTGGACTTTGGTGAGGGATGGTTCAAGTACCTTTCTCTGGTGGAGTTCGCCTACAACAGTAGCTTCCAGGCGAGCATTGGGATGGCACCATACGAGGCTTTGTTTGGACGTCGTTGTCGATCTCCGATTTGTCGGGATGACGTGGGTTAGCGTCTTGTGATCGGGCCTGACCTATTGGAGGACGCGGAGGCCAGGATTCGCAGTGCGAGGCAGCGGTTGGAAGCTACGTGGACCAGCGATGACGTGACCTAGTGTTTCAGGTCGGTGAGCATGTGCTGCTCAGGGTGTCGCCGTCTCGAGGGATCAAGCGGTTCAGATTGCGGAGCAAGCTTAGTCCGCGTTTCGTGGGACCGTTCGAGATCCTTGAGCGTGTGGGTCCGGTGGCTTAATGGTTAGCTCTTCCTCCTAGTCTTGCTCGGGTGCACAATGTCTTCCATGTGTCCATGCTTCGAAAGTACATCCCCGACCCTTCCCACGTGATCAGCCCGACGACGGTTCAGTTGAGGGAGGATCTCAGCTACGACAAGGTGCCTTTGAGGAACCGGAGCATTCAGTATGTGAGAGTTCAGTGGACGAGTCATGAGGAGCGTGAGACTACTTGGGAGCTGGAGTCTGCTTTGCGAGAGAGGTTTTCGCAATTGTTTGCGGATGGTGTGTGAGTAAGTTTCGGAGATGAAACTTCTTGTATGGTGGGAGTGATGTGAGAATTCGAATTTTTGAAATTTGAATTCTGTGTTTTCTCTCCCTCTACCTTGCTTTTGTGTGCATATGTATTTGTATATGTATATATGTATGTATTGGTGTATATATATACGTATATATATGTATTTATGTGTATTTGTGGTTTTTTGAGTTAGTGTTGGAGGAGAGAGGATGGATTGTGTCGCTGTTCGGAGTCCGTTTCTGACAATCCAAAATAGTAGATTCGATGCTCGGCAGTGCTGAACGCGATGGCGCGATTCGTTCTGACATGCAACGGTCGGATCATGAGATATCGCGAGATCTTCGCTAAGAGGTCGTTTTGCATTTTGATCGTTTCGCGAATTGGACCCTGTTTCACGCACCGTTTTGGGTGAGATCGAGTGTGGAGGGGTGTCTGTGCATTTTATGCATGCTGTGAGGGACTCGGGGCTAATTTCCCTAGTTTCGAGGGGCTTTTTTGTAATTGTGCAAAGTGTATTAGTGTGTGTGAGTGGAGAGATGGGTCATTTGTGCTTCTCTCTCCCTTAGCTCTCCCCAGCAGGTTGCCAACCTCTCCTCAGCTCCCCTGCCCACCTCCCTGTGCACCGCCGACCGCCGCCGACCTCCCCTGGCCAGCGGGGAGCTCCGGCAACACCCTCTCCCTTTACTTCTTCTTTTCTTCTTCTTCTTCCTTCTTCTTCTTCCCTGCAGTGTGCACCCAGGGTGAACCCATGCCCTAGGTCCCCCTGAGGTGGCACAGCTGCCGGCGACCAGCCCCACCGTCGGGAGCCGCCGTCGCATCCCGCCGGCGCAGCGACCTCCGGCCAGCTCCGGGAGGACCTCCGCCGCCGTCGTCTTCCTCCCCGGCCGCCCCCGTGCCGCCGGTGCGCCGCCGCAGCCGCCGCTGTTGCTGCTTGGGCTGCTAGGGCAGCCGCGGCCGAGCACCTTACGCCGCCGCCTTTTCTTGTCGCGGTCACCTCCCACCCGATGTCCAGCGACCCCCTCTTGCTGGTGCTTGCGTCCCCGCCAGCCGCCGTCGCCGTTCGTTGCCGGCGCCGCCGTGCCCTAGCCACTCGAGAGCTTGTGCTCTCCCCGCGCCGCCGCCATCGCTTCCAGCTGCCGGTTGAGGTGAGCTCCCCCTTCCTCACCTCCCCCGCGTCCGACCCTGGCCGCCGCGCGCGCTGCATGTCAGCCGGCAGCCGGCCGGAGCAAGCTTGCTCCGGCCAAGCTGGTTTTTGGCTTGTTTGGGCCGCATGCATGGTTCTGGCCTTCCTGTTGCCTCCCGAAGCTCGGGAAGGTGAGCACGATGATCGTGGCGATGCGCTGATCACCATGCTCACCATATGTTGCTGTTTTGGCGCGCCGTTTCGCTGTTTAGCCTTTGTCGGACATTGTTATTGCATGTGGGCGCTGTTTTTATGAGTTGTTTGAGCCAGCGACTGTTCCTGTCACAGTGGGGCTGTGAGCACGGCCTCCGTTGCTTCGTTCCCTATCCGCTGGTGCTTGCGGAAGGTCTTGCGGACGAACGGAGTGCTCAAACGGCCTTCGTTATGCTTAATATTGTGTGATTATTGCTTGTTTTGTGATCCTTGTGATTGTGGCAGCGTTGCGATGCTGCGGGCAGCAAGGGCATGACCCTTGAGGCCCTGTGGACTGATTGTCCAACCCCTTCGCCCTTCGCGGAGATCCAGATTGATTTCCGGTGCGTTTTCAGATGAAATAGTCGACGAAACGCGTGTTTTAGTCGTGCGACTCACTTGCTGGTTTCACGAGTGACTTGGCTTCGTCGTATAGCCTCGTTGGCTGTTCCTCATCGCTGTCCCGATGTTTTGAGGATAGCGGATGAGTGACGAAGGGTTCCGGTGCCAAATCGGCATTTTTTGGGAACCCAGAAATTTCGTGGCACCCCGAGCTTGTGCTACTGTCCTGTCACCTTGTTTTGTGTGTTTGGGGACAGCGGAGGACCTAGTTTGGTTGTTGGTACCCCTGTGGGGCTTGGTGTGGTTTCGGGATCGTCCCGGTGGGTTTTCCTGACGATCCGTCAGTTTCGGGTTGTGAGCGCTATGTGTTTAGTGTCGACTTGGTGGACCTTGACCCTGTGAGTCTTTCGTAGGTCCTGTCGTGGTTCCTGAGAGCCGTCGGTGTTAGGCTCTATCATTTCTGCAGGTGGGTACTTCGATCCGAAGTCGGTTCAGTGGACTACGGTGATACCTTTCTATCCCTTCGCTTGCATTTCGTTATTAGTTCACTTGACTCCTGTTGACTCTACTTATGTGTGCTTGCCTTAGTAGAGTAGTTGTTCTTTGCATGATTATTGAGACGACCTCGTGTCACGCCCCGGGCTAGTCTAGATGCGGAAAACGGGTCAATTTTTTTTTTTTTGAAGCCTAGCCCGCGCAGTGAACAGACCCGCCACAAATACAGGCACCTCTGTCTATACGGATAGAGTCTCCCCTGTATTTGCACGGCGTACCAACATCATACAACAGGATCACATCACACTTTCATTCACAATAATCCACAAGGTAAAAACATATAATACATTTGCATTCAGCTATCCCTATATGCCTCTAAGCACTCCTTAAGCGAAGGATGATGCAATGCACAGTACAACAAACATCCTATCAAAATTGCTTTCCACTCGAAAGCTTTGTTTTTCGAATTCTAATAAGCATTAAATCAAAATCACGAAAAACCTTTTAAAACTGTTCCAACACGGAACTTCATTTTGAAATCCAGCTACCACGATGGGTAGACACCCACACGATAAAACACAAGTCAAATGCTGATAATAGAAACTAAAATCCAATCTCATGCGTAATAAGTCATCATCTTATACGATTCATCATTAATCAGGCATAAATCATGATCATCTAACTGAACCATTTCTTTATCTAACTACTAATGCAGATAAAAGAAACATAACCAGGGTGATGACCGCTAATGCAGTCTAGCTAGATCGTCCTCGCGTCGAACCCACGAACTGAACTCCCCACCAGAGCTACCTGAAAAATGGTGGTGGGGGGGATGAGAACATGTAAACATGTCTCTCCCTCCCAGTGGGTACCGCAAGCCGACGAAGGCCGGGCACACACAGGTAGACAGAAAACTGAAAGGAAGATAATACAGTAGCAATGCAAGTAAGTAGAGAACGAAAAAGATATACTACTGCTACTGTAAATGTAATGCATCAACAAATGAATACAACGAATATACCCAATCTAAACGTGCCAGTCCGCAGACCTCAGGCACATGCCACTCCTACTCTGCCAGCATATAAGTGCCCCACTGAGCTCACGGGTCGGACGTACGACCACTTTTCCGGAAAAGAACACCCTCTTGCGGGGATCAGCCGCTGGTGTTCGTGATATGCGCAAGAGTAATGGCGATCAATGCAAGTATGCTCAATAGCCGTTGGCGACCAGCCAACAATCCACCCCTCCGGGTATACCGACCGTATAGGTCATCAGACAACCGTGTCAAGAAACCGACCAAGAAGGTCACGAGAACATCATCTCAGATATGGATATAATCATAACTACTCTACTGCCAGAACAAGTAAAGAATGCAAGTAGAGATCACAAGGTGCCGGCTCAACTCATCACATCACATATACTCATATCAGGAAACGAAAAGGAAAGGGTAGAAGGAACGTCACCGAGCATGCACCACTAGACCAACTTCGGATCGAAGTACCCACCTGTAATGATCGCGTCGGAATCCGGAACGCGCTGTGAATCAACCGGACCTACCACAGGTCTACCGAGTCAGGGACAAGTCACAAATGACTCAAACAAGACACAAACACACAACCCACAAATCCCGAGACTCGGTTTCCCAAAACCGATCTCCGAACAACACCGGAAGTCCCAAAATCACACCGGGGCGTCCTCGGGACACACGAACAGTCCCGAAAGATACCGACTCGCTCCACGAGTCAACCGCTGCCCCAAAACACATCCGTTTGGGTGTCTTGGCAGCAAGCACAAGATCAAACATCGAAACGATCATCGTCGGACAATCGTTCCGATCCGGGTTCCCGTAAGTGTCGATTTCGACACCGGAACCCACTACCGCTCATCGGGCTTCTCCGAATACACGAGACGGCTGAGACAACCAGCCAACAAGGCTCAGCGGCAGCCCACAAGTCATGCAAGTCGTGACAGTCGATCCCGAACCAAAATCTGCATTTCGTCGACGGACTTCGTCGGAAAACGCACCAGAAATCAATTTTCGGTTGTCGCGAAAGACATCGGACCTTGGACAATTAGTCCAGAGGTCACACGCCGTTCACACATACTGCCCACAGGACCCACGCGGTGTACAATTGCATAAAAGCCCTCAACTTTCCATAAAATCACACTATTTTATGTGATTTATCGGACACTATGGGTCGTTACAACAAACTGAGGGTCTTCGGGGTCAGTCGAGACACGCACCGATAGGTCTCGACGTGTCGGAGGCCGTGCTCTCGATTTGGAGCAAAGCCGACCGCTGTGGAGAGGGCCGAAGTGACGCGAAGTTCAGCGAACTACGCGCGCAGAACATGAATCGCGCTTTTGTCGCTAACCAGGGGCTCGCTGACCCAAAAGAAGGTGAGCACGATGGTCAGCACTGATCAAGGATCATCGTGCTCACATCCGGAGGCATCGGAGTGGCCTCGGATTGCCGGAATAACGAGCCGAAACCCAAAATAGTGCACAGGAAAGCTAGTAAGGCTTACCGGAGCAGGGGGGGGCGGCTCGGGTTGGCCGGCGGTGGCCGGACGGCGGGTTCACCGGCGGCAGGCGGTTGCGGCGGGCGAGGGGAGGCCGGGGCTCGCCTCAGATGACGGCGGGATGCAGCGCCGGCGATAGGCCTTGGTGCCCTAGCCCGCAGCCAACCGGGGCCGAGCTCGGGTTGGCCTTCCAGGCGGCGGCGGCTGCCGGGCGGCGCCGGACGGCGACGCGGCGTCCCTCCGGGGTCACAAGGGAGGAGGGGAGTGCCGGTCCGGGCAGCGCGGCGGCGCGCAAGGTGGCCCGGCCGCCCGAGCAGATCCATGCTTAGGCGCGGCCGCGGCGGCTCTCAGCGCGAGCGGCGGCGACGGCGATCGTCGGGATCGGATGCGGCGGTGTCGGGAGGTCGAGTGGGGTCGACGGTGGGCCAGGGGAGGCGGCGGCTGGTGGCTTTCTTCTCCACCAGCCCGCACGGGTCCAGGATGGCCCAGCCATGGCTGCAGGGCGGCGCCGGCGCGCAGGGACGGCCGGGGACGGCGACGGCGGGCGCGGCGCGCCGGAGGTCGGTGGCAGCGGCAGCAACCCGCAGAGAAAGATGCACCATCCTCCTGGTTGCTTCCAACCAGAGAGGAAAGGAGGGAGAGAGGGAGATGGTGGTGATGATGGTGAGGGACGGGCTTGGCTGCACCTACGACCGGCGGCGGCTGGCCGGCGGCGGCTGGCAGCGCGCATCAAGATGCACAGGAGGTGAGGGGGGTCGGTTAGGGTTGCTGTGGAGGGGTAGAGGCAGCTAGGGTTAGGGTTTCATGGAGCAAACCCTAATGAGCAAAATATATAGATTTGCCATTTTGCGCATAAGTCCCCCGACAACCCTAAATTCTTCATGGGTCCCTCACAGCACGCGTAAATCGCGCGTGAGCACCTCCACGCCAAGTTTCACGCGATTCGGTACATAAAATATTGGGGGTTTTTGCGCGAAATACAAATATGTCGATTGTCCCTTCCCCGGTAAACGTGCGATATCCGTCGATTCGTCCGTCGGATCTGCAAACGGGTAGCGCCATCGTGTTCAGCACTGGCGAGACATCGAACTCACGATTTTGTTTCGTTCGATTTGATTGTCGATTCACGACAAACCCATTGTCAATCCGATCCATCTATACATCATGTGTATAACAACCATCGATCGTTTCCAAATCTCCTCGATTAGCATACTCGCGACCAAAATCCATCGACACCAACTTTCTTTCGCATGAAAGGTCCCTGTCCGAGGGTTCACACGCAAAGCGGAGCTACGGTAAGCTTTGCGAGTCTAAAACAATGAAGAGTAAAAAGTCTATTTTTCGTCAAGGTCCAGTTTTCTCAAAAACTGTGCATCAAATCTTAAATCTATTGGTGCCATCGAGTCCAAAATAGTCGGACAGTTGAAAACGAGCTATTGGATCACTAAGAATAGAGTCCGATACACTCCGGAAGCCATCTCTAATCATCGGCCTATCCGGAAAACCAGAGTTACTATTCACTTAAGTGAATTTTCGAAATCGCGTAACTCTTTCATTTTAAATCATTTTCTCTCGAAACTTGACGAGTGATTATGTAATTAAAATACACACATAAACATCATCAACAAAGAGTTAAATTAGGCAGTAATAATCTCAGTCCTTACATCATTTCTCCCTTAAAAAAAGTTTCGTCCTCGAAACTTGATTATATTTACCCCTCGAATAATTGTGGATAACGTTTCCGCATAGTCGATTCAAGCTCCCATAATGCTTCGCGCTCCTCATGATTAGTCCGTTGTACATTCACTTACGGAATGCTCCGGTTCCGCAGTTGCTTCTCCTCACGTGCCCATATCCGCATTGGAGTCTCATCGTAGGTCAGATCCTCCCGAAGCTGAATAGTCGTCAGACTGCTGACGTGGGACGGATCAGAAACATACTCCTGAGGTATGGACACGTGGAAGACATCATGCACTTGGGCGAGACTCGGAGGTAGAGTCAAACTGTACGCCACCGGACCAACGCGCTCCTAGATCTCAAACGGTCCCACATATCTCTGGCTAAGCTTGCCCCTCAAACCGAACCGTTTGATCCCTCTGGACGGTGAAACTTTGAGCAGAACATGCTCGCCGACCTGAAACTCCAGGTCACAACGCCGATGGTCCGCGTAGCTCTTATGTCGACTCTGTGCAGTCAATAATCGCTCTTTAGCAATGCGAATCTTTGTCTCTGCGTCCACCACTAAGTCCGGCCCGATTATGCGGCGTTCTCCGATGTCGTCCTTACTGATAGGGGACCGACATCGACACCCATATAAAGTCTCATACGGTGCCATCCCAATGCTCGCCTGATGACTGTTGTTATAGGCGAACTCCACCAGTGACAGGTACTTAACCACCCATCACCATAATCCAGGACGCATGCACATAGCATATCCTCAAGAGTCTGAATAACTCGCTCAGACTGTCCATCACTCTGGGAATGAAAAGTCGTACTAAAGTTCAGCTTCGTACCCAAAGCTTGCTGTACACTCTTCCAAAACTGGGACAATAACTCCCTACTCAGAAATTCGAGGTCCACCCAAATCTGGTTCACATAGCAGTAACTAACTCAACTACGTCAAAGGTTCAAGCGGGAAAATCTCGGGACAATACCATAAGTCTGGAGTATGTTTTCGGAGTCCGAAACGACGCACTCCAACTTACAAACAACGTAAACCTGCTCACAATGAGTGAAACCATATCATTGTCCTAACTCCTGCATCAATAACATTCCCCTCGGAGACTACAGTCTCCCACCAGTTTGTAATACAAACGGATCGAAGTTAAACCTTCAGCATCGATACCCACTTGCGGTATCCGACACTCCTATGTCCAAGATTTAAACTGTCCGCCTAGACCAAAAGGTCTAAGGCTACCTCAATCAGTTGAGCTCGACAAGTAAGCCTACATCCAAGTACATGTGATTCGACATAAAGGTCCACGGATGTCCGCAACGGGGTTGCGAATCGCTACTTACTATCAAAACCATCAGTGATGCTCAACATCTGTCTCCACGAAACCCGGTCGCTGAAATCCGCATGGGACCAGCGATTCAATTTTCCACACCACATATGATACCTGTCTCAACGAGACCCAGATGCATCAATCATCAAGTGACCAGAAAAGCAATCCGCTCCCATAAAATTTGTGTTTAACCATGTCATGTACCTTGTATTCAAACATCTGCATCTACTTCTGAGCAAAAGGCCAGGCTCCGTCCATGTGCCCAGCATAGTTCACATCTTCTAGCAATGCAATATAGATTGTAACTGGAAGCGCATTATCTAACTCGCCCCTTAACTATGCGAGACCTGGCTACTGGCTAGTATACAACCAGACCAACACCGAAGTACATACTATTGGTGAGGTTAACTCATCACTTTACATAACCTTGCCCAGGGCTAACTCATAATACACTGCGTGGTCGGAGGTGACCATGAGTCTAACCTTTGCATAAGATCATCCATAATGGTTATCAACACGGGAAACACAATATCCCAATCCAAATACTCCCAAAAGGGGTAAGGCATTTCGTCTTAATTTTTGACAATACGTTGTCTGCAGCCAACGCATTTACCAAAAGAAAAGCGAAATACCGTAGATCTATCTCCAACACCATGTTGGAGAAGTGACACCAGCACGAAATCGTCCAATATCACCATGCTGCACAAGAGTGCACCACGACACTAATCAATATCGACTACGAAAGTCGATCACCGAGATTGGACTAGCCATTGAGCCAACTCCCTAGGAGTTCTATGGCTCCAACAATAGGAAAAGAAACTATCTGCAACATAGAGTCGCCAACTACACAAGCTAAAAGTGACAACAACTCGATTTTTTTTTTTTTTTTTTTTTTTTTTTTTTTCTTTTTTTTTTTTGAGCCTCATCCAACACCACAACTTACCCTTAGGGTTTTCCAATTATCCTATCGAGCATCATCCTCTATGCCATAAGCATACATACGCCACGTGTCATCCCATACCACACTGATTTAGGTGTTGGGATTTCCTCACACTACGCGTACTCCCAAAAAAAAATCCGACGTTGAAGCTAAGTCAAAACCAATCCTGGCTTACGCCAATAGGCGCAAAGATCATAAGGAGATCTAAACGACTGTACTGACAAATCCACTGACAAGATATCTAAACATCACTCAAGCGAGAAAAATCTTCTGGGCTCGCTTCGCAACATGAACAAACTTCAGTCTCATTAGTTAGGCGTATTCTCGCCCATATACTCACGCAAAAACCACTACCTTGTCTTAAACTCAATAAAGAATCCAATAACAACCTCGATACACTCCAATCAATCTAAAGATCGGGGTCGATCTAACAACTTATCAGATGAAAGGGGAAAACCCCATAAACTATCACTAAATTATTTCAACTATCCATACTTAGGTTCGCTCTTCTCTCGGTGACTCACGCCACCACTAGAGATTAGAGAAATAGGGTAGGCACCATGGTCCTACCTGCTAAAGCTCAAGAAGCTCTACTCATACCACAACCGCACGAGCGGTCGGCAAACGAACCTCGGGCCGCACACCAGCAGCCCACGCAATACATGCAGTCAAACCTGCATAAATCATCATCTCCACGAAGATGCCTGTAATCGTACATGAGCGTACATGAGCTCTAAATAGGGAAGAATAGGCACTAAAGCCATACTCACAGAGTCTGAGGAAACAACATCCGTACACTGCAATCGCCCAAGCGATTGCATTTAGAAATCCTCGAGTTGTACTCACACAGCTCCATCAAATGGTTGCGGCGGTAAGCCGCACAATGTATCGTCTCCATAGAGATACCCGTAGTGGACCTTGTGCTCTACATGGGAAGTGGGGCCAGGAAAACACGGCTCAACCGTCAGCTAAGGCCCAGCAGATGCACTGCCTGGAACCTCAATATCAACATCCTTCCCCGAGTGGTTTTACCAGGTGCACATCACCCTACCACTCGATATCTGTCTGGTAATCCGCCACCACTCCCAGTAGAGACACAAGTCTGCACCGCAACTGCAAAACAATCACGGGGTAACGAAACAACAATAAACCTCGAGTTAATAAAACTCGATCAACTTACCGGGACTCAATCCCACAACCCCGTGCTCTCACGTGCTTATAAACCTTAGGTCTTCCTAGGGTCATCCTAACCAGTGGTTCAGTTAGATAGGTTGTGAATGTAGTTGTGATTGTTCATGCTCTGATACCATCTTAATCTGTCACGCCCCGGGCTAGTCTAGATGCGGAAAACGGGTCAATTTTTTTTTTTTGAAAGCCTAGCCCGCGCAGTGAACAGACCCGCCACAAATACAGGCACCTCTGTCTATACGGACAGAGTCTCCCCTGTATTTGAACGGCGTACCAACATCATACAACAGGATCACAATCACACTTTCATTCACAATAATCCACAAGGTAAAAACATATAATACATTTGCATTCAGCTATCCCTATATGCCTCTAAGCACTCCTTAAGCGAAGGATGATGCAATGCACAGTACAACAAACATCCTATCAAAATTGCTTTCCACTCGAAAGCTTTGTTTTTCGAATTCTAATAAGCATTAAATCAAAATCACGAAAAACTTTTTAAAACTGTTCCAACACGGAACTTCATTTTGAAATCCAGCTACCACGATGGGTAGACACCCACACGATAAAACACAAGTCAAATGCTGATAATAGAAACTAAAATCCAATCTCATGCGTAATAAGTCATCATCTTATACGATTCATCATTAATCAGGCATAAATCATGATCATCTAACTGAACCATTTCTTTATCTAACTACTAATGCAGATAAAAGAAACATAACCAGGGTGATGACCGCTAATGCAGTCTAGCTAGATCGTCCTCGCGTCGAACCCACGAACTGAACTCCCCACCAGAGCTACCTGAAAAATGGTGGTGGGGGGGATGAGAACATTTAAACATGTCTCTCCCTCCCAGTGGGTACCGCAAGCTGACGAAGGCCGGGCACACACTGGTAGACAGAAAACTGAAAGGAAGATAATACAGTAGCAATGCAAGTAAGTAGAGAACGAAAAAGATATACTACTGCTACTGTAAATGTAATGCATCAACAAATGAATACAACGAATATACCCAATCTAAACGTGCCAGTCCGCAGACCTCAGGCACATGCCACTCCTACTCTGCCAGCATATAAGTGCCCCACTGAGCTCACGGGTCGGACGTACGACCACTTTTCCGGAAAAGAACACCCTCTTGCGGGGATCAGCCGCTGGTGTTCGTGATATGCGCAAGAGTAATGGCGATCAATGCAAGTATGCTCAATAGCCGTTGGCGACCAGCCAACAATCCACCCCTCCGGGTATACCGACCGTATAGGTCATCAGACAACCGTGTCAAGAAACCGACCAAGAAGGTCACGAGAACATCATCTCAGATATGGATATAATCATAACTACTCTACTGCCAGAACAAGTAAAGAATGCAAGTAGAGATCACAAGGTGCCGGCTCAACTCATCACATATACTCATATCAGGAAACGAAAAGGAAAGGGTAGAAGGAACGTCACCGAGCATGCACCACTAGACCAACTTCGGATTGAAGTACCCACCTGTAATGATCGCGTCGGAATCCGGAACGCGCTGTGAATCAACCGGACCTACCACAGGTCTACCGAGTCAGGGACAAGTCACAAATGACTCAAACAAGACACAAACACACAACCCACAAATCCCGAGACTCGGTTTCCCAAAACCGATCTCCGAACAACACCGGAAGTCCCAAAATCACACCGGGGCGTCCTCGGGACACACGAACAGTCCCAAAAGATACCGACTCGCTCCACGAGTCAACCACTGCCCCAAAACACATCCGTTTGGGTGTCTTGGCAGCAAGCACAAGATCAAACATCGAAACGATCATCGTCAGACAATCGTTCCGATCCGGGTTCCCGTAAGTGTCGATTTCGACACCGGAACCCACTACCGCTCATCGGGCTTCTCCGAATACACGAGACGGCTGAGACAACCAGCCAACAAGGCTCAGCGGCAGCCCACAAGTCATGCAAGTCGTGACAGTCGATCCCGAACCGAAATCCGCGTTTCGTCGACGGACTTCGTCGGAAAACGCACCGGAAATCGATTTTCGGTTGTCGCGAAAGACATCGGACCTTGGACAATTAGTCCAGAGGTCACACGCCGTTCACACATACTGCCCACAGGACCCACGCGGTGTACAATTGCATAAAAGCCCTCAACTTTCCATAAAATCACACTATTTTATGTGATTTATCGGACACTATGGGTCGTTACAACAAACTGAGGGTCTTCGGGGTCAGTCGAGACACGCACCGATAGGTCTCGACGTGTCGGAGGCCGTGCTCTCGATTTGGAGCAAAGCCGACCGCTGTGGAGAGGGCCGAAGTGACGCGAAGTTCAGCGAACTACGCGTGCAGAACATGAATCGCGCTTTTGTCGCTAACCAGGGGCTCCCTGACCCAAAAGAAGGTGAGCACGATGGTCAGCACTGATCAAGGATCATCGTGCTCACATCCGGAGGCATCGGAGTGGCCTCGGATTGCCGGAATAACGAGCCGAAACCCAAAATAGTGCACAGGAAAGCTAGTAAGGCTTACCGGAGCAGGGGGCGGCTCGAGTTGGCCGGCGGTGGCCGGACGGCGGGTTCACCGGCGGCAGGCGGTTGCGGCCGGCGAGGGGAGGCCGGGGCTCGCCTCAGATGACGGCGGGATGCAGCGCCGGCGATAGGCCTTGGTGCCCTAGCCCCGCAGCCAACCGGGCCTAGCTCGGGTTGGCCTTCCAGGCGGCGGCGGCTGCCGGGCGGCGCCGGACGGCGACGCGGCGTCCCTCCGGGGTCACAAGGGAGGAGGGGAGTGCCGGTCCGGGCAGCGGCGGCGGCGCGCGAGGTGGCCCGGCCGCCCGAGCATATCCATGCTTAGGCGCGGCCGCGGCGGCTCTCAGCGCGAGCGGCGGCGACGGCGATCGTCGGGATCGGATGCGGCGGTATCGGGAGGTCGAGTGGGGTCGACGGTGGGCCAGGGGAGGCGGCGGCTGGTGGCTTTCTTCTCCACCAGCCCGCACGGGTCCAGGATGGCCCAGCCATGGCTGCAGGGCGGCGCCGGCGCGCAGGGACGGCCGGGGACGGCGGAGCGGCGCGCCGGAGGTCGGTGGCAGCGGCAGCAACCCGCAGAGAAAGATGCACCATCCTCCTGGTTGCTTCCCACCAAAGAGGAAAGGAGGGAGAGAGGGAGATGGTGGTGATGATGGTGAGGGACGGGCTTTGCTGCACCTACGACCGGCGGCGGCTGGCCGGCGGCGGCTGGCAGCGCGCATCAAGATGCACAGGAGGTGAGGGGGGTCGGTTAGGGTTGCTGTGGAGGGGTGGAGGCAGCTAGGGTTAGGGTTTCATGGAGCAAACCCTAATGAGCAAAATATATAGATTTGCCATTTTGCGCATAAGTCCCCCGACAACCCTAAATTCTTCATGGGTCCCTCACAGCACGCGTAAATCGCGCGTGAGCACCTCCACGCCAAGTTTCACGCGATTCGGTACATAAAATATTGGGGGTTTTTTGCGAAATACAAAATATGTCGATTGTCCCTTCCCCGGTAAACGTGCGATATCCGTCGATTCGTCCGTCGGATCTGCAAACGGGTAGCGCCATCGTGTTCAGCACTGGCGAGACATCGAACTCACGATTTTGTTTCGTTCGATTTGATTGTCGATTCACGACAAACCCATTGTCAATCCGATCCATCTATACATCATGTGTATAACAACCATCGATCGTTTCCAAATCTCCTCGATTAGCGTACTCGCGACCAAAATCCATCGACACCAACTTTCTTTCGCATGAAAGGTCCCTGTCCGAGGGTTCACACGCAAAGCGGAGCTACGGTAAGCTTTGCGAGTCTAAAACAATGAAGAATAAAAAGTCTATTTTTCGTCAAGGTCCAGTTTTCTCAAAAACCGTGCATCAAATCTTAAATCTATTGGTGCCATCGAGTCCAAAATAGTCGGACAGTTGAAAACGAGCTATTGGACCACTAAGAATAGAGTCCGATACACTACGGAAGCCATCTCTAATCATCGGCCTATCCGGAAAACCAGAGTTACTATTCACTTAAGTGAATTTTCGAAATCGCGTAACTCTTTCATTTTAAATCATTTTCTCTCGAAACTTGACGAGTGATTATGTAATTAAAATACACACATAAACATCGTCAACAAAGAGTTAAATTAGGCAGTAATAATCTCAGTCCTTACACCTCGTTGGTCGGTGGTGATCGCCTGTTGTTCCGAGCGATCCTCGTATTTGGTTTATCAGTTGCTTCACGGCTCGTTGCCTATCTGTGGATTGAGCATTCGCATCGATCGTCACAGCTCTTCTAGCTCCTCACGTATGCCAGCAGTCTGATCCACCGTTTGGGTCATCTTTTCCGAAAAATGGTCGTGTGTTTCCGACCCGTGAGCCTCGACGCCGTGCGTCTGGTAGGTTTTGTGCCGAGAGTTGAGCAGGTTGTGACAGTGCCAGGGATCCGTCCCGGTGGCCTATGGATTGGGTATACATTTGTGGTTATCATTGTTGATGCATATACTATTTGCTTACAGTAGCATAGTTGTTCAGTTGTATGTCAGCCTCATACTTATTTATGCTACTGTTTACCTTATCTAGCTATTTGTTGACCCTCGTGCCGGTGTGTACACCTCGCCTTCGTCGGCTTGCGGTACCCACTGGGAGGGGAGACATGTTTACATGTTCTCACCCCCCGCCATCGTTGTTGTTTTCAGGTGAGCAGGGTGGTGAGAGTCGGGACGCAGCGAGGCACGCCTAGATAGTTGTACTAGAGGTCCCGACTTGTGAGGTTCCTCCCTTCAGATTGGTTATCGCCTTTATCTCTTTACTAGTTAGTTGTGGATGTGGTTCAGTTACACTTTGGTTGTTTTGTCTAGCATGTTTTGGATTTGGTACAGTTTTAATGTGTTGATTTCATGCTTATACATTATGGATGACTTTGCCTACTAGATCCCTATTCCGGTTTATTTATGGCTCATTATGGTGTATCTAGGATTTCTACCCCTCGTGGTAGCGGTTTTCAAATAAAGGTTTCCGTGTGGGAAACAATTTTCAAATCGTTTTCGATTGATCGGCTTTCGGGATTTCAAAAGAGATTTCTCGTGTGGAGAACGGTTTTCAAATGATCCTTAAATGTTTGAGATTAGGGTTTCAAATAAAGTTTCTGGGTAAGGAGCAGTTTTATAGAATGATCTGTTGTTTGTGCATCGCATCATCCTTCGCCTAAGGACTTGCTTAGATTCATACAGGTTTAAGGACTGGTAGCTGTATGAACCTTATTGTGCTGTTGTGGTTTGTGTGATGAATGAATGGTGGTTGTGATCCTGTTTGTGTGTTGTGTACGCCGTGCAAATACAGGGGAGGCTCTGTCCGTGTGGACAGTGGGCCCTGTATTTGTGGCGGGTCTGTACGTGGCGCGGGCTAGGCTTTCAAAAAAAAAAAAATTGACACGTATTTCCGCTTCTAAAATTAGCCCGGGGCGTGACAACTGAGTCGGTTTCGCGTCCATTTTATGCCAAAACGACTCCGACTCGTCCCAACACTCTACAGATGTGTCGGCCGGTCACTTATACTCTAGTCATTCCGACAGCTAACCTTTCGTGACATCATACTACTAGTGATGCCTATCATCTGTCTCTACGAGACCCTGTCACTGCCGTCCCCAAGTCTCCAGCAACACTATGTACCTTTCTCAATGAAGCCCTGATGTACCTGTCACCACGTGACCAAAATAGCATTTTTAATGCAAAGGATTCCTAAGCGTTTAACACCTTGATATCCATCATTAGTTGTGCCCTAGTCCTTATACGCTTCCACATACCACTACTGTTAGAACAATTGTATAAAAAAAAGTATAAAGTAGAAAGATGAAAAGGCTTCAAGGCATGTAGTAATGTCACTCTCCTTAAGGCTTAATCTGTCCCTACCGTTCAAACAATTTGGTGTGCACTGGGTCAAAGAATAGCCTCCTAGGATACAATGAAGCATAAACCTCAACTACGTTTGCACACACGAAGTCGAGCCTTTGAGCACTCACTCGATTAAGTTGTAAAAAAGAAATAGAATAAGAAAACATGAACGAAATTATTATGAATGGAGACTTAAACTCTTCAACTGCTAGTACTTCTGCAACCAATGCTATGGGTTTATATAGACCACGAATGGATGCTTAATGAATTGACACTTTATGAACGGGTGTTTCGTAAAGTGACCTTTCAATTGTGACTTTTCATTTGATCATAACTACCAATTAGTTATATGAATCAAGTTCAATAAATGTAAGAATTAATTCCAACGGACATATGCTCGAAGAGACACATTATAAAGATGTGTCTTTTCATGTCTTATCCTTTCACTAAAAGTCGCATCATTTCACATTCATTCTCTATAAGAGTCACACCCTTTGATTAGAGTCGCATCCGCTCACTAAGGGTTGCATCCACTCACTAAGGATTGCATCCATTCACTAAAAATCAAAGAACAAAATATATTAGTTTAAACATTTTCTTACAATTCAGCACCAATTTTTAAAATAAATCAAAATACATCAAAATACAAAAAAAAAATCAAAAATAAAAAAATAAAAAATTCTTGACAACTTGACAAAATCGTACGCATAGGTGTAGATGTATTAAAACTTGAACCTATACTTAGTGAAGACACATCAAAGTTAGTCATAATTGAATGGTGACAAGTCTTTGAACCAACAATTATTTTTGACTAACCGGATATATCTCACACATAGAAATTATAATCAATCGAGTGCTCTATTATATTGCCGACATTTTATCGCCTTGTGTCTATATCCTGTTTTCATGAATACTGTCAGAGTCAAGCCCTTAACTCCTAGAAGCGGACGCACTTCACATTCATATAGGTAGACTACCAAAAGTGCCCCGTATTTAACACTTCAGTGAAATACTACTGTAGGTCTATTAAGAGCTTCATTTGCTCAACCTTCCCTTTTCAATACGGATACCAAGCACTTTACGTGGGATGGAAATTTTATATTATAGTGCTTGCAATCACTCCATATGATGTACTTTGTCTCATTGAACTTAAGACTTGATGATGTTTCAAGTGTTAAATTGAGTTTCCATCATTGGTGATTTTTTTATGTGGTCTTGAGACCCATCCCCATCGATGTCTTGAATATCAACTCTCTTGGAAGTCCCTAGTCAACGGGCCGGCCAGATTTTGGCCTGACCTAACAAAATCAATGGTAATTATGCCATCTGATATGAATTGTTTTACATAGCTATGTCTTAATCCAATAAGTATTGACTTCTCATTGTATGTATTACTATATGCTTTTGAGAGCGTAGCCTCACTATCGCGATGTAGTGATACCGGCGGCATTGGTTTTGGCCAAACTGGAATTTCATACAATAAATTCATTATCCATTCTGCCTCCTTACTAGCAGATGCTCGTGCTATAAATTCTGCTGCCATGGTAGAGTCCGCTATATATGTCTATTTCTTGGAACCCTAAGATATCGCATCTCCACCTAATAAAAATATCGACCCACTTGTGGATGCATGATCTTCTCGATCTGTTATCCAACTGGCATCTATATAGCCTTCTAATACTATTGGATATCCACTATAGAAAATTTCATAGTCCATTGTCTTTTTCAGATATTTCAAAATTCGGTAAATAACATGCCAATGTACATTACTTGGCCTGCTAGTAAATCTACTTAATTTACCAACAACAAATGCAATATCAGGCCTAGTACAAGACATGGTATACATCAAGTTTCCAATAATCTTAGAATATTCTAACTGGTTAATTGATCTACTAGTATTGCGAATTAGTTTTAGATTAGGATCAAAAGGAGTGGATACTAGAGTACAATCAAAATAACCAAATTTTGTAAGAATCTTTTTAATATAATGAGACTGGGTTAAAAATAAACCATTATTTTCACGAATAATTTTAATTTCCAAAATAATATTAGGCTCACCCATATCTTTCATATCAAAATTGCAAAAAATTATTAGTATTTTCTACTTGCTAAAAATCAGTGCCAATAACATGTCATCAACATATAAACAAATAATAACACCTTTACCATTTAAAAAATTACTATAAACACATTTAAAAGATTGATTAATTTTATAACCATTGGAAAGAACAATCTGACAAACTTTTGATGCCATTGTTTAGGTGCTTTTTTAAGCCCATACAACAACTTTACAAGTTTAAACACTTTATGTTGTTGTCCAGGAACAACAAAGCCCTCAACTTGTTCCATATAAACTTCTTCATCTAATTCTTCATTTAAGAATACAGTTTTGACATCCATTTGATGAATAATAAGATTATACATGGAAGCAAGTGCAATCAAAGTTCTAATAGTCGCTAATCTGGCAGCAGGTGTATAGGTATAAAAATAGTCAATGCCTTTTTTTTGTGTAAACCCTTTGGCGACAAGTCTTGCCTTGAATTTATCTATGGTGCCATTTACTTTCATTTTCTTTTTGAAAATCTATTTACACCCAATAGGTTTACATCCAAGAGGAAGATCAACTAATTTTCATGTTTGGTTGGCCAAAATTGAGTCCATTTCATCATTTATCGCTTCTTTCCAGAAAGCGACATAAGGAGATTTCATTAGCTCCTCAGATAGTATAGGGTCTGAGTGAATGTTTAAACAAATTTGAAAGCTTTCTTTAATCATTTCTCTACTACCCTCAACAAGAAAAGTATAGAAATCCGGTACAAATGTTTTAGCATTTCTAACTCTTTTACTTCTTTTAAGTTCTGTGGTTTCAATTTCAATATCATTTTTCTCATTGTAGTGTTCTCTACTCACAATAAGTTCTTTAGGTCTAGGAATTGAAACAAATCCATTTTCATCAAATATAGCATCTCTAGATTCAAAAACCATGTTGACTTCAATGAAGCCATTAGATTCAATCACATAAAATCTGTATGCTTTACTATGTTGTGCATGCCTAATAAATATGCACTCAATTCCTCTTTCACCCAGTTTCTTTCTTTTAAGTTATGAATCCTCATAATAGCTCTATAACCCCAAACTTTTAAGTAATTTAAATTGGGCTTTCTTCCCTTAAATAATTCATAAAGAGTTTTATTATTCTTCTTTCTCGGGATTCTATTTAGTAAATGGCAAGCTGTTAATAAAGCTTCGCCCCAAAATCCATAATTTAACCCAGAGTTAGAAAGTATAGCATTGACCATTTCCATTTATGATCTATTTTTTTCTTTCTGCAACTCTGTTTTGTTGTGGAGTATATGGTGCAGAGATTTCATGTACAATACCAATGGACTCAAAAAAAAAAAGGAAAGTATTCTCCTCCTCTGTCTGATTTTAGGCATTTGACCATTTTCTCACATTTCACCTCAACTTCAGATTTAAAAATTCTAAATTTATCTAACGATTCATGTTTAGAATGCAAAAGATAAACATAACTATCTTGAAAAATCATCAATAAATGTAACCAAATAGTTGTTTCCACTAATGGTGGGAGAACCATGTAAGTCACAAACATCACTATGCACCAATTCAAGTAGAGTAGAACATCTATCAATTTTAGTAAAAGACTTTCTAGTAATTTTAGTGAGCATACAAGTATTACATTTTTCTAATATATTATCAAAATTAGGAATTGATTCTAATTTAGCCATATCATGTAATCTTCTATAATTAATATGTCCTAAGCGATTATTCCATAAATAAGAAGAATTAACAATATCATAATAAAATGAATATTTCTGCCTATATTGTTAAATCTTCTTATTTATGGCATAATCGCTTAGGACATATTAATTATAGAAGATTACATGATAGGGCTAAATTAGAATCAATTCCTAATTTTGATAATATATTAGAAAAATGTAATACTTGCATGCTCACTAAAATTACTAAAAAGCCTTTTCCTAACAAATTTGTTTTGTCGAAGAGTGGAATTTTTGTGGGAAAATGATATTTGAACCCAAATTTGTTGTCCTGAAATACAAGTTTGAACCAAAATTTATTAAGAAGACTCCCTGAAACAACATTCTTCCTAACTTCGGGTACATGATATACATCGGTGAGCGTGAGAGTTTTTCCTGATGTGAACTCGAGTTCCACCTTGCCCTTTCCTTTGATTTGTGCAGTTGAAGAATTTCCCATGTAGAGAACGTTTTCATCCTTCAACGCATCATAAGTTCTGAATAAACTTCTATCTTTGCACACATGCCTTGTGGAACCCGAATCAATCCACCAAGTTCCGTCATCTTCGAGAACGTTAGCCTCGGATATCATAGCCACAAAATTCTTTTTGGAATCCAGTACACTTTTCTTTTTGAGGAACCGACATTCTTTCTTGTAATGATCCGGTTTACCACAATGAAAGCATGCACTTTTATTTTTCTTATTTGTTGTATTGTGGTTGATCGGATGTTTGGCTCTCTTTCGATTTTCTTTTGTGGGTTGACGGGTAAAGTCTTTCCATGATGGAGGAAGTTTGTCAATTATTGAAGCCACAATTATAGACTCATCCATATTCATAATTATGTTGAGTAAATTGATTGAGAATATGTTGAATTTCATGAAACTGATCAAGAACGGGTCAATTATTAACCATTTTGTAGTTATTAAATTTGCTAACAAGAAACTTCTTACTTGTGGCATCCTCAGATTTGTATTTTTCTTCAAGACCTTCCTATAGTTCTTTAGCCGTTTTCACATTTTGGTAGACGTCGAAAATTGCATCCGACATAGCATTTAGAATATTGCCTCGGCGTATATTGTCATCTTCATCCCATTTTTGTCTTGTAGAGTTTGTGCAATAGGCACATTATCATTTTCTTCCGGTCTTGGAGTAGTGAGGACGTAAGAAACTTTGAGAGTCGACAGAAGGAAAAATAATTTCTTCTGCCAGCGCCCAAAGTCCATGCCATCAAATCTTTCTAGCCTCAAAAAATTAGTTGCCATCTCTCGTAGGGTAGCAGTCGATATTTTTTGATTTAAGCCTTAAGATTGTTAGAACAATTGTATAGAAAAAGTATAAAGTAGAAAGATGAAAAGGCTTCAAGGCTTGTAGCAATGGCACTCTCCTTAAGGCTTAATCCGTCCCCACCGTACAAATAATTTGGTGTGCACTGGGTCAACGAACAGCCTCCCAGAATACAATGAAGCATAAACCTCAACTGCGTTTGCACACACGAATTCGAGCCTTGGAGCACTCACTCAATTAATTTGTCAAAAAGAAATAGAAGAAGAAAACAAGAATGGAATTATTATGAAGAGAGACTTAAACTCTTCAACTGTTAGAACTTCAGCAACCAACGCTATGAGCTTATATAGACCACGAATAGATGCTTAATGAAGTGACACTTTATGAACGGGTGTTTCGTAAAGTGACCTTTCAATTGTGACTTTTCATTTGATCATAACTACCAATTAGTTGTAAGTTATGGGGACCCCACAGATCTATCTAGATACTATCAAACACCTAGAGGGAGGTGAATAGGTATGAAGACCAAAAACACAAAATTCGATACAACAAAAATAAATGCGAAAAATAAAAATAGCACACCGAGAGATTTACGTGGAAAAACTCCAACTAGGAGTGAAAACCCACGGGACCAACACGCGATAACAATCCACTAAGAAAATAAAAGATTACAAGGTGATTACCGACTCCACGGCTTTTATCTTCTTTGGATCTCGCGCACACCAACGGGTTGTCCACGTCCCACGTCCGAATCCATAAACGCAACAACCGAATCCTCGAAATGTCTACACTTCTAATCCACGAAGCCTTCAACACGTTGAATCCACGACGCCTACTCGAATCCACGAGCGCACTCCGTCCGGAGCGAGATGAACAAGTTTAGTGATGATTCATTGCTTAGATGATCATAAAAGAACTGTAGAAGATGTCTCTGAGCAAATCTCAAATTGATTCTAGAAGAACATGAAAAATTTAGGGCACCAAGAATCAATTTGAGAGAAACTTGTTGTAGATGATGAGCAAGACGGCTACCTATATTTCGGTTGAGTGTATGGGCAAATGCTTGTAACAATTATTTAATTCATTCCAAATCAATATAAATTTGTACATCGTATTAATCTAAAAATTTACAACAAAAATTATATTTTGTAAATTCATATGTTATATTTTATTAGCTAGAAAGTACCTGCAATGTCCTATATTGTTGTTTTTTTAAATTTATTGAATTAAAGGTGAACTAAAATTTTGACTCGTTTAGTTTAAAACAAGTACTTATTTTAGGTTCATCAAAATTTCAAAAATATGTTCGAAAATATTTAATGTATATATAAAAAATTGATTAAATAATTATTACTAGCGGTAATTATTTGAATTTGAGTTAGGATATGATAGATATTTTCTAAAAAAATAGCACAAATGAATTTAACTTTTTTATAACTTAAGTTTGTATTGTAAATTTTTGGATAAAAAGACCTATTTTTTTGACAAGAAAAGAATTTTGGTTCCTTTTTTTTCTTACGCAAAGCAAAAGCATAACGAAACAAGGTTTAAATAAAACCTCTTTTTTCTCTAGTGAATAACCTTTCCTTTTTAAAATATTTCTATATAATTCCATATTTTTCTTTATATGTGAATATTTTCAGATTATCTCAAAACTATCTACTAATATAGTTGTTATATTAATTTTTTATTGATTGCAACCAATAATTAAATTTAAATTTTATTTCAAATATTTATTTAAATTTTAATCTTATTTAATTTTAAATTTTTATTTCATCTTAAATTGATGGTTGAAATTTAATTAGACGTTAAATCTTAAATGTATAAAATTTTAAACTAAAATTAAAATTTGAGTTGAAATCGTGATATAAATTTAATTTTGGATATCAAATTTGAATGAATAATTAAAAAATTTAATTAAGGCAGATGCATAGTGGATATTGAGGTCATTATGTTTATTAACTTAAGTTACTTCATGTAAAGCACTGTTATTTAATCTTATCCTTAAATTAATTGTGAGAATTCGAATTTTGAAATTTTAAATTGAATTTGAATTCAGTGTTTTCCCTCCCTCTACTTTGTATTTGTATTTGTATATATATATATATATGTATAGGTGTATATATATATGTATATAAATAGTATTTTATGTATTTTTATGGTTTTGAGTTTTGTTGGCGGAGAGAGGATGGATTGTGACGCTATTCGGAGTCCATTTCTGACGATCCAAAATGGTAGATTCGATGTCTCGGCAGTGGTGAACGCGAAGGCGTGATCTGTTCGCACATGCGACGGTCGGATCGTGAGATATCGCAAGTTCTTCGCTGAGAGGTCGTAATGTACGTTTGATCATTTCGCAAACTGTACCCTGTTTCACGCACCGTTTTGCGTGAGATCGAGTGTGGAGGGGTGTCCGGGCAGTTTGTACATGCTGTGAGGGACTCGGGGCTAATTTCCATTATTTCGAGGGGCTTTTTGCAAATATGCCTTTATGTATATGTGCTTGTGTGTGTGAGTGGAGAGTGAGAGAGAACCTAGTTACTTTCTCTTCTCCCTCAGCTTCCAACAAGGTCCCACCCTCCTCCTCAGCTCCCCTGCCTTCCACCTGAGCACCGCCGACCGTCGCCGACCTCCCCTGGCCGGCGGGGAACTCCGGCAACAGCTCCCTCTCTCTTTTTCCCTCCTTTTCTTCTTCTTCTTCCTTCTCTCCTTCCCTGCAGTGTGCACCCAGGTTAAACCCACGCCCTAGGTCCCCTTGAGGTGGCACAGCTGTCGGCAACCTGCCCCACCGCCAGGAGCCGCCGTCGAGCCGCAGCTAGCTGCTGCTAGGGCTGCTGCGGGTCGAGGGTGTTGACCCCGAGCCGCCGCCGCCGAGCGCCGGCGCAGCAGCCTCCGGCCAGCTCCGGGAGGACCTCCGACGCCGTCGCCTTCCTCCCCCGGCCGCCCCCGTGCCGCCGGTGCGCCGCCGCAGCCTCCGCGGTTTCAACTTGGGCTGCTAGGGCAGCCGCGGCCGAGCGCCCCTGCGCCGCCGCCGCCGGTCTTTGCTGTCGCGGTCACCCACCTTCCGACGTCCGGTGGGCCCTCTTGCCGGTGCTCGCCGTCCCGACCGCCGGCGCCGCCGTTTGTTGCCGCCACCGCCGTGCCCTAGCCACCCAAGAGCTCTTACTCTCCCCGCGCCGCCGCCACCGCTTCCTGCCGCCGGTTGAGGTGAGCTTCCCCTTCCTCACCTCCCCCGCGTCCGACCTTGGCCGCCGCGCGCCCTGCATGTCGGCCGGCAGCCGGCCGGAGCAAGCTGCTCCGGCTAGGGTTGGTTTTTGACATTATTTTGGCCGCATGCATGGTGTTGGGCTCCCTGTTGCCTCCCGAAGCTCGGGAAGGTGAGCACGTTGATCGCGGCGACGCGCTGATCACCATGCTCACCTTACCTTACTGTTTTGGCGAGCCGTTTCGCTGTTCGGCCTTTGTCGGGCATTGTTATCGCATGTGGGCACTATTTTTATGGACTATCTATGCCTGCGACTATCCCTGTCGCAGTGGGGCTGTGAGCATGGCCTCCGTTACGTCGTTACCTATCCACTGGTGCTTGCGGAAGGTCGTGCGGACGAACGGAGTGCTCAAACGGCCTTCTTTACGCTTGATTATGTGTGAATGTTGCTTGTTTTTAGGGCTTTAGTGATTGTGGCAGCGTTGCGATGCTGCGGGCAGCAAGGGCATGACCCTTGGGGCCCTGTGGACTGGTTGTCCAACCCCTTCGCCCTTCGCGGAGATCCGGATTGATTTCTGGTGCGTTTTCCGATGAAATAGTCGGCGAAACGCGTGTTTTAGTCGTGCGACTCACTTGCTGGTTTCGTGAGTGACTTGGCTTCGTCGTATAGCCTCGTTGGCTGTTCCTCATTGCTGTCCCGAAGTTTCGAGGACAGCGGATGAGTGACGAAGGGTTCCGGTGCCAAATCGGCATTTTTTGGTAACCCGGAAAGCCGTTTCGGGTGCGTTTGTGTTCGTGGCACCCCAAGCTTGTGCTCACTGTCCTGTTACCTTGTTTTGTGTGTTTGGGGACAGCGGAGGACTTGGTTTGATTGTTGGTACCCCTCTGGGGCTTGGTGTGGTTTCGGGATCGTCCCGGTGGGTTTTTCGGACGATCCGTCAATTTCGGGTTGTGAGCGCTATGTGTTTAGTGTCGACTTGGTGGACCTTGACCCTGTGAGTCTTTCGTAAGTCCTGTCGTGGTTCCCGAGAGCCGTCGGTGTTAGGCTCTATCATTTCTTCAGGTGGGTACTTCGATCCGGAGTCGGTTCAGTGGACAACGGTGATACCTTTCTATCCCTTCTCTTGTATTTCGTTATTAGTTCACTTGACTCATGTTGACTCTACTTATGTGTGCTTGCCTTAGTAGAGTAGTTGTTGTTTGCATGATTATTGAGACGACCTTGTTGGTCGGTGGTGATCGCCTGTTGTTCCGAGCGATCCTCGTATTTTGGTTTATCAGTTGCTTCACGGCTCGTTGCCGTTCTGTGGATTGAGCATTCGCATAGATCGTCACAGCTCTTCTAGCACCTAACGTATGCCAGCGGTCTGATCCACCATTTGGGTCTTCTTTTCCGAAAAATGGTCGCTTGTTGTCGACCCGTGAGCCTTGACGCATGTGCGTCTGGTAGGTTTTGTGCCGAGGGTTGAGCAGGTTGTGACAGTGCCAGGGATCCGTCCCGGTGGCCTATGGATTGGGTATACATTTGTGGTTATCACTGTTGATGCGTATACTATTTGCTTGTAGTAGCATAGTTGTTCAGTTGTATGTCAGCCTCATACTTATTTGTGCTATTGTTTACCTTATCTATCACTTTGTTGACCCTCGTGCCGGTGTGTACACCTCGCCTTCGTCGGCTTGCGGTACCCACTGGGAGGAGAGACATGTTTACATGTTCTCACCCCCCGCCATCGTTGTTGTTTTCAGGTGAGCAGGGTGGTGGGAGTCGGGACGCAGCGAGGCACGCTTAGTTAGTGGTATTAGAGGTCCCGACTTGTGAGGTTCCTCCCTCCAGATTTGGTTATCACCTTTATCCTTTTTCCAGTTAGTTGTGGATGTGGTTCAGTTACACTTTGGTTGTTTTCTCTTGCATGTTTGGATCTCGTGGATTCGGTTCGGTTTTCATGGGTTGATTGCATGCTTAGACATTATGGATGACGTTGCATACTAGATCTCTATTTATGGCTTTATATTGTGTATCTTGGATTTCTACCCCTTGTGGTAGCAGTTTTCCAAAACTGAGGTTTCCATGTGGGAAACGGTTTTCGAATGGATTCCCAATCGATCGGCTTTTGGGATTTCAAAAAAGAGTTCTCGTGTGGAGAACGGTTTTCAAAGGATTTTTAAATGATTGAGATTAGGGTTTCAAATAAAGCTTCTGGGTAAGGAGCAGTTTTATAGAATGATCTGTTGTTTGTGCATCGCATCATCCTTCGCCTAAGGACTTGCCTAGATTCATACAGATTTAAGGACTGGTAGCTGTATGAACCTTATTGTATTGTTGTGGTTTGTGTGATGAATGAATGGTGGTTGTGATCCTGTTAGTATGTTGTGTACGCCGTGCAAATACAGGGGAGGCTCTGTCCGTGTGGACAGTGGGCCCTGTATTTTTGGCGGGTCTGTACGTGGCGCGGGCTGGGCTTTCAAAAAAAAATTGACAAGTATTTCCGCTTTTAAAACTGGCCCGGGGCATGACAGATTGAGATGGTATCAGAGCGTAAAGGGTACAAACACTCATTCATTCATAAATTTGTAACTGAACCATTGGTTAGGCTGACCCATAGGAAGACCTAAGATGTATAGGTGCGCGAGTTCGGGGGTTTGTTTTCGGCTTTGTGTTTTGTGGGTATTATCGACCCCATTCTCTTGCGCGGTTTCTGTGTTTTACAAATGGCTCGTGGTCATGGTAGACCTCCCCGTCCTGGTCGTGGTGGTGGGCGTGCGCCTGCGGAGCCGTCTGCTGGTGTTCAGACTCGGGCTACTGCGGCTGGTTCGAGCGAGAAGCCGGCAGGAGGCGAGCAGCCTACTGTTGACCGTACCCTATTGCTAGAGGCTGAGGTGGCCGAGGTGAGGGGTCAGCTGACGGCCCTCTCCGGCATGTTCCAGCAGTTTTTGCAGCAGCAGGCTACGGCGACTGTCGCTCCACCCCCTCCTCCTCCTCCGCCGAGTGCCCCGATGACTGCAGACCCTCCTGTGGCACCCACGCCGTTTGTGGCCACGACCGCGACGACGACAGCGACTACGTCGGCTGTTCCGCGTGTGGACGCCGACCCCGTGATTGGGGGTGGTGGCCACATCCGAGCGCGATTGACGGATTTCCGGAGATTCGATCCGCCCTTGTTCGCAGACTCGTGCTTCAACTAGAAGTGGTGGTGGAGTACCAGGCAGATACCAAGTGGCAGGGTGTGTTTTCCCTATGTGTAACCACTCGTTGGCCGGTGGTGGCCCTAACGGGCTAGGTTACGTCACTTGGTGGATCTGTGTTGTTGTTTGGACTGTTCTTGCCCTGGCCCCACTTTCTGTGTAGAGCACGAGAGCCACTGCGAGCGTCTCTACGGAGACGGTACTTTGAGCGGTTTCGATCGCGACTTCCGTGGGGGCTACTAGAGTGTAGCCCAAGGTTTTGATAGCGGTTTTGGACGACCGCAACATTGGTGTTACCTTTTCTGTTTTTGTTGGGTAGGGCGGTGAAGCCTACCCCTCTGACGCTTTGCTCGTGGAATCGTCAGTGTTGGTCTTTCGACCTTTAGCTAGTTCTTACGTCAAACTGACGTGTACTAGACTGAGTGGACACTATTTGGTGTCAGGTTTTTGTTGGTGCATACATTGTATGCGGCTATCCTAACGCCTAAATTGGTGTGTCATGGGATTTCAGGTGGTATTTAGAGGCTTTCGTGTTGTCGCGAGATCTTCCAGGTTGTTGTTGGAGGTCTCACAGCGTTTGACGTTGGTTAGACGATGCTGGAAATTGTTTTTCCTTCGCTTGGGTTCGTGTGTTTGGCGACCCTACGTCGCGAGTAGTCGTCGGTTTGTTGTTGGAAGCCGAAGACTCCTAGGGAGTTGGCTCAGAGCAGACCTTGTTTTTTTGGGTTGGTTTGCATTTTCGTTAATTCGGTGATTCTTCCGTGAAATTTGGTCTAGCTTATGAGTTTAGTTGGCCTGGTACCTTTGTGGTGTTGCCAACTTGTTGTTGGCATTTGATCTTTGGATATTTCGTTTTTCTTTTGATAAGTACGTTGGCTGCAGACAACGTAGTGTCAAAAGTTAGGACGGAATACCCTATCCTTTTTGGGACTGTCTGGATTGGGTCGGTGCTTTCTCTTGCAAGACAATCTCTATAGGCCGTCTTGTGGGAAAGCTATGTGGTGATCTCGGTTTTTGCCAGGAGTTTTGGTGTCTTGGTGATCGAATGTCGGGAGCCTGGTTGTTGGATCCGAGGTCTCTGTGCGTGTGTTTGCATACAAGGTTTCGTCACTGCTTTCGTGCAATCTTGGTTTGGATTGCGTGTCTGATCACTTGGAGACAGGTGTTTGGTATCATTGGTGATTTTATCGCTTGTTGCGATTGGCAACCCTATGCACCAGAGTGATGGACTCGCAAGGTTTTTTCGTTGGTTTGATTGTGAGTTCGAGCTCAACAAGGTGACGGTGATGAACAGAGTTTTCCGGCAGTTCTTGGATCAGTTTGTCGTGGTCTTCTTTGACGACATACTAATCTATTTGAGGAGCGACATAGAGCATGAGGATCATCTTCGACGAGTCCTCCTGACGCTTCGAGAGCATAGGCTGTACGCTAAGCTCAAGAAGTGTGAGTTCTGGCTTCGGAAAGTTTCCTTCTTGGGTCACATCGTGACGCAGTCTGGTATTGCGGTGGACCCAAGGAAGGTGGACTCTGTGGTGGATTGGCCTGTTCCGACTTCTGTGATGGAGATCTGGAGCTTCCTCGGCTTGGCGGGTTATTATCGGCGATTTGTTGAGGGTTTCTCTAAGATCGCCGCCCCTTTGAGCAAGCTGACGAGGAAAGGCGAGAGGTTTCTGTGGACTCCCGCTTGTCAGATGAGCTTCCAGGAGCTGAAGGACAGACTGACTCATGCCCCTATCTTAGCATTGCCGCAGCCTGGTGAGGATTTTGTGGTCTACTTCGATGCGTCTCGGATAGGATTGGGGTGCGTGCTCATGCAGCAGGAGAAGGTCATCGCGTATGCTTCGCGCCAGTTGAAGGACTACGAGAAGAACTATCCAACGCACGATCTCGAGCTAGCAGCGGTGATGTTCGCTCTCAAGCTTTGGAGACACTACTTGTAAGGAGCGCATTGTGAGATGTTCACGGATAATCAGAGTCTGAAGTACCTCTTCACCCAGAAGGAGCTGAACCTCAGACAGAGACGGTGGCTTGAGCTTTTGAAGGATTATGACATCTCCATCCAGTATCATCCGGGCAAGGCGAACGTCGTGGCGGACGCCTTGAGCCGGAGGTAGCCTTCGGCAGAGCTATCTCTCATGATCACCGACCAGGAGCGCTTGGTGGAGGAGTTTCGTCGACTAGAGTTGGAGATCCTACCTTATGGAGCTACCGCACAGCTGTTGACTTTGGTGGTGCAGCCCACCTTGTCAGATCGGATTTCTAGTGGACAGCTGATGGACCCGCACTTGCAGAGAGTGCGAGCAGAGGCCGAGCAGGGCAGAGATGGTGACTCCACGATTCACGCCGATGGTTTCCTTCATTTTCGAGGACGGAGGTGTGTGCCCGGTGATCGAGATTTGAGACGAGAGATCTTGACTGAGGCACATCGGTCGCCGTACACCGTTCATCCTGGAGGGACGAGGATGTACCGCGACCTGAAGCAGAGTTTCTGGTGGCCTGGCATGAAGATGGACGCAGCTCAGCATGTGGCTTAGAGTTTGGATTGTCAGCAGGTGAAGGCTGAGCATCAGCGACCATCAGGGAAGCTTCAACCGTTGCATGTACCTGTATGGAAGTGGGAGCAGATCACCATGGATTTCGTCACCGGGTTGCCTCGTTCTCAGCGAGGTCACGATGCAATCTTGGTTATTGTGGATCGACTGACGAAAGCAGCTCACTTCCTACCGGTACACATGACTTGATCCCGGGATCGACTGGCACAGCTCTACTTGGATGAGATCGTCAGGCTGCATGTAGTGCCAGTGTCGATCATTTCGGATCGGGATTCCCGCTTCGTATCTTAGTTTTGGAGGAGTTTGCAGCAGGCACTGGGAACGAAGCTCAACTTCAGCACAGCTTACTGCCCTCAGAGTGATGGGCAGTCGGAGCGAGTTATCCAGACTCTTGAAGATATGCTCCGAGCTTGCGTTTTGGATTTTGGTGAGGGTTGGTTCAAGTACCTTTCCTTGGTGGAGTTCGCCTACAACAACAGCTTCCAAGCGAGCATTGGGATGGGCACCGTACGAGGCCTTGTATGGACGTCGTTGTCGATCTCCGATCTGTTGGGATGACGTGGGTGAGCGTCGAGTGATCGGGCCTGACTTGTTGGAGGACGCAGAGGCCAGGATTAGCAGTACGAGGCAGCGACTGCTGACTGCGCAGAGCCGGCAGAAAAGCTATGCGGACCAGCGACGACGTGACCTAGTGTTTCAGGTCGGTGAGCATGTGCTGCTCAGGGTGTCGCCGTCTCGAGGGATCAAGCGGTTTGGATTGCGGAGCAAGCTTAGTCCACGATTCGTGGGGCCGTTCGAGATCCTTGAGCGTGTGGGTCCGGTGGCTTATCGGTTAGCTCTTCCTCCTAGTCTTGCTCGGGTGCACAATGTCTTCCATGTGTCCATGCTTCGGAAGTACATCCCCGACCCTCCTCACGTGATCAGCCTGACGACGGTTCAGCTGAGGGAGGATCTCAGCTACGACGAGGTGCCTTTGAGGATTTTGGCTCGCGAGGTGAAGCAGTTGAGGAACCGGAGCATTCCGTATGTGAAGGTTCAGTGGACGAATCACGAGGAGCGTGAGGCTACTTGGGAGCTAGAGTCGGCTATGCGAGAGAGGTATCCGCAGTTGTTTGCTGATGGTGTGTGAGTAAGTTTCGGGGACGAAACTTCTTGTATGGTGGGAGTGATGTGACAATTCAAATTTTAAAATTTTAAATTGAATTTGAATTTGAATTCAGTGTTTTCCCTCCCTCTACTTTGTATTTGTATTTGTATCTGTATACATATATGTATAGGTGTATCCGTGTATATATATATGTATATATATATAGTATTTTATGTATTTTTATGGTTTTGAGTTTTGTTGGCGGAGAGAGGATGGATTGTGACGCTATTCGGAGTCCGTTTCTGACGATCAAAAATATTTGACTCGATGTCTCAGCAGTGCTGAACGCGATGGCGTGATCCGTTCGCACATGCGACGGTCGGATCGTAAGATATCACGAGTTCTTCGCTGAGAGGTCGTAATGTACGTTTGATCATTTCGCAAACTGGACCCTGTTTCACGCACCGTTTTGCGTGAGATCGAGTGTGGAGGGGTGTCCGGGCATTTTGTGCATGCTGTGAGGGACTCGGGGCTAATTTCCATTGTTTCGAGGGGCATTTTGCAAATATGCCTTTATGTATATGTGCTTGTGTGTGTGAGTGGAGAGAGAGAGAGAACCTAGTTACTTTCTCTTCTCCCTCAGCTCCCAGCAGGGTGCCACCCTCCTCCTCAGCTCCCCTGCCTTCCCCCTGAGCGCTGCCGACCGCCGCCGACCTCCCCTGGCCGGCGGGGAACTCCGGCAACCAGTCCGGGCATTTGTGGTTATCATTGTTGATGCATATACTATTTGCTTGCAGTAGCATAGTTGTTCAGTTGTATGTCAGCCTCATACTTATTTGTGCTACTGTTTAACTTATCTGACTCTTAGTTGACCCTCGTGCCGGTGTGTACACCTCGCCTTCGTCGGCTTGCGGTACCCACTGGGAGGGGAGACATGTTTACATGTTCTCACCCCCCGCCATCGTTGTTGTTTTCAGGTGAGCAGGGTGGTGGGAGTCGGGACGCAGCGAGGCACGCTTAGTTAGTGGTATTAGAGGTCCCGACTTGTGAGGTTCCTCCCTCCAAATTTGTTTATCACCTTTATCCTTTTTCCAGTTAGTTATGGATGTGATTCAGTTACACTTTGGTTGTTTTGTCTTGCATGTTTGGATCTCGTAGATTCGGTTCGGTTTTCATGGTTTGATTGCATGCTTAGACATTATGGATGACGTTGCACACTAGATCTCTATTTATGGCTTTATATTGTGTATCTTGGATTTCTACCCCTCGTGGTAGTGGTTTTCCAAAACTGAGGTTTCCGTGTGGGAAACTGTAGCACTCTGAATTTCGGTGTGTTGTAACGAACTTTACTGAATTTGATAAAGTTCGATGGAAGCCGATAATGGCTGGTGTGGAATTGGGTTCCGAAGGTTTCGGAACATTGTGGGTGCGAGTGGAAACCCGAAAATTGAAAAATTATGAAAAAGGGACCAAGTGGAGCAAAACTGCTCACGGGGTCCGGACCCTAGAAGCTGGGGTCCGGACAATGAAGTCCGCGAGCAGCTACGGTCCGGACCCGGATGTCACAGTCCGGACCCGAGCTGGTTTCCAAGTTGGGGTGCGTACGGGTTCCGGACCCTGATGCCAAGGTCCGGACCCGGCCTGCGCGGTGGACTGTCACCTGTGCGGGGTCCGGACCCCACTTGCAAGGTCTGGACCCGGCTGAGGCAGAATGCCCAGTGAGGGGTATTTTAGTAATTTCATGGTGGAGGGCTATGTATAGGGGCTGAGGTATATCTCTCCTCATTACTCCTCCACTCTCCTCACATTCCCTCTCCCTCTCCCTCACTTTCTCTCTCTAGAGATTTCTCCAAAGTTTGGAGAAGTGTAGGATTTGACCTTGGGAAAAGCTTCTAAGGTGGATTTGGAGCTTCTTGGTGCAAGAAGAAGCTTGGGAGCTATGGCTTCGAGGTGAGTTCTTGTGGTTTAGGGTTTAAACCTTAGATTTAATTCTTTAAGATGAGGTTTTTGGAAACCCTAGGCAATCTCAACCACAAATGGTGGAAGAATGGCCATGAAATCTAGGGTTTGGCTTGCATGCATGCAAACCCTAGGTAGATTTGGGGCTTTTGCCATGAGAGGTTCTAAAAATATTTGGACCTTCGGGAATTGCAATTGAGGCATAGGAAATCATGTTAGAACACTTGATTTCATGTATTGAGTTGATTTAAGGGTTCGTAACGAGTAACGAATCATTTTCTTGTAGAAGCTTGGGTTGAAACAAGAACTCAAGGCTTGGAGACTTAGGAGCTCAAAGAATACAAGAATTTGGAAGCTCTTAAGGTGGGTTTGTGTTTACCGAAGTGATTAGGTCACTTCCATATCTAGGGTAAATATCCATTTAAAGATAAAATGGTATCTATTGTGAACCCTAGGACTTGCATGTTGGCAAAGATAAAAATCATGATAGGTAGAGCTATGAGCTCCTATTGCATGTTATAGAATTCAAGTATATTTCTATTTTCTATACTTGTTATGTGATTGCATGTACGAATTTGGAACCTAGTGTCATTGAACATAGGTGAGACTTAGTGACTTGAACCTAGGGTCATGAGACTTAGGTTGGCAAGTGTGAAATGTGATAGATTGAGATGGAATGTGCGACGAGGTTGCTATCCCGGGTATGCCACGAGTTCGCTACCCTTGCCATGTGATGGCGGTGTTGAGATGGGATGTGCGACGAGGTTGCTATCCCGGGTATGCGACGAGTTCGCTACCCATGCCATGTGATGGCGGTATTGAGATGGGATGTGTGACGAGGTTGCTATCCCGGGTATGCGACGAGTTCGCTACCCATGCCATGTGATGGCGGTGTTGAGATGGGATGTGCGACGAGGTTGCTATCCCGGGTATGCGACGAGTTCGCTACCCATGCCATGTGATGGCGGTGTTGAGATGGGATGTGCGACGAGGTTGCTATCCCGGGTATGCGACGATTTCGCTACCCATGCCATGTGATGGCGGTGTTGAGGTGGGGTATGCGACGATTTTGCTATCCCGAGTATGCGACGGTTTCGCTACTCGAACACGGAGGTGATGATTTCACTCCTTGGATGTTGGAACTATTATGGTGATGCGGCGATTCCGAAACCATAAGTTTATGACAAGTAGTTGAACTTGGTCAATGTGAAATATAGGATGAACCTAGGAGAAAATAAAAAATGGATATTTTATTTGGTTGCATCCTTTATTTTATTTACAAGCATGTAAATAATTGTTGCTTAGTTATTTGTGATCTAACTTATGCATATGGTGTTTTTTTGGACCTGGTGGGTTGAGCTTCTCTCTTGGGTGGCCTTACCCACTGGGAACTATGTTTATAGTTTTCACCCCATATTTTTCAGGTCCTTCCGCAAGTGAGGCGGCGGAGCGAGGCAAGGTTTTGGCTTTCTAGATAGCGGCCCTTCCATTTTGGTGATACCTAGAGTTGTACCCCTAGTCTTGGACATTGATAGTATAGGGGTTTTCATTGATTATATGCAACTTGTATATTCCATGATTTTGGAACTTGATGTATGGAATGGAAATGAAAGAAAAGAAAATTTTGGGCATGTATAAATGTGCAATTGTAATGTAATAGAAGTTGAACTTCTTTATGTTGATGCTTTCCTTGTGCAACTCTTGTACTCCGTTCCTAGTTGGAACCTCATGGACATGCTTGTGTTGTGAAGCCTTGGGCGGGTATAGAAGAGACTCTATCCGTTCGGCGGGTCTGGGGCATGCGCCCGTGCGGTTATCCTTTCCACCTAGTTGGTGTTAAAGTTCCGACGGGGCGTGACAGAAACGGTTTTCGAATGGATTTTCGATCGATCGGCTTTTGGGATTTCAAAAGAGAGTTCTCGTGTGGAGAACGGTTTTCAAAGGATTTTTAAATGATTGAGATTAGGGTTTCAAATAAAGCTTCTGGGTAAGGAGCAGTTTTATAGAATGATTTGTTGTTTGTGCATCGCATCATCCTTCGCCTAAGGACTTGCCTAGATTCATACAGGTTTAAGGACTGGTAGCTGTATGAACCTTATTGTGTTGTTGTGGTTTGTGTGATGAATGAATGGTGGTTGTGATCATGTTTGTATGTTGTGTACGCCGTGCAAATACAGGGGAGGCTCTGTCCGTGTGGATAGTGGGCCATGTATTTGTGGCGGGTCTGTACGTGACGCGGGCTGGGCTTTCAAAAAAAAAAATGACACGTATTTTCGCTTTTAAAACTGGCCCGGGGCGTGACATTAATATTTTTATTTTTTTATTAAAATACCAAGATAAAATACCAAGAGAATATTCTTTTATTCTTTTTTTATTCCCTTTAAATTTTTATTTCATCTTAAATTCATGGTTGAAATTTAATTTTATAATTAAAATTTTAATATATGAATTTTGAAATTAAAATTAAAATTTGAGTATAAATCCTGACATAAATTTAATTTTAGATATCAAATTTCAATGAATAATTAAAAAAAAATTAAATTAAGGCAGATGCATCATGGATATTAAGTTCATTATATTTGTTAACCAGTTACATTACTTCATGTACAACAATGTTATTTAATCTTGTCCTTTAATTATATTTTTAATATTTTATTAAATACCGAGATTAAATACCAAGGGAATATTCTTTTATTTTCTTTTTTTATTCTGTTTGTTATTGTAAGATTTTCTATACGCTTTTACATATAAGTTATAGTTATAATGCATGTGTGATGCATGTCATATTTACAAATTAAAAAAATTAAAATATAAATTTTAAGTTTAAGATTTCCTATATACTATTTAGACTTGGGGAGCATTTAATTAAGGCAGAATCATCGTAGATATTGTGTTCATTATGTTTGTTAACTAATTAGGTTACTTCATGTAAAACACTATTATTTAATCTTATCCCTAAATTGAATTTTTTATTAGTTTTTTTATAGGATTCTTTCATTTAATATCGGTATTAAATACCAAGGGAATATTCTTTTATTCTATTTTGATTCTGTCTATCATTGTAAAATTTCCTATACGGTAATATATACAGACACACACATTTGTACCTATATATATAAGACAAAAATGCAATTTTGTCCCCTAAATCTCAGCACTTCTCATCCGTTCCCACCAGCACGTGCGTTTCACACAATAGTCATTCCCCACACAATTTTCATGTGTTTTGATACACGAAAATTGTGATTCAAACCAAAAAGTCCCTAGATTTGACTATTCTCTCTCAGATTCATTCCGGTGCCATTTTGGACATAAATCTCTGAATTTCTTGAAATTCAATCTAGGAGTTTCTCTCTGAATCTACTTTCATATGACTCCTTCCGCTCACCAAAACTATAAAATTTCTCACATAAAATGATAGCCCTTCGCGAAGTGCTCAATTTTCTGAATTTGAAAAAACTACATTTAAACCATCCAACCTTTGAGTTTCTTACCAAGAACTCACCAGTGCGTCTATTTTACACAGTGGCACCTTTCCGTGAATTTTCATGTAATTCGACACATAAAATGTCGCACTTTTTGCTGAAAACCTATTTTTTCTTAATCGATCACTCGCCGTTTTTTGCTTTAAATTGCACCTTTGCTGCTAAAAAAAACGGACCATACTATGACTGCCGGTACTGCCAGACCTTGAGGGTGGTAGTTTCCGTTTCACCAAAAACTATTCCATTTTACAGAAATAGCCTATCCCTTTTTAAATTTATTTGGTTAACCCAATTTTCCAGAAGTTAAAATTTACGGTTTCTACAGGTAAGTAGTGGGTTTGAGCTAATTACGGATTGGGTTGGACTTTACATAGGTTTGCGTGGTAGCGTGAGGCATCGACAGGAGTTGATGACTCAAGTCACTATTACGATAGATGTGGGTGCTTTGAGCTGGTAGTTGGAGAGATTGTTCGATCTCATTCGGTTTTCTTTTCTTTCGGCATTCAGTTATGATTTACTCTACATATCGGCATTTCTTCTCTTCTTTATTATGGCATACTAATTAGTAGTAGTCTTGCACTTGACATGTAGAGTAGGCTTCCTTATATATATTGACTAAAGGAGACCTTTAGGTCCAGGTGACACGGTATTACTATGTCGGTAGGATTCAGCCTATTTGGTCATGGTTTTCGGCGTCTATACGCCATGACAATGGCTTCGACCACGGTATCGACTTTTTGTCGAGGGTTGCTTGATCATTCCATATGATTGGTCACTGCATTTGGATGTATTCATAGACAGCGAGTTGGTTTGGCCACCGACGAGGAGTGTACTTATCCGGATAAGTCATCTAGTGTGACGCTTGGATCACGTCGATGCATTATAGTGACAAGTAGTGCCTAAGGTCGACGGACCAATATGACAGGTTATGGATTTGGCATTGATATTGACTACTTGTCCCTTGTGGCATATTAGTTGGTAGGCTTTCTTTTTACAGTAGCGGCACCTGGGTTTCTATTCTATTCATATAAAAATTTAGTTATTGTAGGCTTATTTCCAGCTGATCACACTAGGCAAGTTGAGGATTGGGTATAGGATTTGGACCATTCGTCCATTTGGCATATAGTGGATAAATTGCTTTTATAGTAGTGGCATCTCAGTTATATTTTGTTCATACCTATTTTTATTGCTACTTTCGGCTTATATTTATGTTCTTCATATATATCTCTATATATATCTCCACTATTTTCTTTTTTGGTGAATATGGCTTGTCTTCGTGACTTTATCGTACCCATTGGAAAAGTTCAGGTTGGTTTCGCACCACAGTTTTCCACAAGTGGCATGGGCGAGGAGGCAGGTCAGGTGCGGCGTGAGATCCTAGGTAGATCGGACTAGTGGTCTTCTACATCCTTCGGGTCTTTTATCCCTTACCTAATTTCATTTATTGCAGTGGATAATAGTGGTGGGTCAGTTAGATTTGAATATTTGTGAATGGTCCTTGAGGAACTCTTGGTGCGAGGCATGGCCCGGTCTCTCTTCTAGAGAGCTGGTTGCGAGGAGTCTAGGCACGGTCGGGTGCCGGAATGCCCTGTGGGGTGTGGGGGGTGGGCGCGCTGGGGAGTGCCATTTTGGATCCAACTTCCCGAAAAACGTTCGGACGTCCTAACCAAAAAAGTGGTGGTTCTGCTGGACAAAGGATCAGGAACACAAGAATCCCAGTGAGAGCCGAAAACACGCCTTCCGGACAGTCGCAGCGTGGGGCGTCCGTTACCAGAATTTGAATGCTCAACCGCGGGCGGGCGAAGAGCACCAATCATGCGAGAATTGAAACAATCAGATGCCTGAATTCCATACTTCAGGCCACCCGGATTTATTGAAGCAAGGCAAAGCCAATGTTGCTCGGGCGAGCCTCGATAGGTGAGGGTAGCTATGAATTGATGGTCTGAGTGGCTCAAAAAATTCGGGATGGGTGGCTCGAAGGGCGGGCGCGGGGGGTGGCGTACATGAGCGAATATTCATTGAGTTCAGCGAGAATTACAAATGTTTTGTAGTTTATTTACTATGTAGCAACCCCCCTATAAAAAAGGTTTTTCAATTGTGGTGTTGAACCCGGTAACCCATTAACCCTTTTCCCACGCTTCCCTCAACACAATCGGTGCGATGTCTCTTTTGCTTTCGTCCGTCTCTGGGAAGTAAAAGGTGAGGTGTCAGTGCTGGTGCTTCGCGGGGCGTCGGGGAGCGCTTGGAGCTTAGGGATCAACTCTGCTCCCAAAGCTTGAAGAGGTGGTGAGCTTCAAGAAGGAGCTCGACTTACGGGAGAAAAAGAAGCTCAGTCTCCAACCCTTATTATGCTTGCTAGAAAAGAGAATAGGAAAGGTTGGGTATTTGTAGGATTTCATATTCTATAATTTTTTTCAAATTGAATTTTTTTCAGGTTCTAAGTTTTGCTAGAACAATTTTTCAGGGTTTCTTGGTACTTTCAAGAGATCAAACCATCTCTTTGGAGTGAATAATCAAGACCAAGGTGGGAATAATCACCTAAAAATTTTTTTGAGTCTCGCTCATTGTCCAATTATTTTCTTGGGAATATGTAGGCAAGGGTATTAATAGTTGAATGGAATTGAACTAAATATAATTGGATGATGCATCTAGGGGGATCGAGTTAAGTATAGATTATTTACAAATATTTGACTTACAAAGAATAGGGTTATGAATCCTTTTGATGTGGTAAGAGAAATTTATGCAATATGAATGTGTAGAAATAATATATATACCAGCACAGTTATAAGAACCATGTGAAAGTTTATCATAAAGATTTAAGTGTACATGTAACTAGATCAAAATCTACATGACACATAATGACACTTGATCTCTGGTGAAACACAAACTAGAGAATAAGTATGTGGATATTGAACATGTGAATAACCCTATAATTATGAAACATAGGGGTGTAATAAAACATTTGCGACTTTCCGAAGTGTCAGAAGAAAATAAGAAAGAGTGCGAGAGAGAATAGACACCCTCTGAATAACCTCGGGAAACAAAAAGGATATCTAGTGATATGAGAATGGGGTAACACGAGATCGGCGGTCAATAGAAAGATAGTGTGACACATGGCATAATCTATATGTTGAGGTGCGCGAGCGAAAGTGTGATTCAATTCGTGAATTAGCTTTCATAGAAATAGGTGCGTTTTATTATACTTGCTTTAAAATGTCTTCTTTGAACCGAGTAGAATATAGAGCCGCCCTTCACCGCTGCACTCACTGGGAACTTATTCATGTTCTCACCCCTTGGTGTGCTGCTTTTCGGAGTCTACAATCATCGATGAGGTGTTAGGACTGTGGCTAGACATTGTGGAGTGAGATGGGCAGAGATCCTTGGAAGTGCGGTCTATGTGTACCCTCATTTTGAAAAAAAAAATTAATATTTTGGAGATAGATATGTAAACTCTTTGAAGTAAAAGTAATTGTAACGATTTTAATGTTCATAGTAGAGTAGACTCTGAAGCGCTATTGTATTCATATTATGCATGCTGTGAGTGGGGATGGGTTCATATATTTTTTACGTCTGTGCGGTTTAGGAAAAACTGGCCCGTTTTGGCGGATTTGTTGCAGCGTTCCCCTGAACGAGCCCTAATTGGCGGTCTCAATGGAACAGATATAGGATAAGAATTGGTATCAGAGTCTAGGAAAGCTTGTTTCTAGATGGTCCCTTGGCACATTCTAAACCTTCGGAAGACTCTTAGAACCTAGACGTGAGAGCGTGGTTTTGGCGAAAGAAATCTAATTTCGGTTTGTAAGTGTTTCCTAAGTCCGGAATGTTGAGCCCGATAAGGAAATAACTCTTTCATTCTATGGATAATCACACTGGCAGTGAACAACGTGATTCGAAAAATAAAAGAAAGGTTTCCTTAAGAACTTGCGCTTACTTTGGTCAACTCTTTTTCCCCTTTTCAGCATAATGCCAAAATGTTCTAATTGGCAGACTGGACTAAATAGTTACTGACATGGTTGGACCGACCGAGGACGAGGCCTGTCCACACCAACCCGAGGCTTTGTGTAGGCTAGGAGCGTTGGGTAGACGAGGGGGTTGCGGTAGCTTTGCTACACATAAGCCGGGCTGATTGGGTCGGCATAGGGCTCGAGATCTCCGACATCAGAGGACATATTCAAAGGCTGCATTACCACTAATGCGCGCAACTGTGTGCAACGCAGGCAGCTAGGAATCCACCCCTTTGCTCCCATGCGACGGTGTGTAGAGGGCATCGTGAGATGGCAGTCGTACCACCTATGATTTAGCATGCCCTACGCTATCGAGGCGAGGGACGAGGACGATCCCGCCGAGGGACAAATTCTTATGGTTTTCCCACCACCGAACATATGACTAAGTGGGCAGAGCAAGAGCAAGCTATGCAAACCTCACAAATTTCATTAGTTCCACCCGCCAATTATAGAATTGCAATGCAATGATCCATTAGTGGGTGACCCCGCACTTCCCAGGGGGTCACCCATCTAGGAAACTCTACCTCAAGGTGCGACGGCTTAACTCTCTTACCCCTTTGGCTAGTCTACCATCGAGTAAAAGCTATAGTAAGCCGGTTAAAGAGTTTTTAGCCCAATTAATAACTTATATAAGACTACCCCCAGGGTCTCACAATCTTCCCATTCGTTTATAGGCCCTGACGTCCACTGTCAGGCTCAGACTCACAATTACCCCAAGCGATTGAGACTTCGTCTCGCTACCTTAACCGAGACTTGTGTGGCAGCCGCGCTCTAACCCACAACAGTTCATCAGTATGAATCTCGCTCACCGGGCCCCCCTCGGGCCCCCGCTGTATACCTGCGCTCATTCGAGACTCAGTCCTCAACACTTTACGCTGTAAGAGTGGCTCTGATACCAACGGTGACCCCCCTTTCCCAGATGATCGGACCCGATCTAGGACTAGCTCCTAGCTCTACCATGCTTAACTCGTCATAATCTATTGGTTCAGTAAGATGATAATATGTATTCTCAAGAGTTGAGAATTTGAGATACATATTATTGGTGATTAATTCATAAATGCTCTCAATCGGTGGATCATCATGGGGACGATGATTGATCCGGTAAGATTGATGTATGTGCCGCTTCCTTATGGGATGACGAGTCTCGAGTCATCAGTGTGGGGACACTGGAGCGAACATGCAGGTGGTTGTTAGAGAACAAGGGTACTGAGCGTGACCAACTACGAACAGTTACATGGATGTCTACTTATTCGTCAGTAACTGGTTCGATGTTGCAGTGGTACAACTGATCCTTAGACCTGCGACACCACGGCCATTCAATGTGAAGCTACTGTAGTTTGACTATGCAACAAACTCTGATCCTAGCCACGGGTCTTAGTAGTATATGTTGGCTGCAGTAGATTCATATTAGGAATGGGTGTGTGTTTATAGGGAATCTATCGCTCTCGGTAGAGAGATAATTAGTCCTATGCTATTTGTAAGACAAAGCTCAGAAATCCTCGGCCGGGGTAATATGGTGTATGGAAAGGTGTTTCCAAGAGCAACCATAAGAGCTTCTGTCCTATCAAATTTGTCATATGACGGGTGATGGGGTTTGACGAGTATTCCATGACCTCCACTCAGTTGGGACTATGCGATAGAAGGATTGTATTGTACGGTAACTGCACCTAGAGGTTCAGTCCGATATTCACTTCTGACTGGATTGCCACTATATGCTGCTAGGCGTCACTGGTGGATTGTGGGAACCAATAAGAATAATTATAGGCGAATAATTATTCTACTAGGGTAGAAACAAAAGTGTTTGATCCATCGAAAAGAGTTTCGATGATGATGTCGATGGGGATCGCATCATATCTCACTACCAGACAGAATTGGACCTATTAGGTCACACACATAAGAAATCGCGCATGATCGATATTAAGGTGACGATAAAAGAAGTTTATCGGATGGGTTAATTGCAATATAGTTAAATACTAAAGTTTACTAATTTATTAGTAAAAGGACTAATTTGCAATTGTTGTAAATTAAATGTATTTAAGTGCAAAAGTTGCATGGTATATTTACTAATTGTTAGTAAATAATATGAGGACTTATGTGTAAATGTTACACACGAACCGAATTAGGATTAGGATTCGGATTCGGATTCGGTTCAAAATAAAACCAACTTGAGGGTTAATGGATAATCCAATCGGATTAGGATTCGATAAGGATTAGGTTTAGGATTAGGGTTTTCTCATTATAAATATATATCATATGACATATTAATTAGACAAGCAATAAAAGAAAACCCTAGCCGTCAACCCTCTCCCTCTTCCTCAAGTCCTCCACAATTAATCTATCGTTTTCGATCTTCGGAAGATTGCTAGCACAATTAGAAGATTGAATCATCTTCCTCAAATCGACACAAGAGTTAATTCGTGATCGGATCGCGGATCGAAGCGGTCGACTAATTCGATCAAAGGCATGATTTCGTGACGCGAGTAGAGGCCGGGCGTGTGCGCGGCTAGCGAGGACGAACAACTTTTACCAGCGATCGTCGACTTCGCGGTGATCTCGACCCGCGCAAGGTAAAAGTAAATCCTAATTGATAAGATCAATTAGATTAATTGTTAACAATCTAAAACGAAACACGAGGTGATCTGTGGTTTAGAAAATTTTAATTGTGTTATTTTCTTCCGCTGCGCCTACATGCTTAATTTTCTTACAGTGGTATCAGAGCCACCCTCGTTGTTTGTTTTAGATCTAATCTCTTTTTCGATGTTGATTGGGTTTTTCGGAACGATCGAAATAAAAACAATGAAGATTGTTTTGCGAATATTATTTTTGATTGTTTCGAAACGTTAATTAAATCGCAAGGAACCGACGCGCAGTGTGTTATTGACGCGGCTACGGCGCGGCTACGGCACTCGGCTTACGAGCGTGACGGTTGCTAGCCCATGCATGCAACACGTAAATAGTCCATGAGTTACTTGATGGCATACATATATACATGATCTCTTTAATTAGTGCATGGCATCACTAATTAATTAGTTCATGTTTTGATTGCATGTGCTTGCCGCAATGTACATCGACCACATGCACATGGTGCGGGTCCGCGTGCGCCATGCGGGCAAGTAGTTTGCGTGAGCTGCTTGTGTGCGACGCGACCGGGATGCGGCTACGGCGTGCAGTTGCGTCATGCAGGATCGCAATTTAAAATTAATTTAAAATTTTAAAATTTTTAATATATGAGATGTATTAAATCTTTTAATAATTTTAAATAACGAATTGCGATTTCTTGAAACAAATAACGATTTGTTTTAAATTAATCCGAAACCCAATTAATTAGATTTCGAATTAGAGAATTTTATATTATATGCATGTGATGTGTATGAGGTGATGATCATGGATAGCAACCTTATGATGTGGATGTATCATGTGATGATGTAAATTGATGTAATTTAATAAGGACCCAGTGTTAGATTTATTTTTCTTTTTCTGGGTACCTGCGTGTACTAATTAATTATGTAATTTGGAGACCTGCGTGTCTCATTATTTTATGGGATGAAATGTAATTGTTGCAAAATTAAAAGGGAAAAGAGTAGTTTAGGTTTCATGACGATTTGTTGCATTCAAGAGTTGATGCGGTGCAGATCAAGTTTGAACCAGATGCTGATCGAGGGAGCCGACAAGAGTTGATCAACTCCAATCCGATCAAGATGCAGGATAAGAAAGTTTTTCTTGTGTGTAATACCCTATGACCCGATTCCGGCCTAGTGGCTCAGGCCCGAATCAAAATAAAATCCATGATCATCACCGGTAGTTATTTTTATATGCGATATATGTATGCATGTGATGCGATGGTTTGCATGAGATGTAAATTAACAAAAATTAAAACTGATGAGATAACTAATCTCCCTAAATAAAATATTAAGTTAATGGTGTTATGAACCCATTAGTGGCCTTCCACCGTTGTAGGGTGTGGGCGTCTCTTTAGTGTTGATTGATGCACCCGGACACGGGGGTCAGTTGCATTAGGGAGTCGCAACCATTCTATTGGCATGAGATGCTGTGTGGTAAGAAAGGGGTTGAATCCAAGAATCTGTCAGGATGAGGATTCAATGACATTCTTATTTGCATAATGAACGGTGGGTCTAACTTAACCAAAAGATAAGGCCAAGAATCTGTCAGGATGAGGCCTGTATCTTTGGAGGCCAAAGATTAAATTGCATTTTGCTTGAGAAGCATTGAACAAGAGTTGTTCACTCATTTGTTTGCTCATTGCCAAGAATCTGTTAGGATGAGGTAGTGTGTAAACAGATGGGACCGCAATTCCCACTAGAAACTTTTAGTAAAGTTTCCGTTTTCTCCACTCGGGGAGTGTGGAGATTCGTTAAAATTAGTGGGAGGCACCATTTAGATTTAAAGACCCTAATCAAAATGGATTACGATTAAGTACACAACTAATTAGAATCTTAACCTTCTGCAGAAAATGGCTGCCTCTAACCCACTTGCCAAAATACTCGATACTAATCGCTTAACTGGACCGAATTTTACCGACTGGCTGAGGAATTTGAGAATTGTTCTCAATTCTGAGAAATTAGCCTATGTGTTGGACACGGAGGCTCCAGCAGTGCCCGAAAATCCAACAGCTCAACAGAGAGCTGCTAGAAATAAATGGACTGATGATGATATGAAGGTAAAGTGCTACATGCTTGCGTCTATGAGCAATGAGTTGCAACGCCAGCATGAGCACATGGAAAGTGCTGCTAACATCTTGCTTCATCTCAAAGAGTTGTATGATGAGCAAAGTCGAACAGCTCGCTACGAGGTGTCGAAGCGATTATTCAGGACTAAGATGTCAGATGGTCACTCAGTCAATAATCATTGCTTGGCGATGATTAAAGACATTGAGGAGCTTGAGAAGCTCGGAATGACTATGGACGCAGAACTCCAAATTGATTTGATCTTACAATCCCTACCTGATTCATTTTCTCAGTTCATTTTAAATTTTCAAATGAATAAAATTACTTGCACTCTCGCTGAGCTATTGAATATGTTGGTCACTGCTGAAGGAATGCTGAAAGTCAATAAGGGGTCAGTTTTGGCTATTGAACGGGCTTCCTCCAAAAGAAAGTCTAAATGGAGAAAGAAGAAGCCTGCAAAGAAGCCAAAGACTGAACCTGTCAAGGTAATTCCTAAAAAGAAGGCCGCCAAAGGAACTTGCTTCCACTGTCAAAAGGATGGCCACTGGAAGAGGAATTGCCCGGACTATTTGGCTAGCCTAAAGGACAAGGTAAAGGACAAGACTTTTGAAGGTATGTCCGAGATTCATGTTATTGAAACTACTAGCTTATCGGTTTGTTCTACTTTCACATGGGTCATTGACTCGGAATGCACCTCGCATTTATGTATTTCAATGCAGGGGCTAAAGGAAAGTAGAAGACTTAGAGATGGAGAGCTTACCCTACGCGTTGGAAACGGAGCAAGAGTTGCTGCTGTTGCTGTGGGGACTTATCCTTTATGTCTACCGACAGGAGTAGTTTTAGAACTTAGAGATTGTCTTTATGTTCCTAGTGCGACTAGAAACCTTATTTCTGTTTCACGTTTGGTGTTGGACGGTTATAAGTTTATTTTTGAATCAAACATTTGTTCAATTTATTTGAGAAATAATTTGATCGGTTATGGTTCCCTAATAGACAATCTCTATTACTTACATATGGATGTTAGTATTAATACAGTTGACAATGGCATGAATGAGAATACTATTGGTTTCAAAAGACCAAGAGATGAGGTAAATAAAACGTACTTATGGCATCTTAGACTTGGTCACATTGGAGATGACAGAATTAACAAGTTGGCTAAGGATGGTATCTTAGGGTCCTTACTCTCTGAACCACACCCAGCTTGTGAATCATGTCTTCAAGAAAAAATGACTAAGTCTCCCTTTGTTGGACAAGGACAGAGAGCTACCGAAGTACTCGCCCTGATACATACTGATGTATGTGGACCATTCGATGTGTCTGCTTGGGGCGGCTATCTCTACTTTATTACTTTTACTGATGATTATTCACGGTATGGGTATGTGTATTTAATTAAACACAAGTCTGAAGTCTTTGAAAAGTTTAAAGAGTTTAGACAAGAAGTAGAAAAGCAAATGGAAAAACCGATTAAGGCTCTTCGATCAGATCGAGGAGGGGAATACCTTAGCACGGATTTCTTAACCTACCTCAAGAATAATGGTATCGTCTCTCAGTGGACTCCTCCTGGAACACCAGAATTGAATGGGGTGTCTGAAAGGAGGAATCGAACTTTATTAGATATGGTTCAATCTATGATGAGCTTTACAGATTTACCTACGTCACTTTGGGGTTATGCACTTCTTACGGCTATTTATATTTTGAACAGAGTGCCTTCCAAATCTGTTTCGACCACACCATATGAGATGTGGCATGGTAGGAAGCCAAGTTTTACTCATATTAAGACTTGGGGATGTCCAGCTTATATTAAGAAATTAAAGACGGACAAATTGGAAAGCAGATCAGTCAAGGGAAGATTCATTGGGTACCCCAAAGAATCACTTGGATACTATTTCTATCTCCCAGAAAGCCATAATGTGATTGTGAGCCGTCATGCCTTCTTTCTTGAAAATGAATTTATTTTAGATGGAGGCAGTGGGAGGAAAATAGAACTAGAGGAGAAAGTCTCTTCAGGATTGAGTATTCCAAGAGCCCTTCCTGATAACTCTGTGACACAAGAGATTACTCTGCCACCTCGCAAGTCTATTAGAGTTTCCCAACCTCCGGATAGATATATGGGATTATTTATAGAGGAGATGGAGGAAATGTTCCTAATGGGAGATAAGGATCATAGAGATGATCCTAAGACTTATAGCGAGGCGATGTCAGACATCGACTCCGATAAATGGTTGGAAGCTATGAAGTCCGAAATGGACTCCATGCACTCCAATCAAGTTTGGACTTTGGTTGATCCGCCAGAGGGTATTGTACCCATTGGATGCAAATGGATCTTCAAAAGAAAGATTGGATCTGATGGAAAGGTAGAGACCTACAAAGCTAGGCTAGTAGCAAAAGGTTATAGTCAACGCGAAGGCATTGACTATCAGGACACCTTTTCACCTATAGCCATGCTTAAGTCTATCAGAACTCTGCTTGCTATTGCTGCACACTATGACTATGAGATCTGGCAAATGGATGTGAAAACTGCTTTCCTAAATGGATATCTTGAAGAAGATATCTATATGGAGCAGCCTTTGGGTTTCACTTCCAAAGATGGAAGTCATAAGGTGTGTAAGCTTCAACGATCCATTTATGGATTGAAGCAAGCTTCTCGGAGTTGGAACACTCGTTTCAACGATGCAATCGAATCGTTCGATTTCATCAGAAATGAGGAGGAGCCGTGTGTATATAAAAAGGTTAGTGGGAGTGCTGTAACTTTCCTCGTATTGTACATGGATGACATACTCCTAATTGGAAATGACATTCCTATGCTAACATCGGTCAAGTTATGGTTATCAAAAGAGTTTTCTATGAAAGATCTTGGAGTAGCATCTTATATCCTTGGGATAAAAATCTATAAGGATAGACCTAAGAAGTTGCTTGGTTTATCGCAAGCTATGTATATAGATGAAGTGTTGAAAAGGTTCAGCATGGAGAATTCCAAAAGAGGTATGGTACCTCTAAGACATGGAATTCACCTCTCTAAGACTATGTCTCCTAAGACACCTGAAGAGAGGAGTCGCATGAGCAGAATCCCTTATGCTTCAGCAATAGGGAGTTTGATGTATGCGATGCTATGTACTCGACCTGATATAGCACAGGCTGTGAGTGTCACTAGTCGATATCAGTCGAACCCAGGCGAAGAACACTGGGTAGCGGTAAAGAATATCCTTAAGTACTTGAGAAGAACAAAGGATATGTTCTTGGTTTATGGAGGCGGAGTACATTGCTGCATCTGAAGCTGCCAAGGAAGCTGTTTGGATCAAGAAATTTGTCACTGAGCTTGGCGTGGTTCCTTCTAGTAGGGATCCGCTGCCGCTATATTGTGATAATAATGGCGCCGTAGCATTAGCTAAGGAGCCAAGATCTCATCAGAAATCCAAGCATATTGAGCGGCGGTATCACAAGATCAGAGAGTACATCAAGGATAGACATATTGAAGTGCAGAAGGTTGCCTCCGCGGATAACGTGGCGGACCCGTTAACTAAGGCTTTGACTCAGCAGAAACTAGAGACTCATCTTGAGAAGATGGGCATTAGATACATGACTGATTGGCTTTAGTGCAAGTGGGAGATTGTTAGTTGTATGCCCTAGAAGCCTATCAGGCTGACGCATTTTATTTTCTATGGGACATATCTTTGTACTTAATCTTTATAATTTATAAATTTGGGCCTTTTTATGCCATTCATGTTTAATGTGTCCGTGAATCGTCCTTTGAATTAATAAGATGATAATATGTATTCTCAAGAGTTGAGAATTTGAGATACATATTATTGGTGATTAATTCATAAATGCTCTCAATCGGTGGATCATCATGGGGATGATGATTGATCCGGTAAGATTGATGTATGTGCCGCTTCCTTATGGGATGACGAGTCTCGAGTCATCAGTGTGGGGACACTGGAGCGAACATGCAGGTGGTTGTTATAGAACAAGGGTACTGAGCGTGACCAACTACGAACAGTTACATGGATGTCTACTTATTCGTCAGTAACTGGTTCGATGTTGCAGTGGTACAACTGATCCTTAGACCTGCGACACCACGGCCATTCAATGTGAAGCTACTATAGTTTGACTATGCAACAAACTCTGATCCTAGCCACGGGTCTTAGTAGTATATGTTGGCTGCAGTAGATTCATATTAGGAATGGGTGTGTGTTTATAGGAAATCTATCGCTCTCGGTAGAGAGATAATTAGTCCTATGCTATTTGTAAGACAAAGCTAAGAAATCCTCGGCCGGGGTAATATGGTGTATGGAAAGGTGTTTCCAAGAGCAACCATAAGAGCTTCTGTCCTATCAAATTTGTCATATGACGGGTGATGGGGTTTGACGAGTATTCCATGACCTCCACTCAGTTGGGACTATGCGATAGAAGGATTGTATTGTACGGTAACTGCACCTAGAGGTTCAGTCCGATATTCACTTCTGACTGGATTGCCACTATATGCTGCTAGGCGTCACTGGTGGATTGTGGGAACCAATAAGAATAATTATAGGCGAATAATTATTCTACTAGGGTAGAAACAAAAGTGTTTGATCCATCGAAAAGAGTTTCGATGATGATGTCGATGGGGATCGCATCATATCTCACTACCAGACAGAATTGGACCTATTAGGTCACACACATAAGAAATCGCGCATGATCGATATTAAGGTGACGATAAAAGAAGTTTATCGGATGGGTTAATTGCAATATAGTTAAATACTAAAGTTTACTAATTTATTAGTAAAAGGACTAATTTGCAATTGTTGTAAATTAAATGTATTTAAGTGCAAAAGTTGCATGGTATATTTACTAATTGTTAGTAAATAATATGAGGACTTATGTGTAAATGTTACACACGAACCGAATTAGGATTAGGATTCGGATTCGGATTCGGTTCAAAATAAAACCAACTTGAGGGTTAATGGATAATCCAATCGGATTAGGATTCGATAAGGATTAGGTTTAGGATTAGGGTTTTCTCATTATAAATATATATCATATGACATATTAATTAGACAAGCAATAAAAGAAAACCCTAGCCGTCAACCCTCTCCCTCTTCCTCAAGTCCTCCACAATTAATCTATCGTTTTCGATCTTCGGAAGATTGCTAGCACAATTAGAAGATTGAATCATCTTCCTCAAATCGACACAAGAGTTAATTCGTGATCGGATCGCGGATCAAAGCGGTCGACTAATTCGATCAAAGGCATGATTTCGTGTGGACGCGAGTAGAGGCCGGGCGTGTGCGCGGCTAGCGAGGACGAACAACTTTTACCAGCGATCGTCGACTTCGCGGTGATCTCGACCCGCGCAAGGTAAAAGTAAATCCTAATTGATAAGATCAATTAGATTAATTGTTAACAATCTAAAACAAAACACGAGGTGATCTGTGGTTTAGAAAATTTTAATTGTGTTATTTTCTTCCGCTGCGCCTACATGCTTAATTTTCTTACAATATCTATATCTCTCCACTATTTTTCTTTCTTAGTGAATACAACTCACTTTCATGGCTTTGTCGTATCCACTGAGAAACCTTATGTTGGTTTCGCATCCCACAGTTTTCCACAGGTGACAAGGGTAAGGAGGAAGGTCAAGGCATGGTGCAAGATCCCGGCATAGGTAGATCGCATTAGTGGTCCCCTACCTTATTTGGTCTTATGTCCTTTACTTTATTTCATTTATCGTATTGGATATAGTGGTGGTTCAGTTAGGCTTGAACACTTATGTATATAAGATTGCTTATGGTTTTTGAACGGTTTTGGGCTAATACGGCTATGGTTTGGTCTAATGTGACGAGGGTTTCAGCTTTACAATTATTGGCATTGGTTTCTCGACTTTTGTATAGCAAAAAAGGTTTTCTACCCCTCGTAGTAGTTGGTTTTCAAAAGGCAAGGTTTTTGTTGGGAAACGGGTTTCAAAAGGGCTTTTATATGGATTTCAGCTTTATCGAATACTTAGGTCTTCAAAAAAAAAAATTTCAAGTGGAAAACACTTTCAAAAGTTAGATGTGATTGAATGAATGTGCATTCACATCATATTCGGTAAGGACCTTGTAGTAATAGGGCATGCGTCATGTTCATAAGGACCGATTAGTTGATTGTGCATACGCATTATGTTTGTATGTATGCGGGTTGGTGTGAGTGAGAATTGTAGTTGTGTGGTGTTGTAACTGGCTGGCATACCATGCAAATATAAGAGAGACTCTGTCTGCGTGGATAGAGAGATCTCTGTATTTATGGCGGACCTGTGAGTCTCGTGTGTAAGGATGGTTTTAAAAAAAATTGGGTATTTTTCACAAGCTTTGATTTTCAAACGACACATTTTTCTTAAAAAGACTTACAAACAAGGCCCCAGGGCGTGAGAGATTATGATGGTATCAGAGTGGCAACAACCACAATTTCACTCACAAGTATTAACTGAACTACATGCTAGGCTGACCATAGGAAGACCTAATGCTTATAGGCATGTGAGAGCGCGGGGTGGTTGAGATTAAGTCCCAGTAGGCTGGTCGAGTCTCATTAGTCTTAAGGTATGTAATTACCTATTATCCCGTGTTTGTATTACGGTGTCACGTCTCGGTTGGTGCACACTTCGTGTGCAGCTATCCCAACACCTAAATTAGTGTGTTTGGGATAGCAGGTGGTTTAATAGGTCTATGGCGTGCGTGGTCTCGAGATACTCCTTTGAGTTGGTTAGAGGTTTCGGTGGGCTAAGTGACGATTTGGGTGAGGTTCGGAAGTCGGTTAAAGAAATTGTGCTCCGATTGCACTTGTTCATGCGGGTTGGTGACTCGGTGTCGCGGGCAATCGTTGTTTGTTGTTGGGAGCCATTGGACTCCTTTGGAGTTGGCTCAGAGGTTGGTCTAGTTTCGAAAGTCAGCTACGAAGCAGATGTTTCGATTGCGTTATAGTACACTACGATGCGGTATAGAGGTATCTGTCGGCTTGTATATTTGTCGTGTCTCTAACAAGTTGTTGGTGATGGATCGATGGGTATTTCGCCCTCCTTTTGATAAGTATGTTAGCTGCAGACAACGTAGTGTCGAAAGTTGGGATGAAATATCCTATCCCATTTAGGAGTTTCAAGATTGGGTCAGTGTGTTTCCTTGCAACACAATCTCTATAGACTGTCTTGTGGGAAGGCTAAGGTAGTAGTCATCTCTGTCCACATGGTGAGCTTTGGGTAATTCCCAGGCAGTATAGGCGCAGTTGACTTATCATCACTGCAAATAGTATATGTTCCAGTTTGAGCCTAATTGCATACCAGCCCAGTAGTTGTGCTTTACAATGCTGGACGGTATGATAGGTAGGGTACTCCCGGTTGGGTTACCCGAAAGTGTGGAATCACGGTCGGTAAGTGGCATAAGTTTGGTCATTAGTTTAGGAGTCGTGGTACGCATGAGCGTGCAAGGTGTACAACATGTCTAATCACGGATATCAAGGTGTTAAACGCTTAGGAATCCTTTGCGTTGAAACTGCTTTTCTGGTCACATAGTGACAAGTACGCCAGGATCTCATTGAGACAGGTACTTACTGTTGCCAAAGACATCGATTGCTGGGTTCCTTTGGGGATAGTAGCGACAAGGTCTCACAGAGACATGTTGTGCAGCACTGGTGAATATGGTCACATGTCACGATGACAGCCCTTGTGACTTAGTGACCGACGTGCGAAGGTAAATGTTGGGTTGATTCACTCGAAGGAAAATGTGAACAGAAGGGTATTTGATCAGCTCAATTGATTATGGCAGCCTTGGACCTTTTGGCCCAGGTAGAAGATTACGTCTTGAACCTAGGTTATTGAATGCTAGGTGGGTTTTCAATGATGTGGTTTTGAGTTCGGTATCCTATAGTGTAGGCTGGTGGGAGGCTGTAGCTTCCAAGGTGGGTGTTGTTAACACTGGACGAAACATGAAAGGGGTTGATCATGAATTGGTCTCGTAGAAAGTTACTCCCGTTTATGCGGAATCTCCGGTAAAGGTGAGCGTGGTAAGCGACTCTTTTGGGCGGAAGTCTCTGGCTGAGTCTTCGAACTTCAGCATCAGTTGTGATCAATTAGTCAAGAGTTCCAATGATTAGAGTTGATGATAGTACCCCTGTGTCAACTACTTTGGCGATGGTTTTGGTGATATCACCACCCTAGTGACTAGGTTTAGGCCAATAAAGCACTCGAGTTTTGCGCCTACACGAGTTGCGAGATGTATGGAGCAGGAGCAAGTAGGGGGACTTAGTTATTTACTCTGACTATTCTTTTGTATTAGTGGGATCTTGAGCAAAAAAGGTCAAGTCGAACAGGATTAAAGGCATAGATGGCACGGCACTCACTGAACGCTTGGTGCGTTGGCAGATATAAAAGCTATGTATTAGCAGTGAAGTACCCCTGGGGCCTAACTGACGAAATGCCTGCAGTATCCTAGACTGTTCGACACTTCTGGAGAGTGTCGGGACGAGTCGGAGTCGTTTTGGCACAAAATATACGCGAAAACGGACTCGGAGCACCGAAATAAGCCAAAACTGAAGTTTTGAAAGTTTGGCAGTTTAGGGCACCCAAAAGTTAGGTTTAGGGCGCCCAGATGTTGAGTGGTAGTCCTTTGAATTACTGAGTCATTTCGGATCCAGTTTTAGGGCGCCCGGAAAGTGAGTCCGAAAGTTTACCTCGTGAATATCGATCCTTTTGACACGTGTGTGGTGGTAGGTGAGTTCCGCCGGACCACGTTAGGGCACACCAGACCATAGGGCGGATTTTCTGAAGTGCTGGTCGAGTGCAAGCTGGAAGATCTGGGCACCCAGTTCTTGGGTTCTGGGCGCCCGAATGTTGGATTTTCAGCAATGGGCAGGTTAGCAACTTGTATTCTTGAGGCCTATTTTATCCCTTCCTTTGGCTATAAATAGAGGAGGACGAACCCCCTGAAGCTCTTTTATTTCCCTCTCTTGGTGAGCCCTGGATAATTGCAGGAAACCCCTCCAATTCCTCTAAATTGCATGTTTCCCATTGAAGGCTTCGGATTCCTGCAGAACAGCAGCGTCGACCTGTGGCGTTTCAGCTCGTGTGTAGTGTAGGTGTGTCCAAATTCTACGAAACATAGTTTGTTGGATTGTGGACTCGTAGAGGAAGGTGTGGGATCCTTCCAATCATGATTTGGACAGGTATGTACGCTGCAGTTACCATTTTACTGGACCCTTTGTGTTCTTAAGCTGAACTTGGGTTTTCTTTGGTTTTATGGATCCAAATCTCTATGGAGCTGTGAAGTGAGGATTGGTTTTCCCTCACCCCTTGCTAATTTGGAAGTTCTTTCCACCTGGATTTGAGAGTTCAAAGGTGAGTTTTAGCTCAGATTTAGAGATTTAAGCTTAAGTGCTGAAATTGTGGATAGTTGATGGATTTCTTGGATTTTTGAATCCAGATTTTGTTGGAAGCTTCATTGATGGATTTAGAGTGATCCATCACTGTATTTGGAAGGTTTGTGACCCTAATCCCTGGGCTAGACTTGTTGGAATTCCAGGAATTAAACTAGAAGTGTTATTTGCTTAGTTGCTGAAATTTCTGTATGCAGTTTTGGAGTACTCTGGAGTGGATCCGAATCTGATCGGAGTCCTTTTTGGAGATCGAATCAAACTCCGTTTTGGCTGAAAATTGGTGGGATTATTCTTGAATCTCTCCTGGTGAGTTGGGTAAATTTTCATTGTATTTGGACTTAAGATTTGAATTTTATCGCATGTTGAACCCCCACTGGTCGTGCTGCCAGGCTGCAGTTTTGGGCTGATGTTCTGGGCGCCCAGAACTTGAGCAGGGAGGATCCGAATCCTGGTTTTGGCTGGTTTGAGCCCAGTTTCTGCTGGTTTTGTTTGGAAGCCTTCCACTCGACTTCTAGCCGTGGTTGGATAGCTTTAGAGGTGGGTTGATGTTACCGAAATCGTCGGAATTCCTCCTAAGTTGTAGAGAGTGCAGCATGCTGTTTTATTATCAGATTTTTCATGTTAGTAGCTCGAATTCATGAATTTGCATGTGTTCATATGAAATCTGAATTTGGAGTATAAATTAATAATTTATAGACATGATTTACATGCTGAACTGGGATTTGACTTAGGAGAAAACTCGTGAACCTACAACCGTCACTTTTCAAAACTGTTATCAGATTTAGCTCTAGGAGTCGTTTCTGTTCCTGTATCACCGCTGTTAGTGCGAGGTGGATACTTAGATTGTTGTAGGACGAGTTTACGCTCGTGCTGAGATGCCGAGCTTGTGTATACAGCAGGGTTAGGCTGTTTTGTATTGCCGGGTGCCGTCGGGGTTGACGGTGGACCCAAATTTTTATTTTAGTATCAGTTTGTGCCGAGGGCACGTGAGCTTGGAGTCTTTGACCCATTTGACCCTTTTTATTTGATTATAGCCTGCCGGAGCCTGATTGTGCTCGACAGAGATACGCTTACTAACTCGGTTGGGTAGCTCCCCCGAGTGCCGCTCCGGAGTTAGGCCTCTCATGCGTTGATGTCGCTGCAGATTAGTTGGATCTGATTCTTGGACCGGCTACCTTTTGGTAGTGTGCGGTGTGGCTAGGCATTTGGCTGGATGAGCCCGTTTGGGCAGTTCCATTAGATCGGATCAGGAGTGACTATTCTCATTAGAGATGTATATACTCAGGCTATGTTTGGTTGAGGGATAAAGTGGGAATAGCCCACTTTATCCCTCTAATTCTCTCAAACACTAGAGAGGAATATGAGTTTATTTAATTCCCCTCTTAACGGGTTATTCTAGAATAACCCGTTAAGAGGGGGAAATTGCTATTCCACCCTTTTGGTGGAATAGCAATTTCCTCTCTCTATACCTCTACTAATATAACAATAAAATATTATTAATCAATATATTATATTACATTTTATTAATTAATTAGCTAAATTAATAATTAACTAATTTAACAATAAAATATTATAAATCAATATATTATATATTATTATTTTATTAATTAATTAGCTAAATTAATAATTAACTAATTTAATTAATAAAATATTAGCTAAATTAAAAATTATTTAGTGTGTTTATGTAATAACTAATAACTATATTGATTAATCAATTAATATTTTGACCAATATAACTAATTAATTAATTAATTTTTTTTATTAATATATTAATTTATTAGCTTAATTTGTTAATTAATGTCCTATTTAGTTTTAATTAACTGTACTCCTCTAGCGTTTGGATGGTTATTTTTTTTATTATTTTGACTAATTTAATTATCTGATTGTTATTAAGTAAGTAAATAAGTAATTAATTAATTAATTAAATTATTTATAATTAATTAAATTATTAATTTACTAATTAATTAATTAATTAAATATTTAGGAATATTTAGAAATATTCATGATTAATTAGTGAATTAAATAAATTAAATTATTATTTAATTAATATTTTGCATTAATTAATTACATAAAATATTATTATGTTAATACTATAATTATTCTTATCCTTGTTATTCCAATCTAACCATCCAAACGCTATTTTCTTTATTCCCGAGAAAAACTCAATTTCATCCAAATGCAAAATTGATTTTATCCCTATTTATCCCAAGAGTTATACATATTCCAGGAATAGCCTAAAATAGCTTATTCTCGAACCAAACGGGGCCTGAGAGTATGACTTGGATAGTGGTAGGGTAGTGGCATTACAGCTGCAGAGTTTACTCCAGCTTACTTTATTGTTTCTTTACCTACCAGCTTTACTGATAGTCTCGTAGACTTAGTGGGTGGACCGTTGAGGTCGGTAGCAGTACCCACTGAGGACTACTTCTTTTGATAGTAGTTCTCACACCCATTGTTGCCACCTTTTCTTGCAGAGCCTTCGACTGTTGCGGCTGCTGCTTCTGTTCTTGCGGATCGAGGTAAGGGAGTCGCGAGCTAGATCCCTACCATTCCCAGTTTTTTCTAGAGGAGGACCCTACTAGAGATAATTTTATTTTGGGTTGTGCCATGTACATATAGTGTGAACTGGTTGTTCCTGTGAGAGATGGATTTGTATCTATTTTGGCTTTGGAGGAACTGTTGTATTTTGGATCTTATATGTACATGTGGCTTTTGTTCTATTGTATGATCTTATTTTCAGCTCTATATCTTTTGTAGTTGCTTGTATGTATTGTTTACTGTAGCACTTTGAATTTCGGTGCGTTGTCTCGAACTTTACTAAATTTGATGAAGTTCGGAGAGAGCCGGTAATGGCTAGTGTGGAATTGGGTTCCGAAGGTTTCGGAACATTATGGGTGCGAGTGGGAACCCAGAAATCGAAGATTTCGAAGAAAATGACCTACCGGAGCAAAATTGCTCACGGGGTCCGGACCCTGGAAGCTGGGGTCCGGACAATGAAGTCCGCGGGCAGCTGCGGTCCGGACCCGGGCAGCTACGGTCCGGACCCGAGCCGACGTCCGAGATGGGGAACGTACGAGTTCCGGACCCGGGACTTGAGGTCCGGACCCGAGCGGGTCTCCAAGTTGGGGTGCGTACGGGTTCCGGACCCTGATGCCAAGGTCCGGACCCGGCCTGCGCACTGGCCAGTTATCAGTGCGGGGTCCGGACCCCATCTGCAAGGTCCGGACCCGGCTGGTGCAGAATGCCCAGTGAGGGGTATTTTGGTAATTTCGTGGGGGGATAGGCTATATATAGAGGGCAGGGGTCCCTCTCCTCATTACTCCTCCATCTTCCTCACACTCCCTCTCCCTCACTTTCTCTCTCTAGAGATCTCTCCAAATCTTGGAGAAGTGAAGGATTTGACCTTGGGAAAAGCTTCTAAGGTGGATTTGGAGCTTCTTGGTGCAAGAAGAAGTTTGGGAGCTTGGGCTTTGAGGTGAGTTCTTGTGATTTAGGGTTTAAACTTTGGATTCAATCCTTTAGCATGAGGTTTTTGGAGACCCTAGGCAATCTAAACCACAAAACGTGGAGATTGGCCAAGAGATTTTGTGGTTTCACATGCATGCATGTAAAACCTAAGTAGATTTGGGGCTTTTGCAATGAGAGGTTCTAAAAATATTTGGACCTTCGGGAATTGCCATTGAGGCATAGGAAATCATGTTAGAACACTTGATTTCACATGTTGAGTTGAATTTAGGGTTCGTAATGAGTAACGAACCGTTTTCTTGTAGAAGCTTGGGTTGAAACAAGAACTCAAGGCTTGGACGAGCTTGAAGAACACAAGGATTTGAAAGCTCTTGAGGTGGGTTTGTGTTTACCGAAGTGATTAGATCACTTCTATGTCTAGGGTAAATATCCATTTAAAGATAAAATGGTATGTGTTGTGAACCCTAGAATTTGCATGTTGGCAAAGGTAAAAATCATGATAGGATGAACAATGAGATCCTATTGCATGATGTATATTTCAAGTATAATTCAAATATTAATACTTGTTGCATGGTTGCATGTGTGGTTAAACCTAGTGTTATTGAACATAGGTTGAACATGAGACTAAACCTAGTGTTATTGAACATAGGTTGGACATGAGGATTAAACCTAGTGTTATTGAACATAGGTTGGAACATGTGAGATTGAAACCTAGTGTCATTGAACATAGGTTTGACATGAGATTGGAACCTAGAGTCATGGAACCTAGGTTGATAATGAGAAAGTAAGCCTAGTGTTATTGAACATAGACAAGACTTAGTGACTTGAACCTAAGGTCATGAGACTTAGGTTGGCAAGTGAAAAACGTATTGAGACGGAATGTGCGACGATTTTGCTATCCCGGGTAGGCGACGATTTCGCTACCATGCCATGAGTTGGCCGTATTGAGACGGGATGTGCGACGATTTTGCTATCCCGGGTAGGCGACGATTTCGCTACCATGCCATGAGTTGGCCGTATTGAGACGGGATGTGCGACGATTTTGCTATCCCGGGTAGGCGACGATTTCGCTACCTTGCCATGAGTTGGCCATACCGACACGGGATGTGCGACGAGTTTGCAATCCCGGGTAGGCGACGATTTCGCTACCTCGCCTTGAGTTGGCGGTGTCGAGAGGGGATATGCGACGAGGTTGCTATCCCAGATATGCGACGAGTTCGCTATCCATGCCATGAGGTGGCCGTGTTGAGAAGGGGTAAGCGATGATTTTGCTATCCCGAGTAGGCGACGACTTCGCTACTCGAACTCGGAGGTGACAATGTCACTCCTTGGATGTTGGAACAATTATGGTGAGACGGCGATTCCGAAACCATAAGTAAATGACAAGTAAATGAACTTAGTCAATGTGAGGCATAGGATGAACCTAGGAGAGAATGATAAATTATATGTCATTTGGTTGCATCCTTTATGTTTATTTACAAGCATGTAAATAATTGTTGCATAGTTATATGTAATCTAACTTATGCATGTGGTGTTTCTTTGGACCTGGTGGGTCGAGCTTCTCTCTTGGGTGGCCTTACCCACTGGGAACTATGTTTATAGTTCTCACCCCCCATTTTCCAGGTCCTTCCGCGAGTGAGGCGGCGGAGCGAGGCAAGGGTTTGGCTCTTTAGATAGCGGCCCTTCCATTTTGGTTGTATGTAGAGTTGTACCCCTATTTTTGGAATATGATAGTATAGGGGATTTACATTCTTGTATGAATGTTGTATATTCCATAGTTTTGGAAAATGATATATGGAATGAAATGAAAAGAAAAATTTGGACATGTATATTGTGCCATGTGATGTAATAGAAGTAGAACTTCTTTATGTTGATGCTTTCCTTGTGCAACTCTTGTACTCCGTTCCTAGTTGGAACATTGTGGATAAGTTTGTGTTGTGACGCCTTGGGCGGATAGAAAGGACTCTGTCCGTTCGGCGGGTCTGGGGCACGCGCCCGTGCGGTTATCCTTTCCACCTAGTCGGTGTTAAAGGGCCGGCGGGGCGTGACATTTACAGGTTATCTATCGCTTCGTATACATGAAAAATTTTATGTATACGGCAGATCTGTTGACGAGCCCGGGGAAACGTGTAATTCGGGGCGTGACAAGCAGTTAGCGAAAGCGTTGCATTCCCTTATGCTAGGAAAGAAGTAAGAATGAGTCATGTGGAACTCGGTTGGTTTGCTTTGTTTGTCCTAGGGCGATGATACGGTTTAGCTCGTGGTGAGCTGGTTGATGAAGTCGGACTGTGTTATTCCGACCCTCGAACATATACTTCAAGCTTGGGTGTTGGAATTGGATAAAGGGCAGTTCAAAGGGCAGTTCAAGAACATATCTTTGGTGAAGTACACCGGTAGTGATAGGTATATGTTTTCATGCATCAATGTGGTTTAGGAGGTGTTGGGTGTGCGTTAACATCGATTCACTATTCATGGTGGATGACGTTAGTGAGCACCTGATGGTTGGGCTAGACATGGTGGTGCAACACGTAGTTATGTTTCGGGATAGTGAGGCAAAGGCTCTCGATTTACTCGAGCCGGCAAAAAGGGCTACGGGGACCAATGTCAGATTGACCTAAAATTTCAGGTCAATGAGTGTTATTGCTCAGGTTTTGGCAGGTGGGTAGGATCAGGTAGTCTAGATTGCAGCGCAGGTTCAGTCCGCATGATTATTGGATGGCGGTGATCCTGATGGGTATTGGTCCGTAGGCTTAGGATTTGGTATGTCCCCCGTCTCGCCCAAGTGAATAGCATGTTTCTAGCTACGTTGCTTCGGAGGTAGATCCTTGATCCTTCCCCAGTGGTTAATATACATGATGTATTGATACGGGAAGACTTGAGCTTCTAGGAAGCTCCAAAGCAAATTCTGGTATAGGTGGAAACTCCGTTACAGAGTTTGATCATTCTAGGTTCAAAGGCAAGGTAGGTGAATCGGGAGTAGCATGAGGCTACTCGAAGTTAAACCCTAATGTAGGAACAGTATCCAAATTTGGTTACGGTAGGTGCGTAGTTAAGTTTCGGGGATAAAACTTCCTTTAAGGGAGGAGTAATGTAGAAACCAAAATTTTTAAATTCCAGAAAATTGGGTTAACCGAATAATTTCAAAAAAGGGTAGGCTATTTTTATAAAACGGAATAGTTTTCTGTGAAGTAAAAACTGCCATCCTCAAGGTCTGGTAGTGCCAGAAGTTGCGGTGACGTCCGTTTTCAGATTTTGCGTGGCAAAAGTACGATTTAAAGCAAATTGCGGCAAGTGGTCAAAATTGAGAAAGATGGGTTTTTAGGCAAAAAGTGCAACATTTTACATGTCGAATTGCGTGAAAATTCAGTGAAGGCGCCAGTTGGCAAAATACATGCATTGGTGAGCTCTCAGTAAGAAACTCAAAGGTTGAAAGGTTTAAATGCAATTTATGCAAATTCGAAAAATGGAGCACATCGCAAAGGGGCTATCATTTTACGTAAGAAATTTCACAATTTTGGTGAGCGGAAGAAGTCATATGGAAATAGACTCAAAGGCGATCGCGCAAATTCAAGTTTCACAAAATTCGAGGTTATATGTGCAAATTAGCACTTAGGTGAAGTGAGAGAGAATAATTGATCGGGAGGCATTTTCGTAAAAAAGGCGCAAAATTTCAAGTAATTAATCGTGCAGGTAATCTAGAGGAGGCAGTGAGATACTTATCTTGCGTGCTGGGAGGGTTGAGTGCAAAATTTGAGAGTTTGGGAGATTTATGTGGCAAGTGTTTATATATATATATATATATATATATATATACTAGTTGAGTGTACGTGCAAATACACGTAACAATTATTTTAATTTATTTCAAATTCATATAAACTTGTACATCATATTTATTAAAAAATTTAGAATAGAATTTATATTTTATAAGTTTATATGTTATATTTTATTAGAAAATATCTAGAATATCCTATATTATTTTTATATATACATTGAATATTTTTATATATTTTTTGAATTCTGATGAATTTTAAATTTAAGTATGTATTTTAAAACTAAAAGCATCAAAATTTGATTCATATTTACTTTAAAATTTAATAAACGCACCTATTTTGAATTTGGGTCTATAGACAGACTCATTTTTTGGTGAAAAAGAATTTTAGTTTCTCTTTTTTCTCACGCAAACAAAAAACTTAACAAAACAAACTTTAAATTCCTCTTTTTTGTTCTAATGGATAACCTATTCTTTTTTATTAAAAATTTCTATATCGTTTCATATCTTTTCTTTATAGATGAATATTTTCAAATTATTTCAATACTATCTATTAATATTTAGTTGCTTTGTTAATATTTTGTTGATTGCAACCAGCAATCAAGTTCAAATTTAATTTCAAATATATTTTTAAATTTTAATCTTATTTAATTTTAAATTTTATTTCATTTTAAATTTAGAGTTGAAATTTAATTATGCAATTTAAATTTAAATTTATAAAATTTTATATTAAAATTAAAATTTGAGTCTAAATCATCACATAAATTTAATTTTGGATATCAAATTTGAATGAATAATTAAACATTTTAATTAAAGTGAATCAATTAAATTTTAAATTTGAACTAAAGGTGAACTAAAATTTCTATACGTTTAGTTTAAAGCACGTATTCAAATTTCCGATTTGTTAGAATCTAAAAAACATACAGAAATATTCAATATATATAAAAAAATTGATTACACAATTATTACTGGTGGCAATAAATTTTTTTTATTAAATACCGGGATTAAATACCAAGATAATATTCTTTTAAATACTATTATTTAATCTTATCCTTAAATTGTAGTTTTCTTTAAATATCGAGATTAAATACGTAGAGAATATTCTTTTATTCCTTTTTTAATTCCATCGATTATTATGAGATTTCCTATATGCATGTATATATAGTATAGATCATAACCTTTTGTTTTATTTGAGATATTTTTTAACAAATTGATCATAAAACCTGTAGTACTCTGAATTTCAATGCGCTATACCGAACTTTACCGAGTTGGATGAAGTTCGGAGAAAGCTGGTAATGGCGAATGTGAAATTGAGTTACGAGGGTTTTGGAATGATCGGGAGTGAGTTAAAGTCCCGAAAACCAAAAATTAGATTTTTTGGAAAAATCGAACTGGAGCTAAGTTGCTCTCGGGGTCCGGACCCGGGACTTGGGGTCCGGACAATGAAGTCCTGTGGAATAGCTAGAGTCCGGACCCGGACGCCCAGGTCCAGACCCGAGCTGTTTTCTGAGCTGAGTTGCTCACGGGTTCCGGACCCGGCTGTGGGGTCCGGACCCGGCCTGCGTAGTCTGCAGGGTGGAAGTTGGCTCCGGATCCAGACCCTGTTCGTGGGATCCGGACCCGGCTGAAGCAGAATGCCCAGTAAAGGGGAGTTTGGTAATTTCGCGTAGTGGGGGAGCTATGTAATGAGGGTTGAAGCCCTCTCCCTCATTTCTCTTCATCTTCCTCACTTTCCCTCCCCCTCTCCCTCACTTTCTCTCTCTAGAGATCTCTCCAAAGCTTGGAGAAGTGAAGGATTTGACCTTGGAAAAAGCTTCTAAGGTGGATTTGGAGCTTCTTGGTGCAAGAAGAAGCTAGGGAGCTTGGGTGTTGAGGTGAGTTCTTGTGATTTAGAGTTTAAACCTTGGATTTAATCCTTTGATATGAGGTTTTTGGAAACCCTAGGCAATCTTGACCACAAATGGTGGAAGATTGGTCATGAAATCTTGAGTTTGGCTTGCATGCATGCAAACCCTAGGTAGATTTGGGGCTTTTGCCAAGGAAGGTTCTAAAAATATTTGGACCTTCGGAAATTGCAATTGAGGCATAGGAAATCATGTTAGAACACCTGATTTCTAGAAACGAATGGATTTTATGGTTCGTAATGAGTAACGAACCATTTTCCTTGTAGAAGCTTGGGTTGAAGCAAGAACTCAAGGCTTGGAGACTTAGGAGCTCAAAGAATTCAAGAATTGGGAGCTCTTGAGGTGGGTTTGTGTTTACCGAAATGATTAGGTCACTTCCATGTCTAAGGTAAATAACCATTTGGAATTTAAAATGGTGTAAAGTATGTAACTATAGAATTTGCATGTTGGCAAAATAAGAATCGTGATGAATTGAGCCATGGGCTCATCTTGCATGTTAATGAATTCAAGTATTTCATTATTAGTTATACTTGTTATGTGATTGCACATATGAGTTGGAACCTAATGTCATTGATCATAGGTTGGAACATGAGATTGGAACCTAGTGTCATTGAACATAGGTTGGAACATGAGATTGGAACCTAGTATCATTGAACATAGGTGAGACTTGGTGACTTGAACCTAGGGCCATTGAACTTAGGTTGGCAAGTGTGAAATGTGAACAATGGGGTATGCGGCGATTTCGCTACCCCGGGTATGCGGCGATTTCGTTACTCCGGGTATGCGGCGATTTCGCTACCCGAGCTACGTGATGGCGGAAACGAATTGGGGTATGCGGCGATTTCGCTACCCCGGGTATGCGGCGATTTCGCTACCCGAATATGGAGATGGCGATTTCACTCCTTGGAGGTTGGGACCACGATGGGGATGGCGATTCCATTGCCCGGTGCCCAACACTATATTGTGTAAAGTGAACACATTGGGGTATGCGGCGATTTCGCTACCCCGGGTATGCGGCGATTTCGCTACCCGAATAAAGAGATGGCGATTTCACTCTTTGGAGATTGGGACCATGATGGGGATGGCGACTCCATTGCCCGGTGCCCAATACTTGCGGCGATTCCGCTTCGGTTGAGAACTAAATTGTTGATGCGGCGATTCCGACACCATAAATAAATGAATAGTAGTTGAACTTGGATAATATGAGATATAGGATGAACCTAGGAGAAAATGAAAGTTGTCATTTTATTTGGTTGCATCCTTTATGTTTATTTACAAGCATGTAAATATTTGTATGCATAGTTAATATCTAACTTATGCTCATGGTGTTTCTTTGGACCTGGTGGGTCGAGCTTCTCTCTTCGGTGGCCTTACCCACTGGGAACTATGTTTATAGTTCTCACCCCACCATTTTTCAGGTCCTTCCGCGAGTGAGGCGACGGAGCAAGGCAAGGGTTTGGCTCATTAGATAGCGGCCCTTCCATTTTGGTGTCATGTATAGTTGTACCACGAGTTTTGGACAATGGTAGCATAGGGATTTTTATTAAATGTAACATCTTGTAATTCCATAGTTTTGGAACTTGATGTATGGAGATGAATGAACGAAAAGACAAATTTGGCATGTATAAATGTGATGTAATAGAAGTAGAACTTCTTTATCTTGATGCTTTCCTTGTGCAACTCTTGTACTCCGTTCCTAGTTGGAACATCGTGGGAATGCTTGTGTTGTGACGCCTTGGGCGGATAGGGGAGACTCTGTCCGTTCGGCGGGTCTAGGGCATGCGCCCATGCGGTCATCCTTTCCACCTAGTTGGTGTTAAAGGCCCGGCGGGGCGTGACAAATCCGTTCATAGAATTGGATTTATAGATGATAGGAATGCTAAAAATCTATAATAAAATTTATATTTGATAAATTTATATGTTATATTTATTAGAAAATATCTACAATATCCTATATTGTTCTTTTTTTATATATACATTGAATATTTTTATATATTTTTTGAATTCTGATAAATCTAAAATTTAAGTCTATGTATTAAACTAAAAATATCAAAATTTAATTCACATTTACTTTAAAATTTAAAATTTTAATTTTGATCTACTATAATTATTTTTTTAATTGTTAATTCAAATTTGATATCCAAAATTAAATTTAATTCACGATTTAAACTCAAATTTTCAATTTTAATGAAAAATAAATGGATATGAATGCTATTTTTTAATAGATTGATCATAACCGTTCGTATTTATTTGAGATATTTTTTAACAAATTGATCATAACCGTTCGTAGGATTGGATTTATAAATGGATAGAAATGATATTTTTTAGTAGATTGATCATAACCATTCGTTCTTATTTGAGATTGTAGTGTACCGGATTTTTAATATAAAAGTAAGTGAAAATAAAAATAGTGTGAGATACTATTTTTATTGGATCTAAAGAAGTAAAATACAAGTCGAAAATGAATTGTGCAGAGATTGGAATGAAATCAGAAAATTTAGAATTTTCTGTAAGGAACGGGGCTGATTGTTAGCAGAAAATTTACAGTGTCAGAAAATGATGAAAATTTGAGGATATGTCAGAATTATTTTTCTGAGGCTAGATTAAAAGTTTCATGTCATTCCGACACCCGAAAAGTGAAAATAAAATATAACAGCAATCTGCTAGAGATTTTAGTCGGTAGAGCTTTCGGTGTAGTACACTGAATTTCAGTGCATCGTACCGAACTTTTACAAATTATGGAGTTCCGATGGAAAAATAGCAAGAGAGGCTATATGTGAGGATTCAGCCAAGTTTGGGACTTGTGAGAAGTGTTTTCGGCGCAAATGAGGCGCGAAAACGGACTTCGAAAAGTTAAAACTGCTAAACTTGTGAAGTCTGCACTGGATACCGGTATGTGGACCTCCATACCGGTATTGAAGTGATTAGTACCGGTATGTGATGAGGGTATACCGGAATGCCGTGGTTAAACCGAGAACCCAGCTCTCGGGTTCTGCGGAATCCTCCGAGGTATACCGGAACTAGCACCCGTATACCAGTATGCAATGCACATACCGGTATACAGTATTACGAAATTCCAGTTTTGGCTGGTTAAAGGTGTTAAGTGTGGAGAGGGGCAAATGTGACTTTTCACACTCGAGGGAGTGTTAGAAAGGCAGGGAATACCCCCCTTTCTCAGTCATCTTCCTCCTCCACTTCTCCTCTCCATCTCCTTCACTTTCTCTCTCTAGAGATCTCTCCAAAACTTGGAGAAAAGGGTGGATTGATCTTGGAAAAGGCTTCCAAAGGAGAAAAGAGGCTTCTTGGTGCAAGAAGAAGCTTGGGGAACTCGTGGTTAAGGTTAGTTCCTCACGTTTTGGGTTCAAACTTTGGATTTAATCCTTTGAAATGAGGTTTTTGGGAACCCTAGGCAATATAAAACACAAAATGTGGAGATTGGCCAAGAAATTTTGAGGTTCTACATGCATGCATGTGAAACCTAGGTTAAATGAGGGTATTTGCCATGGGAGGTTCTAAAAATATTTGGACCTTCGGGAATTGCAATTGAGGCATAGGAAATCATGTTAGAATACTTGATTTCAAGTATTGAGTTGAATTATGGGTTCGTAACGAGTAACGAACCGTTTTTGTCACGCCCCGGGCCCTCGTGGGAGCCTACCAGGCACGTGCACAGACCCGCCGTGTACCTCAAAGCAACCACAAAGTACACAAGGCGTCTACAATAACATAAATCCAATAGAATAAGGAATACATCCTAAACAGGGTGGTCAGAGCGAGAACATAGTTCTACAACTAAAACAAAATCCATACAACTAAAATCTCAAGATATACAATAGAATTATACATCTTATCAACTAGTAGATCAATCAACCAACAAAACTATACATCTTTCATTCAAATACAATGAAAGGAAACCCATGGTATGCCTACAACCACCACACCGTAGAGGCTCTAGCTAGCTGCTAACCCCTCGCCACGATCCCAAGCCTCTCCTGCTGCGGAAGGCTCTGAAAAACCCAACAACAATGGGGGTGAGAACTATTATCAATAGTTCCCAGTGGGTAAGCCGCCGAGAGTGGCGAATTACACCGCTAGGTCAACTGAGGCAAGATAGTATAACTGAAACATAAAGCAGAAAGCATATAACATTTAATGCTAAACAGGTAGTTCTACAACTATCTTGCCTCCAATGACTAAATCATCTACATGAACATGAACATGTTCTATCGTCATATGCTCAACAATTAATTTCATGGTTTACATGCATGTCAACTTAATGCCATGATCAATTACATATGCTCTAATGTAATAAACTCACTATATGTCAAGTTTTACTATTACACATATGACTTGTCTCCAAACTATATGTATGTTATGTTTACTATCCACTAGTGTGCCAAGGCATGTCAATGCCTCGCTACATGCAATGCCACAAGGTCACCACCCAATACTATGTCCATACACTATATGTATATGCATCCATCAGCTGTGACATTCTAAGTCCAGTTTACTTAGTATATGAATGTTCACCTTTGCATAAAACCATAACTGTGTAGTCATAAAAGAATACAATAGAGGGATGTTCACTTGTGCCGTGCCTAATGGCTCCGTGGTAGTCAACACCTCACGCTTTGGTGAGCCTTACCCACGGCGGTTCCATTTCGGCGCTCTCTCTAACACACGGGCGAAATAACTGTCGCGAGGCCAACTCCGGAGTGCCGGCTTGTAGGGAGCGACCCTCACAAGCATGTGTAAACGAGCATAGTGGCTAACAAGCAACAATCAACCATAATAATAATATCATAAGTTTAATTCCACATTATGTCAAAACATGTCATGTTATGATTTCTACATTCAATAGCCAATATGCTAAATGTCCACGATGTCATGTTGTTCTCAAATTTTCCATTGGTATGTCCCTACCAATATGTCCATGTCTCTAACATGTAAATAGTTACCTCTCGGTTTACTAAGTTCATAAACCATGCATTATCCCAATGCCATATCCAATGCATTATCCCAATGCCATATCCAATGCATTATACTAATGCTATAACTAATGCATTATACTAATGCTATAATCAATACCAAAACCGATGCATTCAACTAATGCTATAGTTCATGCATTATTCCAATGCTACAATTCATGCATTCTACAATGCCAACAAGACCCTATCCATGCCATGCATAAGCTACAACAACCTCTTCTACATAGAGTATAGAGCTATCATGCAAGTGTTCAATTAATCAAATGGACCCATGTCCAACTAATTATAATTATCGAATGCAAATAGAATCCCCTTTCCTCATGTCTTAAACATGGAATCAATCCACGACCAAAAGGTCGAGTCCAAGGCCGACAACGCCCGTCATAATTGCTCACCTAGTTGAGGTGCAACAACTTATACAACATATGTCATATCCTCTCTTTCCTCTATACAAGCATACTCTAGTATGCAAGAGAATTCAACAACCAAGTAGTGTCTCCTATGATGCTCCTTTCTAGCATGCATAACCTAATTAGCATTTCATAATGCATCATTACACTACTAGCATCAATACTCTAGCATGCATATTATTCTCATGATGCCATACTATATGAATTATGTATTTTTTCATAACAACTTGCATGTCTCATGCAACACAATTATCATCATGCCATAATTATCATAATTATGCATCTAATCAATCCTATAACAAGATAGGAGACATAGGGGGAGTTCACCCATTTCGGTGAGCTCAGACCCACCGGATACCCGTCGAAACCTCGCAGTACTTCGAAACGAAGTTGTCCCCCGAGCTTCTCATACCCTAAGATAATTTTCCAAGGGGTTAGGGGTATCGAACAAGCAATTCGAAAACCACCAAAAATCAATGAGGTAAATGGGTGGAAATTACCTTGAGCAAGTAAAACTTGTTCTAAGTCCAAATTGAGGTTAGAGATCATCAAATCCAACCTACAACAACATTCTACACCCATCAATCACACCTCAAGAGCTCCCAATCAAGAAACCCCAAACAAAACCCTAGTTTTCATGAAACTAGGTTTCTAAGCAAATCTTAAGCAAAAATCACAAATAGAGGTTGTAAAAGAATTTACTAACCTCAAATTAAGCTTCCAACCAAGCTCACACAAGCTAGGGTTGAAGATCCATCCTCCAACAAGCTCTCCTCAAAGGCCACGAGCTCCCTCCAAGCCTAGGAGCACTCCTCCATGAAGAAAATGGAGGAAAAAGAGATCAAAACCCAAGATTTCAAGAGTTTGGGAGAGAAAATCTAGAGAGAGAGAGGGAAAACCCACCTTTCCTTCTCCTCCAAGTCCTCAGCCACAGCAGCATAAGAGGGGGTGAAGGGGTACTTAACCCAATGCACAAAATCCAACTAGGCCCCTCAAAAAGCCAAAATTGCAAAACTGCACAAAACGCACTCTGCAGCATTGTATACCGGTATGCTCATGTGTATACCGGTATACTGTGCAAATTCTGCAAAACCCGAGCCTCGGCCAAACAGGCCACGCGAAGGGATTCCGGTATGCCAACTCCAGATACCGGTACAAAACGCTCCAATACCGGTATGCGCATTGCACATACCGGAATGCCAGCGTATTCCGGTATCAACTGCGGAATCCCGCAGAACCCGAGAGCTGCGCACAACCAGTTTTCACTGGATTCCGGTATACCTAAACCAGATACCGGTATGCAATGCAAAATCTGCACTTTTGCAGATTTCGACTTCCGGATTCTGTTTTCGCACTTTTCAAGTCCCGAAAACTCACCAAACTCACCAAACTCAACTCAAAACTCCAGAATAGTATAAGCCGCAATTTGCTAAAGTTCAGTGTACTACAGTTTTCTTGTAGAAGCTTGGGTTGAAGCAAGAACTCAAGGCTCGAACACTTAGGGGCTTGAAGAATACAAGAATTTGGAAGCTCTTAAGGTAGGTTTGTGTTTACCGAAGTGATTAGGTCACTTCTAAGTCTAGGGTAATTATCCATTTAAAGATAAAATGGTATGTGTTGTGAACCCTAGAATTTGCATGTTGGCAAAGGTAAAATCATGATAGGTAGAACAATGAGCTCCTATTGCATGATATAGAATTCAAGTATAATTCAATTATCTATACTTGTTGCATGGTTGCATGTATGATTAAACCTAGTGTTATTGAACATAGGTTGGAACATGTGAGAATAGAACCTAGTGTTATTGAACATAGGTTGGAACATGTGAGAATAGAACCTAGTGTTATTGAACATAGGTTGGAACATGTGAGAATAGAACCTAGTGTTATTGAACATAGGTTGGAACATGTGAGAATGTAACCTAGTGTCATTGAACATAGGTTGGACATGAGATTGGAACCTAGAGTCATGGAACCTAGGTTGAGAATGAGAAAGTAAACCTAGTGTTATTGAACATAGGTGAGACTTAGTGACTTGAACCTAAGGTCATGAGACTTAGGTTGGCAAGTGAAGAAAATGTGAACAACGGGATGTGCGACGATTTTGCTATCCCGGGTAGTCGACGATTTCGCTACCATGCCATGAGTTGGCGGTGTTGAAACGGGATGTGCGACGATTTTGCTATCCCGGGTAGTCGACGATTTCGCTACCATGCCATGAGTTGGCGGTGTTGACACGGGATGTGCAACGATTTTGCTATCCCGGGTATGCGACGATTTCGCTACCACGCCATGAGTTGGCGGTGTCGAGATGGGATGTGCGACGAGGTTGCTATCCCGGGTATGCGACGAGTTCGCTACCCATGCCATGTGATGGCGGTGTTGAGATGGGGTATGCGACGATTTTGCTATCCCGAGTATGCGATGAGTTCGCTACTCGAACTAGGAGGTGACGAGTTCACTCCTTGAATGTTGGAACCCTTATGGTGAGACGGCGATTCCGAAACCATAAGTAAATGACAAGTAATTGAACTTAGTCAATGTGAAATATAGGATGAACCTAGGAGAGAATGATAAGTTACATTTCAATTGGTTGCATCCTTTATGTTTATTTACAAGCATGTAAATAATTGTTGCATAGTTATTTGTGATCTAACTTATGCATATGGTGTTTCTTTGGACCTGGTGGGTCGAGCTTCTCTCTTGGGTGGCCTTACCCACTGGGAACTATGTTTATAGTTCTCACCCCACATTTTTCAGGTCCTTCCGCGAGTGAGGCGGCGGAGCGAGGCAAGGGTTTAGCTCTCTAGATAGCGGCCCTTTCATTTTTGGTGATACATAGAGTTGTACCCCTAGTCTTGGACTTTGATAGTATAAGGGATTTCCATTACATGTATGAAACTTATGTATTCCATAGTTTTGGAACATGGTGTATGGAATGAAAAGAAAAAATTTGGGCATGTATAAATGTGCAATGTGATGTAATAGAAGTAGAACTTCTTTATGTTGATGCTTTTCTTATGCAACTCTTGTACTTCGTTCCTAGTTGGAACCTCTTGGATAAGCTTGTGCTGTGACGCCTTGGGCGGGTAGAAGGGACTCTATCCGTTCGGCGGGTCTGGGGCATGCGCCCGTGCGGTTATCCTTTCCACCTAGTTGGTGTTAAAGGCCCGACGGGGCGTGACAGACTGAGGTGGTATCAGAGCATAGAAACGGTCTAGATGGACCTAAGAAACCCTAGGATGGAAAAGACCCTAGGAGTGTAGGCTCGTGAGTGACGAGATCTTTGATGTGGCGAAAGATAAGAGATTGGGTTATGTCCTTATGCCTCTAGTTGGAAATAGAGGTAGATTCGAGGTGTGTCTTATTCTTCGCCAAGAGTGTTTTTGTTGGCGGCCGACAACATGAAACCAAGTGAGGGGAATAAGGACCCTTGTGTGACTTTCGCCTAGATTGGGTTCACGTTATTTTTCGTGAAATGTTATGTTGTGAATGACTTTGAATGTCATGAAATGACCAAAGTCGTTGTGTTTTCCGGAGGTAATGGTACGTGGACGGCCTCCTACGAGGGCTGAGCTCGGTGAATCGAGCGCGGCTCCCGAACAACTCGGGGAGGGCGAGAACTCGGGTCTTCTTGATCAGTTGACCGAGTTGATGGGCGTGGTTCGGCGACAGGCCGAAGCCATGCAGCGACAGGAGGAGCAAATTAAAAAGCTCCAAGACGAGATGGCGCAGCATGCGGCTGCGGTTAGGGAGGAGAGAACGGGAGTACCTCCGGCCTCTGCTTCGGCACCGGCCGAGGAGGTGACACCGGCGCCGGCTGTGGCGCCACCGGCATCACCGATTGTGGCCGGTGGGTCGGGTACTCCTATGCCCGACTCCGAGATGGAGGATGCAGAGCGAGATCGCGCACTTGCGGCTCTCATGAGGTTCAAGAAGTTCAACCCGCCTATCTTCAACGGGGAGAACGTGGATCCATGGGATGTAGAGACATGGATCGATGCCATGGAGACACTCTTCGAGGATCTATATACCTTGGAGAGGGACAAAGTGCACCTCGCCGCTCATTGTTTAGAGCGATCGGCGAAGGTGTGGTGGAAGGGAGTCCGGCGTGATCGACTCCCTAGCCTTCCGCCACCGACGTGGGAGGAGTTTCGGGATATGGTATTTGCCGCCTACTTCCCCGATAGCGAGAAAAGGAAACTTCAAGAAAGGTTCCGGAAGTTGAAGCAAGGGAACCGCACCATGCGCGAGTACGAGAGGGAGTTCTCGTACATTATTAATTGCGTACCGCACGTTGTCCGCGGAGAGTTGGACAAGGTCGATTGTTTCGTGCGCGGACTTCGACCGGAGATCTTTCGGGCAGTTCACGCCCTCAAGCTAAAGACCTTTGCGGAGGTCTTGGACCGTGCTCTTTGGGTGGAGCACGGGAATGCTTGCGCGCGCGAGGAGCGCGAATCTTGGGAAAGAGAGAAGGAGAAGGATAAGGAAAAAGGAAAGAAACGACCGGCGAGTGGCTCGGGTGGGCAATCTAGCTCTAAGCGGCCCCCGAAGCACTCGCAGTCGCAGAACCAGTCTCGAGGGTCCCGACGGAACCGACCCTCAACCCAGTGCCCGATTTGTAGCGGCCCCCACAACCCTCAGCAATGTGATTATCATGAGGGCCGGTGCTACAAGTGCGGACAGCCGGGACAAATACGGTACAATTGTCCGATGGATGATGGCCGGGCACCGTCATCGGCATCGGCATTTGCATCGCCGAGACAGCTCGTAGGCATCCCACCCGCGGCGATGTCGGCAGGCCGTACACCGCTGCCGAGACCAGTAGAGGGCCAGTGGCCAGCGCCCAGTGGACGGGTATTCGCCTCACAGGTGGAGGAGCCTTCTGCCCAGGATGATGTCGTGGCAGGTATTGTGTTAATTAAAGGCATTCGATGTAGAGCTTTGTTTGATACTGGTGCATCGCATTCATTCATTGCTCAATCATTTGCTATTGCACACGGAATAGAAATTGTAGATGCCACACATGCAAGAACTGTGCAAGTACCTGAACACACCTTTTGCGTACATCACGCGTGTGTAGACTGTCCAGTGAGGGTTGAAACTGGATCATGCCAGCTGACTTGCTGGTGTTAAGTCGAATGAACGAGTATGACTTAATCCTAGGAATGGATTGGCTCTCGAAATATCACGCTAATATTGATTGTGAGAGCCGGATAGTGAGGTTTAGAGAACCCGGGCACAAAGAGTTGGTGTACCGTGGTTGCAAGAGTTCGCTCTTTGCGTCAAAGGTGTCCACGTCGCAAGCAAGGAAGCTTATTGCTAGTGGTTGCATTGCCTACTTGGCGACGGTAGTGGATGACCGAAAAGAAGTGTTGGGGCTCGAGGACATTCCTATAGTCCAAGAGTTCCCGGATGTATTTCCGACGGAGTTGCCCGGAATGCCACCAGACCGGGAAATAGAATTCGTAATCGATTTGCTCCCGGGTACATCGCCGATCTCTAAGGCCCCGTACAGGATGGCACCCGCGGAACTGAAGGAATTGAAAGCACAATTGCAAGATTTGATGGACAAGGGTTTCGTAAAGCCAAGTGTGTCACCTTGGGGAGCCCCCGTTCTATTTGTGCGGAAAAAGGACGGTTCGCTGCGGTTATGTGTAGATTACCGCGAGTTGAATAAAGTGACCGTCAAGAATATGTACCCGTTATCCCGAATTGATGACTTGTTCGATCAGTTACAAGGGTCTCGGGTGTATTCAAAGATTGATTTGCAATCCGGTTATCACCAATTGAAGATCAAACCGGAGGATGTGCATAAGACCGCATTTAGGACGCGGTATGGACACTATGAATTCACGGTTATGCCTTTTGGGCTTATCAATGCTCCGGCGGCGTTCATGGATTTAATGAACCGTGTGTTCAAACCACTATTGGATCAATTTGTGGTTGTGTTCATAGATGATATTCTTGTCTACTCTCGGAGTGAAGAGGAACATAAAGAGCACCTAAGGATTGTGCTTCAAGTTCTTCGAGAGAACAAGTTGTTCGCCAAGATGAAAAAGTGCGAATTTTGGATTCGTGAGGTCGCTTTCTTGGGTCATGTGATCTCCGCGGAAGGAGTATCGGTGGACTCTATGAAAGTTGAGGCAATCAAGGATTGGCCTCGTCCGACCAATGTCACGGAAGTACGAAGCTTTTTGGGTCTTGCGGGGTACTATCGGCGGTTCATGGAGGGATTTTCAAAAATCTCCGGTCCACTAATGCGTCTTACCCGCAAGGGAGCCAAATATGTTTGGAGCAAGGAATGCGACCAAAGCTTTAAGGAGCTAAAGGAAAGGTTGACTTCGGCTCCGGTTCTCGCCTTGCCGATTGCGGGGGAGGGCTTTGTGGTGTATAGTGATGCATCACGGCGTGGTCTTGGGTGTGTGCTTATGCAAAGAGGACAAGTAATAGCATATGCCTCTCGACAGCTAAAGAGCTATGAGCAAAATTATCCCACCCACGACTTAGAGCTTGCGGCGGTGGTCTTCGCACTTAAGTTGTGGAGACACTATTTGTACGGGGAACACTGTGAGGTTTACACGGATCATAAAAGCTTAAAGTACTTATTCACTCAAAAGGAGTTGAATTTGAGGCAGCGGAGATGGTTGGAGTTGATAAAGGATTACGACTTAACCATCTTGTACCACCCCGGTAGAGCCAATGTGGTGGCCGATGCGCTCAGTAGAAAATCCGTAGAGAACTTCGCAATTGAGATGACGGGACAAATGCCGTTAATCAAGGAAATGGGCCGGTTTGACTTGGAAGTCGTGGCCCCGGGCGTCCCCGCTAGACTTATGAATCTCGAGATTTGGCCAACTTTGTTGGAGCAAATAAAAGAAAAGCAATCTGGTGATCCGGAACTCCAAAAGGTGCGGAGTGCTATCGAGAGCGGGCGCGCCGGTGATTTTCATGTAGACTCGAAGAGCGCAATTCGATTCCGAAATCGATTGTGCGTGCCAAAAGTCGAGGATATTCGTGGGGAGATCTTGAAAGAAGCTCACACTTCTCCCTATGCGATTCACCCGGGCGGCACCAAAATGTACAAGGATCTTAAATTACATTATTGGTGGCCGGGGATGAAACTTGATGTTGGACGCTTTGTGGCACAATGCTTAGTATGCCAACAGGTGAAGGCCGAGCGTCGCTTTCCGGCGGGAAAATTGCAAGGGTTGCCCATTCCAGTTTGAAAGTGGGAGAACATAGCAATGGACTTCGTTGTGGGTTTACCTCGATCACAAGGTGGCCACGACGCGATTTGGGTGGTGGTGGATCGTTTGTCAAAGTCGGCACACTTTTTGCCAATCCACACCACTTGGTCGGGAGACAAGCTAGAACAAGTCTACCTGGACGAGATTATGCAGTTGCACGGGGTCCCGACCTCGATAGTTTCAGATCGAGATCCCCGGTTCACATCGCATTTTTGGAAAAGCTTGCAAGAAGCTTTGGGTACACGGCTCGATTTCAGTTCAGCATTTCATCCTCAAACTGACGGTCAATCAGAAAGGACAATTCAGATTTTGGAGGATATGTTGCGAGCGTGTGTGTTGGACTTCAAGGGTGCATGGCCTACTTATTTGCCGATGGCTGAATTTGCTTACAATAATAGCTATCAATCTAGCATCGGTATGGCACCTTTTGAGGCCTTGTATGGAAGAAAATGCCGCTCTCCTATTCATTGGAGCGAAGTCGGCGAGAGAAGAGTCTTAGGACCGGATGTGTTGCGTGAAGCGGAGGAAAAGGTCCGCTTGGCACGCGAACGCTTATCGACGGCTCAATCTAGACAAAAGAGTTATGCGGATCGACGTCGACGAGATTTGGAATTCGCGGTAGGAGACCGCGTCTTCTTGAAAGTGTCACCCATGAGAGGGGTGAAACGATTTGGTGTTCGGGGTAAGTAAAGTCCCCGTTACATTGGACCTTATGAGGTTTTGGAGCGTGTGGGATCCGTGGCATATCGGCTAGCTTTGCCGCCGAAACTTGCGGGGATACACAATGTGTTCCATGTATCGACGCTCCGCAAGTATATGTATGATCCGGCGCACGTCCTCGAGTATGTGCCTATAGAGCTTCATGAGGATATGACTTATGAGGAATTTCCCTTGTGTATCTTGGATCGCGAGGTAAAAAATTTGAGGAACCGTGAAATTCCTTATGTAAAAGTACAATGGACGAATCACGGTGAGCGCGAAGCTACGTGGGAATTGGAAAGCTCAATGAGGGAGCGGTTTCCTTTCCTCTTCGCTGAGTCCAGCTGAGGTATGATTCAGTTTCGCGGCCGAAACTCTCTTTAAGGAGGGAGGAATGTAGTACACTTAATTTCAGTGCATCGTACCGAACTTCTACAAATTGTGGAGTTCCGATGGAAAAATAGCAAGAGAGGCTATATGTGAGGCTTCAGCCAAGTTTGGGACTTGTGAGAAGTGTTTTCGGCGCAAATGAGGCGCGAAAACGGACTTCGAAAAGTTAAAACTGCTAAACTTGTGAAGTCTGCACAGGATTCCGGTATGTGGACCTCCATACCGGTACTGAAGTGATTAGTACCGGTATGTGATGAGGGTATACCGGAATGCCATGGTTAAACCGAGAACCCAGCCCTCGGGTTCTGCGGAATCCTCCGAGGTATACCGGAACTAGCACCGTATACCGGTATGCAATGCACATACGGGTATACAGTGTTACGAAATTCCAGTTTTGGCTGGTTAAAGGTGTTAAGTGTGGAGAGGGGCAAATGGGTCTTTTCACACTCGAGGGAGTGTTAGAAAGGCAGGGAACACCCCCCTTTCTCAGTAATCTTCCTCCTCCACTTCTCCTCTCCATCTCCTTCACTTTCTCTCTCTAGAGATCTCTCCAAAACTTGGAGAAAAGGGTGGATTGATCTTGGAAAAGGCTTCCAAAGGAGAAAAGAGGCTTCTTGGTGCAAGAAGAAGCTTGGGGAACTCGTGGTTAAGGTTAGTTCCTCATGTTTTGGGTTCAAACCTTGGATTTAATCCTTTGAAATGAGATTTTTGGGAACCCTAGGCAATCTAAAACACAAAATGTGGAGATTGGCCAAGAAATTTTGAGGTTCTACATGCATGCATGTGAAACCTAGGTTAAATGAGGGTTTTTGCTATGGGAGGTTCTAAAAATATTTGGACCTTCGGGAATTGCAATTGAGGCATAGGAAATCATGTTAGAATACTTGATTTCAAGTATTGAGTTGAATTATGGGTTCGTAACGAGTAACGAACCGTTTTCTTGTAGAAGCTTGGGTTGAAGCAAGAACTCGAGGCTCGGACACTTAGGGGCTTGAAGAATACAAGAATTTGGAAGCTCTTAAGGTGGGTTTGTGTTTACCGAAGTGATTAGGTCACTTCCATCTCTAGGGTAATTATCCATTTAAAGATAAAATGGTATGTGTTGTGAACCCTAGAATTTGCATGTTGGCAAAGGTAAAATCATGATAGGTAGAACAATGAGCTCCTATTGCATGATATAGAATTCAAGTATAATTCAATCATCTATACTTGTTGCATGGTTGCATGTATGATTAAACCTAGTGTTATTGAACATAGGTTGGAACATGTGAGAATAGAACCTAGTGTTATTGAACATAGGTTGGAACATGTGAGAATAGAACCTAGTGTTATTGAACATAGGTTGGAACATGTGAGAATAGAACCTAGTGTTATTGAACATAGGTTGGAACATGTGAGAATAGAACCTAGTGTTATTGAACATAGGTTGGAACATGTGAGAATGGAACCTAGTGTCATTGAACATAGGTTGGACATGAGATTGGAACCTAGAGTCATGGAACCTAGGTTGAGAATGAGAAAGTAAACCTAGTGTTATTGAACATAGGTGAGACTTAGTGACTTGAACCTAAGGTCAGGAGACTTAGGTTGGCAAGTGAAGAAAATGTGAACAATGGGATGTGCGACGATTTTGCTATCCCGGGTAGTCGACGATTTCGCTACCATGCCATGAGTTGGCGGTGTTGAAACGGGATGTGCGACGATTTTGCTATCCCGGGTAGTCGACGATTTCGCTACCATGCCATGAGTTTGCGGTGTTGACACGGGATGTGCGACGATTTTGCTATCCCGGGTATGCGACGATTTCGCTACCACGCCATGAGTTGGCGGTGTCGAGATAGGATGTGCGACGAGGTTGCTATCCCGGGTATGCGACGAGTTCGCTACCCATGCCATGTGATGGCGGTGTTGAGATGGGGTATGCGACGATTTTGCTATCCCGAGTATGCGACGAGTTCGCTACTCGAACTAGGAGGTGACGAGTTCACTCCTTGAATGTTGGAACCCTTATGGTGAGACGGCGATTCCGAAACCATAAGTAAATGACAAGTAATTGAACTTAGTCAATGTGAAATATAGGATGAACCTAGGAGAGAATGATAAGTTACATTTCAATTGGTTGCATCCTTTTTATTTATTTACAAGCATGTAAATAATTGTTGCATAGTTATTTGTGATCTAACTTATGCATATGGTGTTTCTTTGGACCTGGTGGGTCGAGCTTCTCTCTTGGGTGGCCTTACCCACTGGGAACTATGTTTATAGTTCTCACCCCACGTTTTTCAGGTCCTTCCGCGAGTGAGGCGGCGGAGCGAGGCAAGGGTTTAGCTCTCTAGATAGCGGCCCTTCCATTTTTGGTGATACATAGAATTGTACCCCTAGTCTTGGACTTTGATAGTATAGGGAATTTCCATTACATGTATGAAACTTATGTATTCCATAGTTTTGGAACATGGTGTATGGAATAGAAAGAAAAAATTTGGGCATGTATAAATGTGCAATGTGATGTAATAGAAGTAGAACTTCTTTATGTTGATGCTTTCCTTGTGCAACTCTTGTACTCCGTTCCTAGTTGGAACCTCGTGGATAAGCTTGTGTTGTGACGCCTTGGGTGGGTAGAAGGGACTCTCTCCGTTCGGCGGGTCTGGGGCATGCGCCCGTGCGGTTATCCTTTCCACCTAGTTGGTGTTAAAGGCCCGACGGGGCGTGACATTCGGTAACCAAAATATGGTCCGAAACTGAATAGTGATGATCAGTTCTTCTGATTAACTTAAACCGAGCATAACTGTCAAATTTGAGCGCAAACGGACATTCCGAAGGACTCCGGCGAAAAGTATCAGATTCTGAACTGAACTAAAGTGCAAGTTGTATTAGTGTTTGGGGGTCCTATTTGTAAACCTACCATCGTCTCTCCTTCGTGCATCCCCAACCCGAGAGGAATGAGAAATGGTTCTCTTCCCTCTAACACATCTCTCCCTCCCTCTCTTATAATCTCTCCCTCTCTCTTGTAATTTCTCTATCAAAGAGAAAAGGAATTGGAGATTTGGAAGCCTCAAGTAGAGAAGAACCTTGGAAGAGCTTTACAATGGTGGATTAAGCTTCTTATCCAAGATAGCCATGGTGAGTTTTCATGGTTTAAGTTATGGTTTGGATTAAAGCTTTTGTAAATGAGATATCTAGGATCTCTAGATGATTCTAATCAAGCTTGGGCAAATATTCACTATGAATTTTTGGGTGTTCTTGAGAATGTGAAAACCTAGGGTTGAAATTGGGGTTTTTGTACCTATGAGGTTTTGATCTAAATTGATCGTGTAATCCTTTAATTAAAGGTTATGGATGGATGCCTAGTAACTTTGATTCGAAGAATAACAATGTTTCGGTGATCAAGTGGAGGTATCGAGCCGATTCATGAAGATTTGGATTCGTTGGGCTTAAAGCGCGGCGAATCGTCATTGGAAGCCTAATTGCAAGTGTTTACAAGCAATTAGAAAGCGCGCGAGGTGGGTTTGTGTTTACCGAAGTGATTAGGTCACTTCCATGCCAAAGAGTAAAGTATAATTTATTTTACTTGATGCATGTAATGGTAGGTTAATTGGTAAGTGGTAAATATGAATGTGTAGATCATATGATGTTAATACCATTAACTACCATGGATTGGAACTATAGGCATGTGGAACACATAAATACAAATGGACATGTGTATGCCTAGGTGTGGACATAGCGGTGAGCTAGTTTTCTCTATATGCTAGAGAACTTGACATGTGGTTAAACAAGGGCTAGAGGCCATGTAAAGTTGGAAATCCTAGGTGTGGACAACTAGGATAAGAAAGAACTGTAATGTGCATGTTGGCATTGGGTGTATATCCAAGTGATTTGAGCCATGGGCTCACCTTGCATGTAAGAGAATTCGAGTATTTCATAATATATATATATATATACTTGAAAGGTGATGTATGCATGTTAAACCTAGTGTCATTGAACATAGGTTGGAATGTGATGGTATTAAACCTAGTGTCATTAAACATAGGTTGGAATGTGATGGTATTAAACCTAGTGTCATTGAATAGGTTGGAATGTGATGGTATTAAACCTAGTGTTATTAAACATAGGTTGGATCAGGTAATGAACTTAGAGTGGGTAAACCTAGGTTGTATAACATAGTGGTAGAAAGACCACTTGGTTTGTAATGTGTGTGAACCTAGAGTCGTTGAACCTAGGTTGAGATAATATAGTGATAGGAAGATCACTTAAACAGGACATTTAACCTAGTGTCATTGGACATAGGTTGGAAAATATAGTGGTAGGCTAACCACTTAGACAAGAGAATATGAACCTAGAAGAGGTTGATATCATAGGGTAATGATGAACCCTTGAGACGTGGAAAGTGGATTCCGGAATCCCTAGACTGATACTTGCAGGTATGTGTGGTTCTCCTCGCCTGGCAAGTGATTGTGGTTGCGGGTACGTGTGGTTCTCCTCGCCCGGCAGCAGATTATACTTCCGGGTATGTGTGGTCCTCCTCGCCCGGCAAGTGACTCATAACTGCGGGTATGTGTGGTTCTCCTCGCTCGGCAGTGATTTGAGTAGCGGAGGTGTTTGTGGTATATCCCTCACCTGCCGAGTAGATTGTAGGCTGAGGTGTATGTGGCATGTTCATCTCCTCAGGCCTGGACATAGGCGGTAATCCGCTAATGTTTGACTCTAGAGTGAGTCGGGTAAGGTTTGACTAAAGTAAGTAAACCTTAGAGGGGCGGTGGCCCAGTGATGTTTGACTCAAGAGTGAGTCGGGTAAGGTTTGGCTAATGTAAGTAAACCTTAGAGGGGCGGTGGCCCAATGATGTTTGACTCAAGAGTGAGTCGGGGAAGGTTTGACTAGAATAAGTAAACCTTAGAGGGGTGATAACCCGTTGATGATTGACTCGAGAGTGAGTCGTGTGTGGCTTAGCTAAGGTGAATGAACCTTAGGAGCAGGTTGATTGTGAAATGGATAGTGAAATAGCAGTGAAAAATGTATTGCATGGATTTCATTATCGCATTTGTTGAAGCATAAGCATGTTTGCTGTTTTTGCATATAGTAGAGTTATATGCTTGCAAGTTATGTATATGTACTAACCATGCTTTTATGCTTCCTTTGGACCTGGTGGGTCGAGCTTCTCCCTTGGGTGGCCTTACCCACTAGGAACTATTTTAGATAGTTCGCATCCCACTGTTTTTTAGGTCCGCACGTGAGCGGCGCGGCGGCGCGAAGGAAGGACGTAGCCTGATAGTTAGCGTCCTACCACTGTGACCAGGATAGATGTACCCTCTACTGCGTAGCTTAGGGGTATTGGAATGAAAGGAATGTAATAACAATTTGGTTGTATTTGGAAAGAGAACAAAGACAAAAACTATAATATGTGGATGTATTGTGAATGCTTGTAATAGCATAGTAATTTATGATGCTTTCCTTATGCAATCTATGTATGAATTTTGTTCCTGTTTGGAACCTCTTGAATTGTACTGGTTGTGACGCCTTGGACGTACAGGGGAAACTCTGGCCGTTCGGCGGGTCTGTGTGCGTGCCCGAACCGACCAAATTGGCGGTCTCGGGGCGTGACAAAGATATTATTTTAAAAACTGATTATAACCATTCGTAGGAAATATTCTTTTATTCCTTTTTTTATTCTGTCTGTCATTGTAAGATTTCCTATACGTTTTTATATATAGTGTGTGTGTATGTATATGTGTGTGTGTGTGTGTGTATATATATATATATATATATATATATATATATATATATGTGTGTGTGTGTGTGTGTGTGTGTGTGTGTGTGTGGAGTAGGGCTATTGTGCTATTAAGAGCACAATAGCCCTTGTGCTCCAAACTTTTTAGCCACCCATCAATTTTGATGGGTGGTTAAGATTAGAGAGAGGAGAGAAATTGGAGAGAAATCTAAAGAGAAGAGAAATTGAGATATCCAATTTCTCTCCAATTTCACTTCTCTCTCTTATCCTAACCACCCATCAAAATTGATGGGTGGCTAAAAAGTTTGGAGCACAAGGGCTATTGTGCTCTTAATAGCACAATAGCCCTACTCTATATGTGTGCGTGTGTGTGTGTGTGTGTGTGTGTGTATTAATGTGTATGTATATGTGTGTGTGTATACATATAGGTTTTATAATAACTCTAACCCTAGGGTTACTCTCCCTCATCCCTCTCTATAGCCGTCACCCCGCCACCGGCGACCTCCCTGACTAGCGGGGAGGCACGGTGAAGGCCCCTCCCTCTTCACCCCCTCTCCCTTTTGAGTTTCTATTTCCTTTTGAACCGTGCGACCGCTGCCAACCATCAGGCTCCGGCGACCCACCCCATCGCCGCCAATGCCACCCAGACCCCTCTTTTCTCTCATCGAGTCAGAGGCTCCGCTCAGCAGTGATGCGGCCGCAACCGCATCTCGGCGACGCCACCGCCCCTTCGATGTTGGCCGCTACATCCGGCGTCCCCACCTGTCAGGGCCAACACCTCAGGGTCCGCGCAGGTAACCCCCGACTATACAGAGCCAAGAGTGGGACGTGTTGCCCTGCTGCTCCTTGATCAAGCTTGGACTAGGGGTTCATCAAGGCCGAGATTATTGTTTTGGTAGTTCTGGACACCACTGACCTTGCCGCAATGGAGCATGGTCTTCTCCGGTACGAGTACATCGCCGTGCTCACCTTGGTTGCAGTCGGCGGGGGCCTCCGGTTGCTGTAATTGCAACGTCGCTCCTCGAGAACTTTTTGATTCAATGGACATGTTGCTCTAACTTCCTCCTCGGTGCTCAAATTTGCCTTAGGCAGTGACCACAGTGTCCAGGACGTCGCGACCTTCTAGATCGTACCTTTGTTCGGATTTCGAACTCGCAAAATCGACGGTAATCCCTGAACACCACTTTATTATATAAAAATACTGCACGCCGGGTCTTCAGTAAATTACCGTATTGACGCTTTTTGAATCATGGCTGTCCCGAATAGTGTGGGTTCAGGTGTGGATGGTTCAAACTTGATGTTCAAGGCTCGGGAATCCCTTAGTTCTAATTCCCTGACAATCGGCGGATAAAATGACATTTTAATTAAATGAAATTGGTGATTTCAGCTCCCTTTTTGCGGAGCAGGTTCGGCTACTGGTTACAGCAGTAGGGAAGCCATGTTGGCTGGTTGGGACTCGCTGGTGCGAAACACAGACCAGAGATGGACCGTAGATGGGTTCCGAAGTCAAAACGACATTTTTCGAAAATTCGGTATTGCGGGTTTAGGTGATTTCGCATCCGAATCGCACCACTTGGTGTGCGGCTGTCTTGATACTTAAAAGTGAGCGTTTTGGGACAGTAAGGGATGGTTGAGTGCTACTCTGAGTGTTTCTGAACACTTCGGTGCTGAACCAATCCCCAAAACGCGAGAATCGGGTGGTTTCGGACGCGAATTAGCGTCGCGCGGGTTGCTACTGTTCGCAGCAGTGGCTGGGACTTGTCAGCTAGTCATATGGTGAGGTTAGACACCTTTGGTCACAGCAATAGGACTGCGGGTGGTTCCGGTGCTGAAATAGGCATCCTGGGAGCCAAACCGATGATTTTCGGCATTCTAATTCTCTGTTTCGGCGCACTTTTCATGTGGCTGTCAACGGCATAAAATTTATGTTTTGGGATAGCGGGCATGGTAGGCTATGTATTTGGCATGGTTCAGAACATCCCGTAGGCTGGGGTGGTGTTCCGGCGAGCTGGCACGGTGGTCGGGTGAGTATTCGGTGACCGTTTAATCAGGGTCCGAAAATTCGATCGTACATCGGTTTAGGTTCATGACTTAAGTCATGGATATTGGCAATTATTGGGTTTTAGCTAATTACAAGTTGGTTTGGACTTTATATAGGCCCGAGCAGTAGCGAGAGCCACCGACAGGGGTCGGCGACCCAGGTCACGGTTACGGTAGAGGTCGGTGCTTCGAGCTGATAGTGGAGGAGGCAGTATTTACTTGGTTTTTTATTTTCTTGCTTCAGGAGTAAATTACTTTACGGCATTCATTCTCGATCGACTTTACATGTCGGCATCTCTATTTCATTTGTGGCATCTATTTTTACTATCTTGTATGGTGGTAGATGGTTACTTGATATGTAGAGTAGGCTTATCTTGACTATCTGGGGACCTTTAGGTCCAAGTGACATGGCATTGGTATATCGGTAGAATTCGATCTTCTAGATCATGGATACAGGCGTTTGTACGCCAATGCGTTTGTTTTTACGCCATGATTATTGGCGCCTATGCGCCAAGGCAATCGGCTTTACGCCGAGAGTCGGTTGATCATCTCATTGATTTGCCACTGCACTTAGCAGTATTTACAGAAACCGAGTCGATTTGGCCACCGACGTGGAGTGTACTTGTCACGCCCCGATTCCACAGCAGAAACCCGCTGGGACGTCAACAGACCCGCCGAATGGACAGAGTTTTCCCAGTCCGAACGAAGCGTCAACAAATCAGAATAGTAGCAAAGCAAGTCTAAATACAGAATTAATCAAAAAACCATTTCTAGAGTCTACAACTGGCATCCGACATGTATCATGGCACGATAAATAACAGTAAAACTATTATACATCATTGTACATGAAATCATAATTCCAAGATATACATATACAAATAAAATACTGTGGCCTCGCCAATTTTAACGTATAGTGCATAATCCAAAACTATCTAGCTGGATGCTCCTCTATAGCTCATGGACACGGGTAGGAGTCGCTATCTATGTCGTGATTCCCTTACCTCGAACAACCACCAGCTCAGAAGACCCTGAAAAAGAAACCGCAAGAGGGTGAGAGAACTACTAGTTAGTAGTTCCCAGTGGGTATGGTCGGCGATAACCACGGCCTTCCGACTAGGTCTACTAGAGGCAAGAATAGAGAAAACTATAAAAAAGGCGAGTAATAGAGCATAATATGAAATATCCTGAATCAATATTATACTATCATAACCTGAATCAATATTATGCTATCATGCCTCTATAGAAGTAAAGTGCCGTACTGAAGATGTTTAACATATGCATCAACTTTAAAAGCGGTACACCACACAAAGTATGCATCATCTAGAATACTAATGATAACTGCAAGGTATTACTCACTCATATGCATGCAACCCAATTAACACACTGTGCCCCAATCATAGACTGATCGACTAGTAGGTCCCATATGTGATGAACAAGAGACAAAGTGATTAAAGTATGCATCAATGCTAATACTCATAAATAAATGAGAGTACCCAATCGCAACGACCGACTCATAGGTCCGGTGAAGCCTGCGCCTGCCTACTGACCAGACCGCACTCCCGCAGGTGCGCCGCTAACACGTAGGCTCTACACCCAGCCCAATCACCACTCCCGCAGGTGGGTCGTCATCCCAATGGGACATATCTCTGCTATAGCTGGCCAGCGTTCGGAGCGGCACTCGAAGGGGAGCGGTCCCTACCGAGTCTAATAGCACGTAACTCTATCAAACTCAATGTGGCTCTACAGGCTATGGTCTATGCAATGATCCAAAGATCACAAGAAACCAATCTGATGCCCTCGGTACAATCAAAGAATGTCGACTAATGCATATATCACGATAGCACAATCATATACTTCTCAATGTCTAAAACCACTCCACTACCGCCGCGCTAACCCGCGACATCCATGACATGTATCATGGTCTAAACAATGCAATAATCAGTGTATGTCTTGTAATTCTATACGCGTAATGCCCGATGACTTTTCTCAGCCTATTGTAATATATGCAATATAAACAGTAGTAGGAAACAAACACTATAGGTGATGCAATTTGTTACTCAAATAATCTAGTATAGAATCATCCAATATAATTTATATGTTGATAAAGTTATTATCTCTATAGTAAAAAAATTATTAACACTAACATCTACATATGCTACTACCAGCATAATAATCGGCCGCTTAATATCCAATACTGATCTACTACCACCGCGCTAAACCACAGCCTTTATCACATAAATCATTGCATGTAAAAAACAAATGGATAATAAATGACTCATCACTAGATACATGATATTAAATGGCCCCTCTCAGTCTAATTTAGCATATTCAAAATAACCCTCTAATAACAATTTTATTTATTCTGACAAATGGATTTATGGTTCATGCAATATAGTATAGATTATTATCCACACATATAGGATAGAAAAGTTATCTCTTTACTCAATTCCATATTAAGATAGCCCTCTAACGTCATATATGATATCCACATGCAAACAACTTAAATCCATAGTCTACTCGATTTTTGCTAAATTCTATGCTACCAACATATATAGTCATTGTATATTCGTATGTCACATCTATTGGACTTATGATTCACACAATATGATAACATGTTAATATTCACATACAACCATTTTAGGATTCCAATCCTTACTCAATTTTATGCTATCATCTCCCTCTATCAACATATAAATTATATATATATTCATCTGCCTACCAATAGACGTAGAAGGAAGTTCACCGTTTTCGGCTACGCTGAACTCACCTAGTGTGCGAATCCAAGGAAAGAAAATCATTGTTTCCGTGAACTGTTCCCTACCTCCCCTGTCCGTACGGCAGCCACGAAGCTCCAAAAACCACCGAACGCTCCCTCGGTGAAAATTCGGCGAAATCGGCTCCTAAATCACATATAGATCCAATTGCTAGCCTTAATTTCACTAAAAAAAATCATCAAAATCCCCTCTCCTAGCATGCACTATCAAAATCCCACCATAAAATTTATATTTCAAAAATCTAACTCCAAAATATAATATTTTAATACCAACCTCCAATACGATGCGGCAGAAAATCGTGCGCGCACGCGCGCCGTCGATCGCCTTCTCGGACCTCCTACAATCCCCCCTCTCTCACCTTCTCTCTCTTTCTAGAGGATACGAAGGAGAAGAAGAAGATGGAGAAGATAAACACCCTCAGATGCCTAGGTGGAATCCACTACTTAAAGCACAAAATGCTAAAAGGTCCCTAACAATTAAAGTTTTCTAACTTTAGTCTAATTCTAATCTGATACGTCTAATTGGGCTCCTTCTGAATATCCATTTGTGCTCAAATTTGACAGGTAAACGTAACTAAAGTTAATCAGAAGGACGTAATCTCAATTTTTCAGTTTTGAATCATTTTATGTCACCGAAAGCTCTACCGACTAAAATCTTTAACAGATAGTAGTTAGGATCCGTTTTCATTGCTCGGACATCCAAATAAAACGAAACTTTAAATCTAGCCTCAGAAAAATAGTTTCGACAGATTCCCAAATTTTTAGAATTTTTTGCCACTGTCAATTTTTTAGCTGCAGTATAAGTCCTGTTCCGATAAAAATTCTAAATCTTCTTCTTTTTTTATTCCAATTTCACCACAAATCATTTCAGAATTATGTTTTATTCTTCTAAGTCCAATAACAATAGTATTTCAGGCTTTTTTTATTTACACTTGCTTCTATATTAACAAAACCAGTATACTACATCCCACCCCCCTTAAAAACAATTTTGTCCGCGAAACTTAGATTCATTCCTCAGCTCGACAGATTGAAGAGATGCGGATACCGTTTGTCACATCATTCTCTCGATTTTCCATGTGGCTTTTTACTTTTCATGGTAGCTCCACGGAACATTAACACATGGAATCACACAATTCCACTGTTCTTTCCCCTCGTGAGTGAAAATATACACCGGAAACTCCTCACATGACATACCCTCTTGCAGCTCACACGGCTTAGAACAAACGACATGAATAGGGTCCGATATACCGAAACTTAGCTTATCCTGCACTTCAAACTGCTTCACTCCTTATATGGGTGATGTAGTCACGAATATGCGGTCTCCAACCGCAATTCCAATTCCCGCTGACATTCGTTCACGCGGTTTTTTTTTCCATCTGGTTTGCACCGTCAATAACGCTGATGTGCAACTTCATTGACTCCTAGAGTACTACTTCCTCATTGTGCTCCATCCTTTAGAACCCTCAGTGCACACCCACAGCATATTCTATGGGGTCAACACTGTCCTTCCACTATGTGATGTGGATCAGTAAGAAATAAGTCGCAAATCAAATGGTCCACCACCATCCATATTACATATGGCCTCCCAATGATCAGGGCAATCTCACTACATAGTCCATCACAAGAACCTTGTCATAGATTTACTCTGTCATCTGGACGAATACTTAAACCCGGCCTCCTCTCTCTAGGCTGCAATCCACAGTTGTTTCACACAATGTTACCACTATTCGCTATATGAGTATAATAGTCAACACTTACTCTTCATTGTAGATGAAGAGGTTTCATGACCCATGACCTCATTCACACTTACTACCGTAAGCTCTAATCAGTACCAGATAGTGTTTCCACGCCCGTATGTATGGGTTCAGTCCTCACGTGGCGAAATCTCTATTTGGAACTTATGCACACACGCCAAGCAGGAGTGGCTAGAAAGCTCCACACTACTACCAATTTGCACATAATGCCTTAAATCCTTGGGTCACAACTCGGACTACCGTCTTGACCTCAAATTCTAGCCAAGCCCTCTAATCGTTGCTACGCTACCAAGATGCTCACGATGCAACCTGCCTCTGCCGTCCCACTTTTAGATACTCACCTGAAATTCACCTCACAAGAAGGATTCTCAATTTAATTCGAATAATCAAATACCTAGCTCACATTCCCTTAACCTGAGGCTCCGCTCTACTGAGCAACAAAGGCCGGCCACTAGGCACCTAGAATGAACTACTAACCTCTCGAGTAGTTCTTGGCTTCCTTCACACTTGGCCAACGCCTGAGTGCTACTGCCAACAAACGCCATTTAGCTGCATCTTCAATCTGTGCCCCATGACAACTCCGAAATTGAGCACACTATGTGTCTCTTCTATTCAATCCCATATTGGCTATAACCACTGAGCAATCCTGCTTCAATACGCCTCACCAACCGTGTGCGCTCCTTCATTGTGAGCTGCGATGCCACAAGGCTAACTTGTCCATATTTAGCGGTCATTGCATCAATTCTATAGCTGCAAAAATAATTCCATCACCCAATCACCAGAGGGTTCCAAAACTAGAGAATGACCCTACGTTGATATTTCCTCACACACAATCTCTATTGTACCCATGAAGGTCTCACATCCGTCATTCGCCTATCATCTAACAAGTACTTTAAAATCGTCATCTCAAAAAGAGGGTTCTCTGAACTACCATAACCTACCCCTTGTTATTATGTCTCACATAGAACTACTATACTTTCCCATCACTGCTTGTCATTGGACTCCTCATGAGTCATGTCACACTTAGTGCTAGTTTCAACTCTAATGAACAGCTAGCAATCCATCGATCATGGAATACCTCATATTTCCAACCATTGTTTGACTAGTTCCATTTCACACTACACCTCATGGAGAGCCGAACGAACTTGCACTACTCCAAATACCACATACGGAGTCGACAGAATCAACACTCCAAATCACACATCCAAGAACCCTTAGCTTATGTTCAACCTAAAGTTTTCATGTCACCAAGTTTCACTACAGTGCGCAACTTAGGTACAATACCACTATTTCCACATCTTAAGTTCTATCCTAGGCTAAATGCTATATGTCACTACATCCTCTAATCACTTGTCCTATTTCCATCGAAAATCCTAATGCCTTCTTGCACATAACTAAATTATCTTTAGTTTGATGGTGAGTCATAATACTTACTAGTATTCCAAGAAAACTAAGGACAAAGGAGAAATCAAACTACTTCAAAAACATTCCTTTCTTTCTTAGATCTTTCTCAAGATTGACCTAAATTCAGATCCATGCAAACAGGTCAATCCAACCTTTAGATCTCCTCGCAAGATCTTTCATGTTGTGATCATAACGGTAAGGTTCGATAGATTTACTCCAATAGTACCTTTTGCATCATCAATTGCATATTATATATTTCATTTGCAGATTGTCAACACTCATCAATATACCCAAAGTAGGCGCTACATTTATACATCTCATTGGTGTTACAATTAGGCTAATCACCCAATCCATCTACCAAAATTACAATCTCATAGGCAGTTATCCACAAATACTTTCTACATAGGGTGTAAACACTTTATGCTTGATCATCAACTTAAATCGACATACTTCTATGAGCCACATCACATTTCCTCCCATCGTGGAAGAACAAGGCGTCTATGATTGTCACGCCCCGAGCTCGCAGCGGAAGACTACAGGGCGCGAACAGATCCGCCGAACGGACTGAGTTTTTCCTGTCCGAGCGAAGCGACAACAAAATCAATAGTTCCGAAGCGATTCAAGAAATCATCTATTCCATATTCACATTACAAGAAATCACAAGCGACATGTATCAGAGCACTAACTACACGCTAATTTACTGCACATCATGTACTACATTAAATAAAAACTCAACCTTAACCAAAATACAAGGAAAAGAGGCCTAGCCCTCGCCAATACAAGAATGTAGTACAACGTCGCACTCTATCTGGTGGTTTTCTAAAGTATAGACATGCTGGTAGAGGATGCTATCTACTACGCGATCTCCCTCACCTCGATCAGCCGTCAGTATACGTACCCCTGCAAAAACAAACCACAACAAGGTGTGAGAACTACTGAAAAGTAGTTCCCAGTGGGTACGGTCGGCGATAACCACGACCTTCCCACTAGGTCTACTGGAGGCCAGGCTGATGAAAGGATAGTAAAAGCTACAATAAATGAATAACGAAAAGATAACTGGTAATACTGTAAACAGGTAAACGATCTGAACAGATAAAAAGAAAGTAAAAAACTAACTACCTGGCTATAACCTGCATAGAAAAGTGTCAGGCAACAATAAATGAATAACCACAAATACTGTAAATAGATCTCTATCCAGGTCATGCGAAAAAGGAAGGTCACTAAACAGTGTATGCATCAACATCACTACAACAACAAATATTGTAATCATACCCAATCGCAACGACCAGCTCGCTCGTCCGGTCAAGCCTGCACCCGCCTAGTATGAGGTCACACTCCCATGAGTGTGACAGCACCCTCAAAACTAGGCTACTGTCAACACCAGCCAGCAATCCGGAGTGGCACTCGAGGGGAGCGACCCCTACCGAGTAACATATCACATAGCTCATAGCTCATATACTGCCAAGCTCAAAGTGGTCTTGCAGGCATGGTCTGGATCATGATCAATACTGTCACAAAATCACAATGTCATGGCGTAACCATAAATCAATATCACAAGATAAATCCAATGTCCTCAGAGTAGTCATGGGGTAAGCAGAGAGTCAAACATTACAAGATCAATCCAATGTCCTCAGAGTAGTCATAAGCTAAGCAGATGGTCAAACACCACAAGAGAATATGCATACTACTCAATGGAGGTACTGGAGCCAAATGTAACAATATCACAGTTCTCAACAAAGTCAAATGCTCTCTCTATAGCTAAACAAGATGTATAGATGACAGGTGGCTCGCATAACTCGAGGGTAATAGGGATTCATCAAAATGCATAAACTGTCGACTGGCCTCCCACGACCTAAGTTAAAAATGTTGTCACGCCCCGGGCCCCCAGCGGAAGCCTACCAGGCACGTGCACAGACCGCCGTGTACATCAGACATCCCACAAAGTACACAAGGCGTCTACAACAAGAATAACACAAGAAGTATCAAGAGTACATCCTAAACAAGGTGATCAGAGCAAATATATAATTCTGCTACTAAATTGAGTTCATCACAACTATCTCTCAAGACATACAATAAAATCTGCTTTAAAGTACATCACATCCACACTAGGAGATCGCTCAACTAGAAACGTCTATACACCTTTCGCTCAAAATACAAAGAAAGGTGACCATGGTACATCTATAACATCATCATAGAGGCTCTAGCTAGCTGCTAACCCCTCGCCACGATCCCAAGCCTCTCCTGCTGCGGAAGGCTCTGAAACAAAAACCCAACAACAATGGGGGTGAGAACTATTAAACAATAGTTCCCAGTGGGTAAGCCGCCGAGAGTGGTGAAATACACCGCTAGGCCAACTGAGGCAAAGATAGTATAAACTGAACATGAAACATAAAGTAGTAAATGCTAAACAATAAATCTACTACTATCATACCTCCAAGTGACTATATCAACTACATGAATATGATTTCTACTATCATATGTACAATTATGTCCATTTCTCTAGTTTTCATGCAGGTCCATCTTTATGCTATTGTCATCATGTAATCATGCCACTATAATAATCAACATGAGTATAGGTTTAATGCCACTATGGTTGCTGATGCGAGTAGTGACTAACATGAATGTCCAACTACGATGAATGCAACCAAATGAGGTCAAGCTAAGTAATGCCACAAAATAACAACTCACTACTATGTCCATACACTATATGTATACGCATCAACCGCCTGTGATGTACTATGTCCAGTTTACTTAGCTTTTACCCAATCAACGAGGGGAATTACACAAGGTAACGTCCCGACTTGTGCCATGCCTAATGGCTCTGTGGTAGTCACCACCCTCACGCTAAGGATGAGCCTTGCCCACGGCGGTTCCATTTCGGCGTCTCAATACTGCGCGGCGAAATAACTGTCGCAAGCGAAATAACTGTCGCATAGGCTAACTCCGGAGTGCCGGCTTGTTGGGAGCGACCCTCACAAGCATGTGCGCATGAGCACAATGGCAAACAAGCATAATCAACCACATAAAATCCTGCTCGTCATGTCTAAACATGGAATAGCCAACCAATGTCCAAAGGGGTCTAACACTATATCATAATGTCAACCTTGTTGTTCACCTAAGTGAAGTGTAATCTACTTAACCTCACACTATGTCAAGAACATACAATGTGTCATGTTTACTACTCTCAATGGCAAGTATATCAAATGTCATGTTGTCCTCAAATTACTCGTTGGTATGTCTTTACCAATATGCTACATGCCTCTAACATGTACATACTCACATCTCAATTTACCAAGTCTATATTCAATGCATTCTACAAATGTCATATATCATGCATTCTACAAATGCCATAACCATGCATTCTACAAATGCCATATATCATGCATTCTACAAATGCCATATATCATGCATTCTACAAATGCCATAATCTTGCATTATCCTAATGCCATATATCATGCATTCTACAAATGCTAACAAAATCATCATTCATGACATACATATGTCATACTACATGAACCTCCACTTTATGGAGTATAAGTCACCATGCAAATGTTCGATCTCTCATTTAACCATGTAAACACATGCTTTAGCCAATCACAATTATCAAATACAAAGAGAACCCCTTTCCTCATGTCTTAAACATGGAATCGTTCAACGACCAAAAGGTCGAGCTCAATGTCAACAATGCCCGTCATAGTTGCTCACCTAGATGAGGTGCAACATACTTGTTTTGCATTTTGTCATATCCTTTCTTTTCTCTATAGGAAGCATACTTTAGTATGCATAACTAAATTCACTCATCCAATAACCAAGTAGTGTCTCACATGACACTACTCCTCACTAGCATGCATATCTTAAATAGCATTTCATGAATGCGTCATCACAATACTAGTGCAAGTACTCTAGCATGCTTATCATTCTCATAATACTCTACTATATGGACTATGCCACTTTTCACATGCAACATGTATATATCATGTGTTTATAATTTCTACCATGTCATAATTAGCACAATTATACATCTAATCAATCCTATAATAAAATAGGAGACATAGGGGGGGGAGTTCACCCATTTCGGTGAGGTCAGACCCACCGGATACCCAACGAAACCTCGTCGTTCCTACGCACGAAGTTGTCCCCTAAGCTTCTCATGCCCTAAGATAATTTTCCAAGGGGTAAGAAGTTTCGAACAATCACATCTCAAAAATCACCATAATACAAGAGGAAAATGGGTGGAAATTATCTTTGATCAAGTAGAACGTGTCCAAAGTCCAAATCAAAGGTAGGAAGCTTCATTTCCATCCTACAACATCATTCTACACCCATCAATTCCATCTCAAAAGCCCTCATGAGAGAAACCCCAACATAAACCCTAGTTTTCCAAAAAACTAGGTTTTCTCCCAAATCTCTAGCAAAATCAACAAATAGAGGATGTAAAGAGTTTACTAACCTCAAATCAAGCTCTCAACCAAGCTCATACATGCTAGGGTTGAAGCTAAGTTCCAAAACAAGTTCATCTCATCCATCCCGAGCTCCCCACAAAGCCTAGAAGCACTCCTCCATGAAGAAAATGGAGAAAGAAGAGATCAAAACCAAGTTTCTAGGATTTGGGAGCAAGGAAATCTAGAGAGAGAGAGAGGGAAGCTTACCCTTCTCCTCCGAGCTTCAGCAGCAATGGGCATAAGAGAAAGTGAAGGGGTACTTAAACCCCGAGCACAAAATTCCCTAAGGCCCCTCAAAAGTCCAAAATTGCAAAACTGCTCGAAAACACATTCTGCAGCACTGTATTCCTGTATACGAATAGGCATTCCGGAATCAGCCTAAAAAATCCGCAAAACCCGAGCCTCGGCCAAAACAGATTTTTATACAGCATTCCGGAATAAACTAAATCTGTTCCGGAATCTAAAAGCACATTCCGGAATACAGTGCAAAATCTACACCTTTTGTAGATTTCGCTCTCCGGAGTCCGTTTTCGCACTCTCCAAGTCCCGAAAACACTCCTAAGCTTACCTAACTCAATCCAAAACTCCAGAATAGTATAAAGCACTATTCTCTCACTAGAACTCCGCAATTTGCTAAAGTTCAGTGTGCTACAAATGTCAAATATGAAATCTTGCTAGTGGTCATCATAACCCAACTATGAGATAATGAAATGGTTAAGAATCACAAGAATTGATTCACTGGTCTCTACTCAATGCTGATAGGAAAATGATTCGAGGGGCTCAATTCAATGCCAATATGTCCGAACATCTAGCCACAAAAGTTTCACGAACCCTCGTCCTCTACTATGTATTTCACGATAGGACAGGTGTGGCCAACATTAGCTTCAATCAGGGAATAGACTATTCAACTTATATCATTTCTACCGACAACTAAAATCATAAATAGAGCATACATTGTGTCATCGACAAATCACATAAACGCTCATGAGGAAATTGGGCTTCTACGCGAGTCTGAGAATCAAAATGATTTATATATATGCATGTGCATTCAAATAGACATAGAGGGAAATCCGTCATTTTCGACGACTCGGTACCCACCTCAACATGCCGCGTCGGCCAAACTAGACAATCCGCCATTCACGTACTCATCCCCTAGCTCAACGGTCGCCCAGAGCACTAAACAAGGAAAACATCCGAAATGTCGATCAAAAGTCTACTTTTTACTTGAGCTTAATTTCTACAAATTGAACGTTAAATACCTTAAATTGCGACTAATCGAACATGCGTAGAGCTTGAATTCCCGCTCCTAAACATCCTGTAAGCGTCAATTTGGAGTTTAGCGTTGCGAATTTTGCCGAGTTTCCACTCTATTCCATTCCTTCATTTTCCTTCCCTCTTCTTTCATTCTTCTCCCTTTTCTCTCTATCTTTGTTTCCTTTCTTCATTCTCTCTTTTCTCATCTTCTATTTCATCTTTTTCCTTTTCTCCCTTTCTTCCTTTCTTTTCTTTTCTTTTCTTTTCTTTTCTTTTTTTCTTTGCTGCCCTGCAGCAGCCATTACTGATGTTGCTGCTTGTGCAGTCAGCAGCAGCAGTTGCTGCTGCTCTGCACTTCAGCAGCAACAGCAGCTAGCTTCTGCTGCTGCCCTGCTGTCAGCAGCAGTAGCAGCAGCAGCAGCAGTAGTAGCAGTTTGCTGCTGCTGCCGCCTTGCAATCAGCTGCAGCAGCAGCCTCGCAGCAGCAGCAGAGGGAGAGAGTGTGAGAGAAAAAGGAAAAGAGAAAGAGGAAGGAAGAGGGAAAAGAAAAGAAAACGTACTCGCGATTCGTGCCGAACGCAAACTTCAAAACCCCTTCTTCAATTTCATCTTCTCTTTTCTTTCTTTCCTCTTTCTTTTTCTTTTCCCCTGCAGGGAAGATTTTTTCCTGCAGGAAAAATCTAGAGAGAGGGAGAGAAAAAGGAGGACTTAGTGGGATTCCACTAAGTTGCCCTTTTGCAACTTAGTCCACTAATTTTTCTAATTGCAATTTAGTCCTCATCATGCACAATTGGCATATTTGATCCGTTTTCGCGTCAATTTCGCGCCAAAACGGATTCACTTCACCCCAATTTCATGCTCACACGCTACTCGGCAATCCACGCAACATCCAAACTGCAAAAACATCAGGATTCTACAATGATAGTCCACCTACCCACTTTGCTCTAGGCACTTAATCGCTTTCCTAATCAACTGGCGAAGGGAACAACCATGAAATAGGCCTTTATCAACTTGGTTCAATTTTCAATAGTCGCCACTTGGTTATGTTACTCTCATTAACCAACCATAGTTTGATCTTACTTACACCATTTTCCTACGTGTCGTGCCGTTACATCCGTCATCAAGGTTCATGTATTGCATCCATCACCCATATTAGTTGTAGCAAATACATTCATATCCTCCAAGACGAGAAGTGTCAGATCTCCACGGCTTCCAGTCCTGACACCAAGTCAGTACACACATTGGCTCCTACAAACCACACATCTTGCTACCACGAGAGGCCTTGCGCTCTGAGTGATACAAACTCACAGATATCTACGGCTGTCTAGTCCCTCGCAACATCCGTCCCACCAAGTAACTTATTATCGTCACTTGAGGGATAACATGCGCATATCAAGATGACCCAACGATCAACCTTGATCCGTTGCACACAATAGAGGACCCAATTAAGCGAAAGTTCTTGAGGAACACTTTCCCTCATTCCCAACATTACGTTGTTGGCCGCCCAACGTAATTGTCCAAGGAATGAAAGGATTATCTCCCTCGATCAGTCCCCAATATCTAATTTGGGAACACAATAAGACCCAATTAATTACCTTCGCCAAAAAGTCACGTCTCTCACGTCTTAATTCCTAGAGTCTGCCAAATCCTAGAGTTTACTAGGTCCACTTAACTTATTCCGAAGCTCTGATACCACCTTAATCTGTCACGCCCCGATTCCACAGCAGAAACCCACTGGGACGTCAACAGACCCGCCGAACGGACAGAGTTTCTCCTGTCCGAATGAAGCGTCAACAAATCAGAATAGTAGCAAAGCAAGTCTAAATACAGAATTAATCCAAAAACCATTTCTAGAGTCTACAACAAGCATCCAACATGTATCAGGGCACGACAAATAACAGTAAAACTATTATACATCATTGTACATGAAATCATAATTCCAAGATATACATATACAAATAAAATACCGTGGCCTCGCTAATTTTGATGTATAGTACATAATCTAAAACTATCTAGCTGGATGCTCCTCTATAGCTCATAGACACGGGTAAGAGTCGCTATCTATGTCGTGATCCCCTTATCTCGAACAACCACCGGCTCAGAAGATCCTGAAAAGGAAACCGCAAGAGGGTGTGAGAACTACTAATTAGTAGTTCCCAGTGGGTACGGTCGGCGATAACCACGGCCTTCCCACTAGGTCAACTAGAGGCAAGAATAGAGAAAATTATAATGAAAGGCGAGTAGTAGAGCATAATATGAAATATCCTGAATCAATATTATACTATCATAACCTAAATCAATATTATGCTATCATGCCTCTATAGAAGTAAAGTGCGGTACTAAAGATGTCTAACATATGCATCAACTTTAAAAGCGGTACACCACACAAAGTATGCATCATCTAGAATACTAATGATAACTGTAAGGTATTACTCACTCATATGCATGCAACCCAATCAACACACTGTGCCCCAATCATAGACTGACCGACTCGTAGGTCCCATATGTGATGAACAAGAGACAAAGTTACTAAAGTATGCATCAATGCTAATATTCATAAATAAATGTAGTTAGAGTACCCAATCGCAACGACCGACTCATAAGTCCGGTCAAGCCTAAGTCTGCCTACTGCCCAGACCGCACTCCCGCAGGTGCGCCGCTAACACGTAGGCTCTGCCCCCAGCCCGATCACCACTCCCGTAGGTGGGTCGTCATCCCAAGGGCACATATCTCTGCTATAGCTGGCCAGCATCCGAAGCGGTACTCGAAGGGGAGCAACTCCTACCGAGTCTAATAGCATGTAACTCTGTCAAACTCAATGTGGCTCTGCAGGCTATGGTTTATGCAATGATCAAAAGATCACAAGAAACCAATTTGATGCCCTCGGCACAATCAAAGAATGTCGACTAATGCATATATCACAATATCACAATCATATACTTCTCAATGCCTAAAACCTCTCCACTACCGCCGCGCTAACTCGCGACATCCATGACATGTATCATGGTCTGAACAATGCAATAATCGGTGTATGTCTTGTAATTCTATACTCGTAATGCCCGATGACTTTTCTCAGCCTATTGAAATATATGCAATATAAACAGTAGTAGGAACCAAACACAATAGGTGACGCAATTTGTTGCTCAAATAATCTAGTATAGAATCATCCAATATAATCTATATGTTGATAAGGTTATCTCTACAGTAAAAAAAATTATTAATACTAACATCTACATATGCTACTACCAGCATAATAATCGACCGCTTAATATCCAATACTGATCTACTACTGTCGCGCTAAACCACAGCCTTTATCACATAAATCATTGCATGTAAAATGCAAATGGATAATAATTGACTTATCACTAGATACATGATATTAAATGGCCCCTCTCGGCCTAATTTAGCATGTACAAAATAATCCTCTAATAACAATTTTATTTATTATGACAAATGGATTTATGGTTCATGCAATATAATATAAATTATTATCCACACATATAGGATAGAAAGTTATCTCTTTACTTAATTCCATATTAAGATGGCCCTCTAACGTCATATATGATATCCACATGCAAACAACTTAAATCCATACTCTACTCGATTTTTGCTAAAATCTACGCTACCAACATATATAGTCATTGTATATTCGTATGTCACACCTATTGGACTGATGATTCACACAATATAATAACATGTTAATATCCAAATACAACCATATTAGAATTCCAATCCTTACTCAATTTTATGCTATCATCTCCCTCTATCAACATATAAATTATATATATATTCATTCCCTCTATCAACATATAAATTATATATATATTCATCTGCCTACAAATAGACGTAGAAGGAAGTTCGCCGTTTTCGGCGACTCGGAACCCACCTAGCGTGCGAATCCAAGGCAAGAAAATCATTGTTGCCGCGAAGTGTTCCCTGCCTCCCCTGTCCGTACAGTAGCCACGGAGCTCAAAAACCACCGAACGCTCCCTCTGTGAAAATTCGGCGAAATCGGCTCCTAAACCACATATAAATCCAATTGCTAGCCTCAATTTCACTAAAAAAAAATCATCAAAATCCCCTCTCCTAGCATGCACTATCAAAATCCCACCATAAAATTTATACTTCAACTAACTCCAAAATATAATATTTTAATACCAACCTCCAATCCAATGCGGCAGAAAATCGTGCGCGCACGCGCGCCGTCGATCGCCTTCTTGGACCTCCTACAATCCCCCCTCTCTCACCTTCTCTCTCTTTATAGAGGATACGAAGGAGAAGAAGAAGATGGACAGGATAAACACCCTCAGATGCCTAGGTGGAATCCACTACTTAAAGCACAAAATGCTAAAAGGTCCCTAACAATTAAAGTTTTCTAACTATAGTCCAATTCTGATCTTATACGTCTAATTGGGCTCCTTCTGAATATCCATTTGTGCTCAAATTTGATAGGTAAATATAACTAAAGTTAATCAGAAGGACGTAATCTTAATTTTTTAGTTTTGAATCATTTTATATCACCGAAAGCTCTACCGACTAAAATATTTAATAGATAGTAGTTAGGCTCCGTTTTCACTGCTCGGACATCCAAATAAAACGAAACTTTAAATCTAGCCTCAGAAAAATAATTTAGACAAATTCTCAAATTTTCAAAATTTTTCGCCACTGTCAATTTTTCAGCTGCAGTATAAGTCATGTTCCGATAAAAATTCTAAATCTTCTTTTTTTTTTATTCCAATTTCACCACAAATCATTTCAGAATTATCTTTTACTCTTCTAAGTCCAATAACAATAGTATTTCATACTATTTTTATTTACACTTGCTTCTATATTAACAAAACCAGTATACTAAAGTACTTATCCAGATAGGTCGTCCATCGTGACGTGTGGATCAGGCCTAGTGCATTATGGTGGCGGGTAGTGTCTAAAGTCGACAGACCTGTATGGTAGGTTACGGATTTGGCATTGATATTGACTATCTGTTCTGTGTGGCATATTAGTTGATAGGCTTCTCTTTTACGGTAGTGGCACTTGGGTTTCTATACTATTCTTATACACATTTAGCTACTGTAGGTGTATTTTCAGCTGATCATATATTGCAGGTTGTGGGTTGGGTACTGTAGCACTTTGAATTTCGGTGCGTTGTTTCGAACTTTACTAAATTTGATGAAGTTCGGAAAGAGCCGGTAATGGCTGGTGTGGAATTGGGTTCCGAAGGTTTCGGAACATTATGGGTACGAGTGGAAACCCGAAAATCGAAAAATTGTGAAAAAGGGACCAAGTGGAGCAAAACTGCTCACGGGGTCCGGACCCTGGAAGCTGGGGTCCGGACAATGAAGTCCGCGGGCAGCCACGGTCCGGACCCGGATGCCACGGTCCGGACCCGAGCTGGTCTCCGAGTTGGGGTGCGTACGGGTTCCGGACCCGGACACCAAGGTCCGGACCCGGCCTGCGCACTGACCAGTTATCAGTGCGGGGTCCGGACCCTACTCGCAAGGTCCGGACCCGGCTGAGGCAGAATGCCAGTGAGGGGTATTTTGGTAATTTCGTGGGGGATGGGCTATGTATAGAGGGCTAGAGTCCCTCTCCTCATTACTCCTCCATTTTTCCTCTCATTCCCTCTCCCTCTCCCTCACTTTCTCTCTCTAGAGATCTCTCCAAAGCTTGGAGAAGTGGAGGATTTGACCTTGGAAAAAGCTTCTAAGGTGGATTTGGAGCTTCTTGGTGCAAGAAGAAGCTTGGGAGCTAGGGCTTTGAGGTGAGTTCTTGTGATTTAGGGTTTGAACCTATGATTTAATCCTTTGAAATGAGGTTTTTGGAAACCCTAAGCAATCTAAACCACAAATGGTGGAAGATTGGCCATGAAATCTAGGGTTTGGTTTGCATGCATGCAAACCCTAGGTAGATTTGGGGCTTTTGCCATGGGAGGTTCTAAAAATATTTGGACCTTCGGGAATTGCAATTGAGGCATAGGAAATCATGTTGGAACACTTGATTTCACATATTAAGTTGAATTTAGGGTTCGTAACGAGTAACGAACCGTTTTCTTGTAGAAGCTTGGGTTGAAGCAAGAACTCAAAGCTTGGGCACTTAGGAGCTTGAAGAATACAAGAATTTGGAAGCTCTTGAGGTGGGTTTGTGTTTACCGAAGTGATTAGGTCACTTCCATGTCTAGGGTAAATATCCATTTAAAGATAAAATGGTATGTGTTGTGAACCCTAGAATTTGCATGTTGGCAAAGGTAAAAATCATGATAGGTTGAACAATGAGATCCTATTGCATGATGTATATTTCAAGTATAATTCAAATATTAATACTTGTTGCATGGTTGCATGTATGGTTAAACCTAGTGTTATTGAACATAGGTTGGACATGAGGATTAAACCTAGTGTTATTGAACATAGGTTGGACATGAGGATTAAACCTAGTGTTATTGAACATAGGTTGGAACATGTGAGATTGAAACCTAGTGTCATTGAACATAGGTTTGACATGAGATTGGAACCTAGAGTCATGGAACCTAGGTTGATAATGAGAAAGTAAGCCTAGTGTTATTGAACATAGGCGAGACTTAATGACTTGAACCTAAGGTCATGAGACTTAGGTTGGCAAGTGAAAAATGTGAACAACGGGATGTGCGACGATTTTGCTATCCCGGGTAGGCGACGATTTCGCTACCACGCCATGAGCTGGCGGTGTTGAGCGGGATGTGCGACGATTTTGCTATCCCGGGTAGGCGACGATTTCGCTACCATGCCACGAGTTGGCGGTATCGACACGGGATGTGCGACGAGTTTGCTATCCCGGGTAGGCGACGATTTCGCTACCACGCCTTGAATTGGCGGTGTCGAGAGGGGATGTGCGACGAGGTTGCTATCCCGGATATGCGACGAGTTCGCTATCCATGCCATGTAATGGCGGTGTTGAGACAGGGTAGGCGACGATTTTGCTATCCCGAGTATGCGACGAGTTCGCTACTCGAACTAGGAGGTGACGAGTTCACTCCTTGGATGTTGGAACGATTATGGTGAGACGGCGATTCTGAAACCATAAGTAAATGACAAGTAAATGAACTTAGTCAATGTGAGACATAGGATGAACCTAGGAGAGAATGATAAATTATATTTCATTTGGTTGCATCCTTTATGTTTATTTACAAGCATGTAAATAATTGTTGCATAGTTATATGTGATCTAACTTATGCATATGGTGTTTCTTTGGACCTGGTGGGTCGAGCTTCTCTCTTGGGTGGCCTTACCCACTGGGAACTATGTTTATAGTTCTCACCCCACGTTTTTCAGGTCCTTCCGCGAGTGAGGCGGCGGAGCGAGGCAATGGTTTAGCTCTCTAGATAGCGGCCCTTCCATTTTGGTGATACTTAGAGTGTACCCCTAGTTTTGGATTATGATAACATAGGGGATTTTCATTTTATGTATGAACATTGTATATTCCATCGTTTTGGAACATAGTGTACGGAATGAAAGTGAAAGAAAAGAAAAATTGGGACATGTACATTGTGCCATGTGATGTAATAGAAGTAGAACTTCTTTATGTTGATGCTTTCCTTGTGCAACTCTTGTGCTCCGTTCCTAGTTGGAACATTGTGGATAAGCTTGTGTTGTGATGCCTTGGGCGAGTAGAAAAGACTCTATCCGTTCGGCGGGTCTGGGGCATGCGCCCGTGCGGTTATCCTTTCCACCTAGTCGGTGTTAAAGGGCCGGCGGGGCGTGACAGGTACAGGGTTTGGACCATTCGTCCATTAAAACATATAGTGGATAGGTTTCTTTTATAGTAGCGGCATCCTTACTTACTGCTTAACTTACATACCTTACTACTATAGGTTTACTTTCCCGTTCATATATTTATATATCTCCATTATTTTCTTTCTCAGTGAATACAACTCACTTTTGTGGCTTTGTCGTACCCACTAAGAAATCTCAGGTTGGTTTCTCAACCCACGGTTTTCCACAGGTGATAAGGGTGAGCAGGCATGTCAGGGTATGGCATGAGATCCCAATATAGGTAGATCGCATTAGTGGCCCCCGACTTTATTTGGTCTTCCATCCCTTACTTTACTTTATTTATCGCATTTGTTATAGTGGTGGTTTAGTTAGGCTTGAACACTTCTATATATATGATTGCTTATGGTTTTTGAACGGTTTTGGTCTAATACGGCTTCAGTATGGTTTGGTCTAATGTGACGAGGGTTTCAGCTTTACAATTATTGGCTTTGGTTTCTCGACTTTTATATAGCAAAAAAGTTTTCTACCCTTCGTGGTAATTGGTTTTTGTTGGGAAACAGGTTTCAAAACGGTTTTCATATTGGATTTCGGTTTTATCGAATCCTTAGGTTTTCAAAAGAAAGTTTCTGATGGAAAACATGTTCAAAGGTTAGATGTGATTGAATGAATGTGCATTCGCCACATCTTCGGTAAGGACCTTGTAGTAACAGGGCATGTATCATATTCATAAGGACCGGTTAGCTGATTATGCATACGCACTATGTTTGTATGTATGCTGGTTGGTGTGAGTGAGAATTATAGTTGTGTGGTGTTGTAACTAGCTAGCATGCTATGCAAATATAGGGGAGACTCTGTCTACATGGATAGAGGAATCTCTGTATTTGGTGGGTCTGTGCGTCCCGTGGGTAAGGCTTTTAAAAAAAAAAAATTGGGCATTGTTACTCTAATATGGCACTTTTTTCTTAAAAAGGCGTGCAAACGGGGCTTTGGGGAATGACAGTACTTTCCTTGGAGCTTGTCCAAGTGGGTATCTTGTCTCCGAAATCGGCGAACTAATTGCTATGTCTATACGCGCCTATATCTATGAGCTATATATGATCTTGTTGACATAATTATTATAGTAATACTATGACATCTACTGGACTATGGTAGAGAAATCATTGTTGAGCAGAATATAATACTTAGTTGGAATTATCTAAACATCACAAATAGTATACAGTCAACATGTTGAACTATACATTGATATATTGTATGTTCCAATTTTTGAGATACATGTTATTCTTGAGCAATTTTATATATACAATGACCTACAGAGATTATGCATGTTGAACAGTGAACATGCCAAGGGGCAGATGAACTGTGAAAAAAAAAGTGAAGTATGATAAGAAAATGCCAAGGGGCAAAGAAATAATGAGATTATTATCTTATTGATCATCAGATGTAACTATACCCTACAAAAGCCAAATTGAGCTTGACAGTATATGTGACATTTGATACTCAATTGGGGTCACACCCCGTGAGTGACCCTCTGGAGGCTAGCCTAGTGAGACAGTTGTGACAGTTGGCTGCATGATGGCGATCCACTATAGGTGGGGCCTGCACATGAGGAGGCATAAGTTTGACCAGACTTATGAGTCGATCGGTGCGATTGTGTAGTACACTGAATTTCAGTGCATCGTACTGAACTTCTACAAATTGTAGAGTTCTAGTGAGAAAATGGCATAAGAGGCTATATGTGAGGCTTTGGCCAAGTTCGGGACTGCGCGAAGTGTTTTCGGCGCAATTGAGGCGCGAAAATGAACTTCGAGAAGTTAAAAACTGCGAACTTGGGAAGTCTGCACTGGATTCCGGTATGTGAACTCCAATACCGGAATTGGAGCTTGGTATACCGGTATGTGAAATGGTATACCGGAATGCTGTGTTAAAACCGAGAAACCCAGCTCTCGGGTTTGCGGGATTTTCCGGGGTATACCGGTATGAGAAATGTTATACCGGTATACAATGTGCGAAACAGTGAGACCAGCTCTCGGGATTCTGCAGGATTCCTGAGGTATACCGGTATGCATATGCGCATACCGGTATACAATGTCCAGATTTTGGCTGGTTGTTGTGTTGTTTGTGGAGAGGGGCATTTTGGTCTTTTCACATGCGTGGGGGTATTAGAAAGGCTGGGAACACCCCCCCTTTCTCAGAGATCATCTTCTCCACTTCTCCTCTCCATCTCTCCCACTTTCTCTCTCTAGAGATCTCTCCAAAACTTGGAGAAAAGGTGGATTGATCTTGGAAAAAGCTTCCAAAGGAGAAAAGAAGCTTCTTGGTGCAAGAAGGAGCTTGGGGATTTCGTGATTAAGGTTAGTACCTCACGTTTTGGGTTCAAACCTTGGATTTAATCCTTTGAAATGAGGTTTTTGGGAACTCTTGGCAATCTAAACCACAAATGGTGGGTGTTTGGCCATGAAATCTAGGGTTTGGCTTGCATGCATGCAAACCCTAGGTAGAATGAGGGCTTTTGCAATGTGAGGTTCTAAAAATATTTGGACCTTCGATAATTGCAATTGAGGCTTAGGAAATCATGTTGGAGCACTTGATTTCATATATTGAGTTGATTTTAGGGTTCGTAACGAGTAACGAACCGTTTTCTTGTAGAAGCTTGGGTTGAAGCAAGAACTCTAGGCTTGGATACTTAGGAGCTTGAAGAATACCAAGATTTGAAAGCTCTTGAGGTGGGTTTGTGTTTACCGAAGTGATTAGGTCACTTCCATGTCTAGGGTAATTATCCATTTAAAAATAAAATGGTATGTGTTGAGAACCCTAGCAAATTGCATGTTGGCAAAGGTAAAATCATGATAGGTAGAACAATGAACTTCTATTGCATGATGGATATTTCAAGTACAATTCAATTATTGATACTTGTTGCATGGTTGCATGTGAGATTTAAACCTAGTGTTATTGAACATAGGTTGGAACATGTGAGATTTAAACCTAGTGTTGTTGGACATAGGTTGGAACATGTGAGATTTAAACCTAGTGTTGTTGGACATAGGTTGGAACATGTGAGATTGAAACCTAGTGTCATTGAACATAGGTTGGACATGTGATTTGAACCTAGAGTCATGGAACCTAGGTTGGCAATGAGAAAGTAAGCCTAGTGTTATCAAACATAGGCGAGACTTAGTGACTTGAACCTAAGATCATGAGACTTAGGTTGGCAAGTGAAAAAGTGAACAACGGGATGTGCGACGATTTTGCTATCCCGGGTAGGCGACGATTTCGCTACCATGCTATGAGTTGGCCGTATTGAGACGGGATGTGCGACGATTTTGCTATCCCGAGTAGGCGACGATTTCGCTACCCTGCCATGAGTTGGCCGTACCGACACGGGATGTGCGACGAGTTTGCAATCCCGGGTAGGCGACGATTTCGCTACCTCGCCTTGAGTTGGCGGTGTCGAGAGGGGATGTGCGACGAGGTTGCTATCCCGGGTATGCGACGATTTCGCTACCCATGCCATGCAGTGGCCGTGTTGAGACGGGGTAAGCGACGATTTTGCTATCCCGAGTAGGCGACGATTTCGCTACTCAAACTCGGAGGTGACAATGTCACTCCTTGGATGTTGGAACAATTATGGTGAGACGGCGATTCCGAAACCATAAGTAAATGACAAGTAAATGAACTTAGTCATTGTGAGACATAGGATGAACCTAGGAGAGAATGATAAATTATATTTTATTTGGTTGCATCCTTTATGTTTATTTACAAGTATGTAAATAATTGTTGCATAGTTATATATAATCTAACTTATGCATATGGTGTTTCTTTGGACCTGGTGGGTCGAGCTCCTCTCTTGGGTGGCCTTACCCACTGGGAACTATGTTTATAGTTCTCACCCCCCATTTTCCAGGTCCTTCCGCGAGTGAGGCGGCGGAGCGAGGCAAGGGTTTGGCTCTTTAGATAGCGGCCCTTCCATTTTGGTGACACATAGAGTGTACCCCTAGTTTTGGACTACGACAGCATAGGGGATTTTCATTATATGTATGAAATTGTATATTCCATTGTTTTGAGAACATAATGTATGGAATGAAAAGGAAAGAAAAGAAAATTTTGGACATGTATATTGTGCCATGTGATGTAATAGAAGTAGAACTTCTTTATGTTGATGCTTTCCTTGTGCAACTCTTGTACTCCGTTCCTAGTTGGAACATTGTGGATAAGCTTGTGTTGTGACGCCTTGGGCGGATAGGAAAGACTCTATCCGTTCGGCGGGTCTGGTGCATGCGCTCGTGTGGTTATCCTTTCCACCTAGTTGGTGTTTAAGGACCCGGCGGGGCGTGACAGATTGAGTGATATGACATTGGTTATTATTAGTTATTTCAGTTGATGCATATGATATATGATTTATACTTTTCAGTATTTATTCATAGATGCATGATAGGAGGTTTTATTTCCAGCTCACAATACCTGACGATCATTATCTATTCAGTTTTTATTATTGATGCCTATACCAAGTACTGTAGGCCGTCGCTATCATCGATTGTACCTACTGGAAACTATTTTTCAGTAGTTCTTACGCCCTTTTGTTGTGGCTTTTATTTCAGAGTCCTTAGAGCCAATGACTGATCGAGGTAAGAGGATCACGAGCTAGGTAACATCTCCTATCCAGACGAGTGCTAAAGGAGGACCACCTGAGGGGAAGGGGGGTGTGTGTTTGTGTGTGTATATATAGCTGACTGTACATATTGGGCCGAAGGAGCCCGTTAGAGTTATATATTATTCTTTTGGGTTGTGTGGCTGATTTATGTACAATGATAGCTATATTTGTGTAGTTGTACTTAGAGTCTGATATATATGATTTTTTATGTACACTCCTGCTACATGGTTTGGACAGGTTAGTTGTATACGCTTCATATGTAGGGTACGTCCTCATGCATACGGGTCTGTTGGTGTACCCGGAGGCTTCCGCTGTAACCCGGGGCTATAGAGTGTGTTATGCTTCATATGTGCGGGGTGCTTCCTCATGCATACAGCAGGTTAGATAGCGTACCCTAGTGATTTCGCTGTAATACAGGATGTGATAGATTAAGTTAGTATCAGAGCCTAGGAATGTGTTAAGTGGACTTAATAATCAGCTTGATTAGGTCGAGCCATGTTATTATTGATTAATTAATGTTATTTTGTTTCAGGTGACTGAGATGGCACGGCATGCGCGACCTCCAATGAGAGCCATTCCTACACAGCCTGAGAAGTAGGGCCAGACTGGATCTAGCGAAGTGCGGGAGCTTCGCGATCAAATGGCCAGATTAGTGGGGGCAATAAGGAGATAGGTTGAGGCTTCCTAGCATCAGGAGGAATAGGTAAAGAGATTACATGATTTGCTAGCATTGTAGATGAGTTGCCCGGGAATGCCACCAGACCGGGAGATTTAATTTGTGATAAATCTACTTCCCAGGACCACACCAATTTATAAAGCTCCGTATCGAATGGCATCGGCCGAGTTGAAAGAGTTGGAAGCTTAGTTGCAAGATTTGTTGGACAAGGACTTCATCAAACCAAGCGTGTCACCTTAGAGAGCCCCAATGCTATTTGTTAAGAAAAAGAATTGTTCACAATGGTTGTGTGTAAACTATCGTAAGCTAAACGAGGCGACCATCAAGAATAAGTATCTTTTAACCCGTATTGATGATCTGTTTGATCAACTACAAGTTTCTCAGGCATATTCTAAGATTTACTTGCAATCTGGCTATCAACAATTGAAGATTAAGCTGGAGGATGTGCATAAGACCGTGTTCCGAATGCGGTATGAATACTACGAATTCACGATCATGCCGTTTGGGCTCACTAATGCTCTGGCAGTGTTCGTGGACTTAATAAATCGTGTATTCAAACAACTACTGGATCAGTTTGTGGTAGTGTTCATAGATAACATTCTCGTTTATTACCGGAGTGATGAAAAATATGAAGAGCATTTTCGAATAGTGCTACTAGTTTTTCGAGAGAACAAGTTATTTGCCAAGCTAAAGAAGTGCGACTTTTGGATCTGCGAAGTCGCTGTAGTACACTGAACTTTTGCAAATTGCGGAGTTCTAGTGTGAGAATAGTGGCTTGTACTATTCTGGAGTTTTGGGTTGAGTTTGGTGAGCTTTGAGGTGTTTTCGTGGCTTAAAAAGGGCGAAAACGGACTGCGGAGATCAAATTCTGCATAAAGTGCAGAATTTGTACTGCATTCGGGTACTGGAATTGGCATACCGGAATGCACTGCATTCGGGTACTGGAATTGGCATACCGGAATGCACTGCATACCGGTACTGGAATTGGCATACCGGAATGCACTGCATACCGGTACTGGAATTGGCATACCGGAATGTGATTGCGCAGTTTGCTGGCCGAGGCTCGGATTTTGCAAATTTTGCACAGTATACCGGTATACACATGCGCATACCGGTATACAGTGCTGCAGAATGCATTTTTGTGCAGTTTTGCAATTTTGGCTTTGTGAGGGGCTTTTGGGGATATTGTTACATCTATTTTAACTTACCCCTTCACCCCTCTTTGCTGTTTTGGCTGAGGATGGAGGAGAAGGAGTTGAGGTAGGTCTCCCTCTCTCTCTCTCTAGATTTTCTCTTCTCCAACCCCTCTAGATCATGTTTTGATCTCTTTTTCCTCTATTTTCTTCATGGAGGAGTGCTCCTAGCCCTTGTGGGGAGCTCGGGATGGAGGAGAGGAACTTTGTTTGTGGGCTTAGCTTCAACCTAGCATGCTTGAGCTTGGTTGGAAGCTTGATTTGAGGTTAGTAAACTCTCTTACAACCTCTAATTGTGATTTTTGCTTGGATTTAGCATGTAAACCTAGTTTCATGAGAATTAGGGTTTATTTTGGGGTTTCTTGAATGGGAGCCCTTGAGGTGGAATTGATGGGTGTAGAACGTTGTTGTAGGTTGGATTTGATGATCTCTAACCTCCAATTTGGACTTTTTTTACAATTTGGACTTAGAACAAGTTTTACTTGCTCAAGGTATTTTTTCACCCTTTTACCTCATAGATTTTGGTGGTTTTCGAAATTGTTCGTTCGAAGCTTTTAACCCCTTGGAAAATTATCTTAGGGTATGAGAAGCTCGGGGGACAACTTCGTTTCGAAGTACTGCGAGGTTTCGACGGGTATCCGGTGGGTTTGACCTCACCGAAATGGGTGAACTCCCCCTATGTCTCCTATCTTGTTATAGGATTAATTAGATGCATAATTATGTTAATTATGGCATGATGATAATTGTGATTGCATGAGACATGCAAGTTGTTTATGAAAAATGCATATTTCATATAGTGTGGCATTATGAGAATATTATGCATGTTAGGGTATTGGCACTATTAGTGTAATGACGCATTAGGAAATGCTAAGTATACTATGCATGCTAGGGATGAGCATCATTTGAGACACCACTTGAGCGGTGGACTAGTGAACTCTCTTGCATACCAAAGTATGCTTGTATAGAGAAAAGAGGAATTATGGCAAATGCAATATATGTATGTTTGTATAGAGAAAGAGAGGATTTGATATATGCAGGATAAGTTGTTGCACCTCATTTAGGTGGGCAACTTTGACGGGCATCGTTGGCTTTGGCTCGACCTTTTGGTCGTGGATTGATTCCATGTTTAAGACATGAGGAAAGGGATACTATTTGCATTTGATATTATAATTGGTTTAACATGAGTCCATTTGGTTAATTAAACACCTACATGATAGCTCTATACTCTATGTAGTAGAGGTTATTGTAGCTTATGCATGGCGTGATTATGGACCCGTTGGCATCGTAGATTATATTGTTATAGCATCGTAGAATGCATGGATTATAGCATTAGAGTAATGCATGATGTTGGCATTTGTAGAATGCATGGATTATAGCATTAGAGAATGCATGACATATGGCATCGTAGAATGCATGATTTATGGCATTAGAATAATGCATGATTTATGAACTTAGTAAGCAAAGAGATGAACATTTACATGTTAGAGACATGGACATATTGGTAGGGACATACCATCGGACATTGAGAACAACATGATATTGTTGACATTTAGCATATTGGCTATTGAATGTAGTAAACATAAAGTGATATGTTTTGACATAACGTGAAATTAAACTTATGATATTATTATTGTTGATTTGTTGCTTGTTCGCCACTATGCTCGTTTACACATGCTTGTGAGGGTCGCTTCCTACAAGCCGGCACTCCGGAGATGGCCTAGCGACAGTTATTTCGCCCGTGTGTTTGAGAGAGCGCCGAAATGGAACCGCCGTGGGTAAGGCTCACCGAAGCGTGAGGTGTTGACTACCACGGAGCCATTAGGCACGGCACAAGTGAACATCCCGCTATTGTATTATCTTATGATTACACAGTTATGGTGTATGCAAGGTGAATATTCATATGGTAAAAGGTTATTTTAACCATAAATGTGACATTTGACACCCTAATCAATTAATGCATTACATGTAGTGTATGGACATAGTATAGGGTGGTGACATTGTGGCATTACATGTAGCGAGGTATTGACATGACTTGGCACACTAGTGATTAGTGAACATAACGTGTTTATAGTTTGGAGACAAGTCATACATGAAATAGTTAAACTTGACATATAGCGAGTTTATGACATTAGGACATATGTAATTGATCATGGCATTAATTTGACATGCATGTAAACCATGAAATTAATTGTCGAGCATATGACAATAGAGCATGTTCATGTTCATGTAGATGGTTTAGTCATTGGAGGCATGATAGTTGTAGAACTATCTATTAGCATTTAATATTTTTTATGCTTTATGTTTCAGTTTAAACTATCTTGCCTCAGTTGACCTAGCGGTGTAATTCGCCACTCTCGGCGGCTTACCCACTGGGAACTATTGAATAATAGTTCTCATCCCCCTGGGGTTTGTTGTTTTTATTTCAGAGCCTTCCGTAGCAGGAGAGCTTAGGATCGCGGCGAGGGGTTAGCAGCTAGCTAGAGCCTCTACGGTGTTGTCGTTGTAGGCATACCATGTTGTCCTTTCATTGTATTTTATATGAAAGGTGTATAGATGTTTGGTTGATCTATTGTTGTTAAGATGTATAAATTCTTGTATATCTTGAGATTTTAGTTATGTGGATTTTGTTTTAGATGTAGAACTATGTTCTCGCTCTGATTACCTTGTTAGGATGTATTCTTTATCCTTCTTGATGGTTGTTAGCATAGACGCCTTGTGTACATTGTGTTGTTTGAGGTACACGGCGGGTCTGTGCACGTGCCTGGTAGGCTCCCACGAGGGCCCGGGGCGTGACAGATTATAGTGGTATCAGAGCCTAGGGTTGAGTCTTAGTGGACCTAGCAAACCTTAGGCAGGTTGGACGATAAGGAATAGGAACGTGAGAGACGGGATCTCTTGTGACATATTGGCGAAAGTATTATGATTGGGTCATTTCTAAAAGCTCCAAACTTGTTGGAGTTAGATCGGAGTGAACCACTTCTATACCCTTGGAGGGTCACGTTGGCGGCCGACAACGTGACATCGGGAATAGTGGGAGTCCACTTTATTACTTTCGCATGATTGGGGTTATAGTTTTGTGTGGGGATGCGTTGGCGTGGGGTGTTTCACCTGCGCCTGTTTTGTTTGTTGCAGCTTGAGTGTTGATCGACGCACTCGATGGCGGCCGAGGCAGCCGAGGCGGGACTTCTGCATCCTCCGGGTTTGGTGAGACCCTGAAGTTGAGAGAACAACTAGTAATTTCAGCGAGTGTGATGGAGCGGCGATCAATTATGATGTTACTCCAAGCTGAGGCTTTGCGCCGGCAGACGAGAGGATTAAGCAACTGGAGGATTTGTCAATCCAGTTGGCAGTCGACCTCAAGAAGTGTTATGAGAATGCGGATCGCACCTTGATAAGGACGAGAGACGTGGAGACCGTTGGGACGGCAAAAGAAGCTACTATGAGTGGCAAGATTATTGTAAGAGGACAATCAAGTGATCCAGGAGAAATTGACCTCGAGAAGGTGGACCTTTAGCAGGATGTTAATGGGACGTCAAATCGTCATCAACTATTGTGACGTGTGAGCGGTGGAGCCGCGAGTGCCCGATGATACTCTTGGAGTTGAGGCTAGTGCTCTCTTCGTGGCCAGGTGGGCCATTTCCAGTTGGAGTGTTTGAGGAGTTTAATGTCGACGATATTGAGATCGACTTCGTGCGGTTGGCACCGGGTGAATGCATGTCTATTTGACAGGCAGAGGATGATGCAGCGACAATGGAGGTTGTCCCAGCTCGTAGTATTGAAGCTTGTTGTGGTTTGTTATGATTGTGGCTTTGGATCGGCTGTTTGCCGAATGCTTGGCAGGGAACTTATCCCTGGATGCTTGCTGATGAGTTGGTCCTGATCGCTTGGACTTGTGAGTACTGTTCTTGTACTCCGTTAGTTTTGGATGTTTTGTGCGCCAACGAAGTGATTGGCTTTATTTGGCTGAAAGCGTATAGTTCTAATTTGAACTTGGGCTGGCTCTTCGGCTATTTGATTGCCGATGAGTGTGTGAGCCGAGCAGTAGTGCTTTGGGATCTTGGACACGAAATAGTGTTTTCAGAGGGCGTGAAAGTTCGCTAATTGCGATGCTTGTTTCACCTGCCCAAGCCTGGTTGTTGGCTGAGTGAGTGGGTGGCCTTTAGGCCAGCACCTTTGGTGAGTGTTGAGAATCCTCAAAAGCGAGGATGTCTCTTGTGAGGGAGTTGCTTGTGCAATCCCGGTGTGTGTTGTGAGAATTGAAGGCTTGGTCTGGAGACCTCTTTTGCCTTGTGTTCCCTCTGGTGGAGTGTAGATCTCGTTTGTTTTATGTGGACGGGTCATTTCGACTTTGGGTCGACTATCGCGAACTCGGTAGGGTTACGATCCGGATATATACCCGTAGTTGGGATCGGTTGATCTGTTTGATCAAGCTCCACAAATTTTGGTTTTATTCGAGGGTAGTTGCAATCTGAGTACTACTCTCGTTGAGATGAATTTGAGTTTGGACCGAGGGTAACTTGTTTACTCGGTGTAGACATTACGAAATTGTCGTGGTGTCGTTCGAGCTGTTGATGCTCTTGTGTGTTGCGATGTTTGGCCCTTTTGGGTATCTTGGTCCCTGTGCGCATCGACGATGAGTGGGAAATCGAGAGGCGATGAAGACCATAAAGATTTCTTTGGATGAGGATTGCAAGTGCTTCAAGTGAAGACGTGCTGATTTTGGATTGTGAGGACTAGCGTCCCTTGGCAGTTGATGCCAAAGTGGTTAGGATTGGAGATCTCAAGGAAATCAACCATCCATAGTGGATTGTGGCAAGCGGATGCAATTGAAGTTCAAACTTCCTAGTTTGATTAGATGTTATGGATAATTGTGGGGAGATTATTGAGTTATCTACTCCCTTTTCTGGACTCACACATTAAGGGATTAAACCTTTTGGGAAGATATGTGTGAGAGGAGTTTCTTGGAACCGTTGGTGTGGTCGATGACCGCCAACCTTGGTTACCCCGAAGGTGGGCTTTTTGTTTTGTAGTTGTGTTTCTCTCTACGGATTGAGTTGCACTTTGGTGTAAAATAGAAAGGTAGGGTTAACCTTTCAGCAAGTGAGAGAATACAAGAGGATTTGCCAAATTGTGATTTGGAAATGATTGCCATGGTATTTGCTTGGAAAATGTGGCAAGTTTATGTATTGTTAGTGGTGTGAAGTGCACCCAGATCTTATTGTTGGAGATACCTCTACACTCAAGAAAATGAGTTGAAGCTGTGAGATCATGTTAGAGGCTAGTGTTCTAGAGTTATCGATGAGATGAGCAATATGATGTGATATCTATCCTTTGGATCGAATCACAGGAGCTAGCCTTGATCTCGAATGGTAAATGGTGCAATTGAGACCAAGAGTGTAGTGATTGATGATTTTCTAGTAGACTGTCAAAAAGTGTCTTGACGGTGGACCGACAAGTTGTGCTTGTGATGGCAAGGCTTATGTGATATGCTAAGTAAAGACTATCTACCTTGTATGGAGAAAGGATGATTACCGGAGGTTCTGGGATTGGATTGTCTCGCTTTTAAGCTAGACGTGATGTTGTTGAGAGGTTGTGAATAGGAGTAACTATTCACCTGAGTTGGATCGAGGAAATTTTCGCACAAGTATACTTTGGATTTTGTGCAAGTGTGTAGAGCATCTAGCGCTATCATTTTGGAATTTGGACCATTGGATGATCCTCGGTGTGAGATAGAGGTTTGAACATCTGGATCGGATAATCTGATTTGTGATATTTGGCTAAGGGAATCCAAGAGATTTGTGTTTGAAGAATCTAAGTTTCAGATTCTTAGGATTATTTGAGACCCTGAGGCAAATGGGCCTAGTGGCATGTCGAGCTGTTTTACTTCAGATCTACTGAAGGTGTTTGAAGTGTGTCGACGCTCTGAGCGAGTATTTGAATTCTTCCCCGATGGTGGATGACGTTTCTTTAGAGCTGCATGAAGATTTAACTTCAAGGAGCAGTGGTTGCGGATTGGACTTGTGGAATGTAGGAATTCGGGATTATCACTATTCCTACTACAAGATGCTTTGGAGCAACATCTTGGACGCGATGCATGGTGTAAGAGCTGGAGGCTTCACTGCGAGGGCGATATTCTTATCTCCTCTGGTTATATTGTTTGTTGTTGTTGTTGATCCGTAGTTTCGCGGACGAAACTCCTTTTTAGGAGGGAAGAATGTAGTACACTGAACTTTTGCAAATTGCGGAGTTCTAGTGTGAGAATAGTGGCTTGTACTATTCTGGAGTTTTGGGTTGAGTTTGGTGAGCTTTGAGGTGTTTTCGTGGCTTAAAAAGGGCGAAAACGGACTCCGGAGATCAAATTCTGCATAAAGTGCAGAATTTGTACTGCATTCGGGTACTGGAATTGGCATACCGGAATGCACTGCATTCGGGTACTGGAATTGGCATACCGGAATGCACTGCATTCGGGTACTGGAATTGGCATACCGGAATGCACTGCATACCGGTACTGGAATTGGCATACCGGAATGCACTGCATACCGGTACTGGAATTGGCATACCGGAATGTGATTGCGCAGTTTGCTGGCCGAGGCTCGGATTTTGCAAATTTTGCACAGTATACCGGTATACACATGCGCATATCGGTATACAGTGCTGCAGAATGCATTTTTGTGCAGTTTTGCAATTTTGGCTTTGTGAGGGGCTTTTGGGGATATTGTTACATCTATTTTAACTTACCCCTTCACCCCTCTTTGCTGTTTTGGCTGAGGATGGAGGAGAAGGAGTTGAGGTAGGTCTCCCTCTCTCTCTCTCTAGATTTTTCTCTTCTCCAACCCCTCTAGATCATGTTTTGATCTCTTTTTCCTCTATTTTCTTCATGGAGGAGTGCTCCTAGCCCTTGTGGGGAGCTCGGGATGGAGGAGAGGAACTTGTTTGTGGGCTTAGCTTCAACCTAGCATGCTTGAGCTTGGTTGGAAGCTTGATTTGAGGTTAGTAAACTCTCTTACAACCTCTAATTGTGATTTTTTTGCTTGGATTTAGCATGTAAACCTAGTTTCATGAGAATTAGGGTTTATTTTGGGGTTTCTTGAATGGGAGCCCTTGAGGTGGAATTGATGGGTGTAGAACGTTGTTGTAGGTTGGATTTGATGATCTCTAACCTCAATTTGGACTTAAAACAAGTTTTACTTGCTCAAGGTATTTTTTCACCCTTTTACCTCATAGATTTTGGTGGTTTTCGAAATTGTTCGTTCGAAGCTTTTAACCCCTTGGAAAATTATCTTAGGGTATGAGAAGCTCGGGGGACAACTTCGTTTCGAAGTACTGCGAGGTTTCGACGGGTATCCGGTGGGTTTGACCTCACCGAAATGGGTGAACTCCCCCTATGTCTCCTATCTTGTTATAGGATTAATTAGATGCATAATTATGTTAATTATGGCATGATGATAATTTGTGATTGCATGAGACATGCAAGTTGTTTATGAAAAATGCATATTTCATATAGTGTGGCATTATGAGAATATTATGCATGTTAGGGTATTGGCACTATTAGTGTAATGACGCATTAGGAAATGCTAAGTATACTATGCATGCTAGGGATGAGCATCATTTGAGACACCACTTGAGCGGTGGACTAGTGAACTCTCTTGCATACCAAAGTATGCTCGTATAGAGAAAAGAGGAATTATGGCAAATGCAATATATGTATGTTTGTATAGAGAAAGAGAGGATTTGATATATGCAGGATAAGTTGTTGCACCTCATTTAGGTGGGCAACTTTGACGGGCATCGTTGGCTTTGGCTCGACCTTTTGGTCGTGGATTGATTCCATGTTTAAGACATGAGGAAAGGGATACTATTTGCATTTATTATTATAATTGGTTTAACATGAGTCCATTTGGTTAATTAAACACCTACATGATAGCTCTATACTCTATGTAGTAGAGGTTATTGTAGCTTATGCATGGCGTGATTATGGACCCGTTGGCATCGTAGATTATATTGTTATAGCATCGTAGAATGCATGGATTATAGCATTAGAGTAATGCATGATGTTGGCATTTGTAGAATGCATGGATTATAGCATTAGAGAATGCATGACATATGGCATCGTAGAATGCATGATTTATGGCATTAGAATAATGCATGATTTATGAACTTAGTAAGCAAAGAGATGAACATTTACATGTTAGAGACATGGACATATTGGTAGGGACATACCATCGGACATTGAGAACAACATGATATTGTTGACATTTAGCATATTGGCTATTGAATGTAGTAAACATAAAGTGATATGTTTTGACATAACGTGAAATTAAACTTATGATATTATTATGGTTGATTTGTTGCTTGTTCGCCACTATGCTCGTTTACACATGCTTGTGAGGGTCGCTCCCTACAAGCCGGCACTCCGGAGATGGCCTAGCGACAGTTATTTCGCCCGTGTGTTTGAGAGAGCGCCGAAGCGCCGAAATGGAACCGCCGTGGGTAAGGCTCACCGAAACGTGAGGTGTTGACTACCACGGAGCCATTAGGCACGGCACAAGTGAACATCCCGCTATTGTATTATCTTATGATTACACAGTTATGGTGTATGCAAGGTGAATATTCATATGGTAAAAGGTTATTTTAACCGTAAATGTGACATTTGACACCCTAATCAATTAATGCATTACATGTAGTGTATGGACATAGTATAGGGTGGTGACATTGTGGCATTACATGTAGAGAGGTATTGACATGACTTGGCACACTAGTGATTAGTGAACATAACGTGTTTATAGTTTGGAGACAAGTCATACATGAAATAGTTAAACTTGACATATAGCGAGTTTATGACATTAGGACATATGTAATTGATCATGGCATTAATTTGACATGCATGTAAACCATGAAATTAATTGTCGAGCATATGACAATAGAGCATGTTCATGTTCATGTAGATGGTTTAGTCATTGGAGGCATGATAGTTGTAGAACTATCTGTTAGCATTTAATATTTTTTATGCTTTATGTTTCAGTTTAAACTATCTTGCCTCAGTTGATGTAGTACTCGGGAATTTTCATGAATTAGGGTTTCTGGACTTGGCAGGATTCGGGCGCCCGGAAGAAAGGTTGTGGACGCCCGAATGTTCCGGACCCCGTTGCACTTTGTGGATGATCCGGTTGTGGCCGACGGAGATCGGATCTGGATGCATGAACCGGACGCCCAGATTATGGATCCGGTTTGAGTTGTGACGTGGAGGGCCACGTGTCGCGACGTAGGACACGTGTCGATCGCCGGAGACACGCCGCCCCACCGCCTGCTGACTGCCGACCGACCGCTTGAGCACACGATGACACCTGTACGGCAGGATTTCCGGACGCCCGGAAGTTGGGAAGTGGGCGCCCGAAAGTGGGATTTTGGGAGCCTATAAATAGGCGAGTCCCTGATGGTTTTTGGTGCATTTCCACTCCGAGATCCCTGTTTCTAGAGAGAGAAAGTTGGTTTAGGGCCATGTGTTGGCATAGTTTGTAACCCTGCTTGCTCTCCTCTACTCTGCTGATCTGATCTGGTGCTGAGCCGTTATTCTGCTGGAGATAGCAGTTTCCTTGGAGGTTTTGACAGATCGGGGTGCTGCCGGAGTGCGTTATCTGGAGGGTTGGATCTGAGGATACTGTTCTTTCCCCACCGTGGTTGGATTAGCTTTTCAGGTGGGTTGATGTTTGCCAGATTCAGTGGACTTCCTCCTACGTGTTTTATCTCATGTTAGCATAATATGATATGATGTTGTTTGGATTATGTTAGCATGATTGGATTATGATATGTGGATGTTGGATTATGATATTGGGATTATGTTAGTATGCCATGCTAAGATTATGTTAGAGATGCCATGTTAGGGTGAGACTGATCTATAGACTGCATGGGCATGTTATGATCTTAGATGTGCTAATGATATGTACATGAGCATGCATTTCCTTGTATCCTTGTTGCATAATTGGACCTACACCTATTCTGTTGATTCCTTGTACCAGTTGTTGTACATGTAGTGTAGGTGATCATGTTGTGGCTCGTGCTATGTTATTATACCTCCTCTTTATGGTAGAGTTGAGAGCCTCCTCTTTGTGATAGAGTTGAGATTGATTGTGAGCACTGGAGCATTGATTGTGCCGAGGGCACGTGGTTCTTTGTGAGAGCATTGATTGGGTCACACTTGTTGATTATCCTTTGTGGTGCCGAGGGCACAGTGGATTGGGTCTTACTTGTTGACTATCCTTTGAGGTGCCGAGGGCACATGATCCTTTGTTGACCCAGTCGTGTCGATCATATACCTGCGGGTGCTTGGCGTATACTATGGTTGTACTTTGCTCGGTTGGGTCGCTCCCACGAGTACCACTCTAGAGTTGGCATGTTCCGTACACAGGATTGTACGAGGAACTAGTGACAGATGGTGTTATTGTCCTAGTTGGGCTCCCTATTGTGTTGAGCAGCTCCCTATTGTGTTGAGCGGGATCAGGCCGCAGGTATCGTGTTGTATGGTATGGTATGGTATTGTGAGGTATTGTATGGCGAGAGCTAGGTACAGATGGGGTTCCTGTACTAGCTGGTTCGCAGGTATTGTATTGTGTATGATAGTCCTCATTTGGTATATTCAGTTCATTGGTATTCATACTGACAGTTGAGCTTTGTGCATAGTAGTGGTAGTATATCTCCTACTCTTTTATTGCTCTATTCATATCTCTTGAGATTGAGGACTTAGTGGGCAGACCGCTGAGGCTGGTGGCGGTACCCACTGAGGACTACTTGATTGATAGTAGTTCTCACACCCATTGGTGACATCTTTTTGCAGAGTCTTCTTCCCCAGTCGTGCATACTGAGCGTGGAAAGGAGACCGTCGGGTAGAGCTATTCCCCGGATATTTGGCTAGAGGTATACCCATTTTGGATAGATGGTTGAGTCTGTACATACTGTGTGATATTGATATCAGTCTGTATATGATAGTTTTATATGAGAGTTATGGATGATGTATGTACAGTGATCTTTTGATATATTATATAGCAGCTCTGTTGATACCTTTAGCTCTGTGTGTTTGATTGTGGATGTTGTTTCGCTTCGTATACATGGTAGAGATACTGTGTATGCGGCGGATCTGGTCATGCGCCTGGGAAGAGGTAACCCGGGGCGTGACAGTTGACCTAGCGGTGTAATTCGCCACTCTCGGCGGCTTACCCACTGGGAACTATTGAATAATAGTTCTCATCCCCCTGGGGTTTGTTGTTTTTATTTCAGAGCCTTCCGCAGCAGGAGAGGCTTAGGATCGCGGCGAGGGGTTAGCAGCTAGCTAGAGCCTCTACGGTGTTGTCGTTGTAGGCATACCATGTTGTCCTTTCATTGTATTTTATATGAAAGGTGTATAGATGTTTGGTTGATCTATTGTTGTTAAGATGTATAAATTCTTGTATATCTTGAGATTTTAGTTATGTGGATTTTGTTTTAGATGTAGAACTATGTTCTCGCTCTGATTACCTTGTTAGGATGTATTCTTTATCCTTCTTGATGGTTGTTAGCATAGACGCCTTGTGTACATTGTGTTGTTTGAGGTACACGGCGGGTCTGTGCACGTGCCTGGTAGGCTCCCACGAGGGCCCGGGGCGTGACAGTCGCCTTCTTGGGCCATGTGATATCGGAAAGTGGAGTATCTGTAGACCTGAAAAAAGTAGAGACAATAAATGATTGGCTCCAACTGACCAATGTCGCTGAGGTACGTATTTTTCTCGGTCTTATAGGGTATTATCGGTGGTGCGTGAAGGAATTCTTAAAGATCTCTGGTCCGCTAACGTGCCTTACCTACAAGGGAACCAAGTTCATATGGAGCGATGATTGCAATCAAAGCTTCAAAGAGTTGAAAGAGAGATTGACCACAGCTCCAGTTCTTGCCTTGCCAATTGCGATGGAGGACTTTGTGGTGTATACCGATGCGTCGCAGCATGGTCTTGAGTGTGTGCTGATGCAGCGCGGGTAGGTCATAGCATATGCCTCCCGTTAGTTAAAGAACTATGAGTAAAATTACTCTACCTATGACTTGGAGCTAGTGGCGGTGGTCTTCGCACTCAAGTTATGGAGACACTATTTGTATGGAGAACGTTGCGAGGTTTATACGGATCATAAGAGTTTGAAGTTTTTATTCACTCAAAAGGAATTGAACCTGGGGCAAAAGAGGTAGTTGGAATTGTTGAAAGACTATGATCTAACCATCTTGTACCACTCGGGCAAGGCAAATGTAGCACTCGGAATTTCGGTGCGTCGTAGCGAACTTTGCTAAATTTGTTAAAGTTCGATGGAAGCCGATAATGGCTGGTGTGGAATTGGGTTCCGAAGGTTTCGAAACATTGTGGGTGCGAGTGGAAACCCGAAAATTGAAAAATTATGAAAAAGGGACCAAGAGGAGCAAAACTGCTCACGGGGTCCGTGTAAGATAGGGGGTGCCCTAGGATCTATCTAGATACTATCAATCACCTAGAGGGGGGTGAATAGGTGTATAAACAAAAATCACAAATCTCAATGCGATAAAGTAATGCGGAAAATAAAATCAGCACACCGAGATTTACGTGGGAAACTCCACTTTGGAGAAAAACCCACGGGACCAACACGCGAAAAACAATCCACTAAGATTAAAGAATTACAAGGTGATTACCGACTCCACGGACTTAACCTCTCCTTCGTCTTCAGCGGATCTCGCGTACCAACGGCTGCCCACGCCTTACGTTCGAATCCACGAACGCCACGCCTCGAATCCACGAGACGCCTCGCTTCGAATCCACGAAGCCTTCACGATCCGAATCCACGAACCGTCTTTGACACGTCGAATCCACGACGCCAATGGGAACAGGAACTCAGGTTTATACTGGTGATTCCTTGCTTAGAATTTCATTAAGAACCAGAAGAAAAAGTTCTAAGCAAGAAGGAGATCAATTCGACATATGAAATAGAAATTAAAACTATCTCGAATTGACCTCGGAGGCTATTTTGTGGGAAAAAGGTTTAGAACGAAAATCCTAGCCTTTAGGGTTTCTCTCTCACGAATTCTGAGTTGTTCAATGTCAAAGAGAACCCCCATAGGTTATTTATAGGTGTTGGAATCAAATAGAGTCGGATTAAGACGAAACATACCAAATCTGGCACTGTTTACCGGTATACATATGCAGATACCGGAATGCCATGACGGAATCAGAAACTCACGCAGAGGCATTCCGGTACTTATCACTTCAGTACCGGTATACTTTTAATCAGTACCGGTACTAAATGCACATACCGGTATACAGTTCAAAAACCAGTTTTTTACATTCTGTTTTGAGGAACTTCAAATTGGATTCCGGAATACACTTGTAAAAATTAATTTTTTCAAAACAGAAAAACTTTAAACTCCGGAATTCAAATAAAAGAGTTTTAACAAAGAATCTAAAGTTCCTAAAAAACTCATTTAATCCGATTTTAAACATACACATGATTCCAATACCATAATTAACTATGAATCACCATATAAATAATAAAACATACCTTCACGTCGGGATTCAACATGTGAGTCGATGATTCTCTTTGCTTGAAGTCTCGGATTCTTCAACATGAACAAGTAGCACTCGACCTTCAAGACTCCGACTCAACAACTCACGAAATACGCCAATACAAAATTCGTAACAATCTCCCCCTTTGGCAATTTCGTGACAAAACCTAAAATACAAGTTCTACCCGAACCAAAATAAAAGAAATTCATTGCCATCACCAAAACAATGAACTTCACGCTTGTATGATCCAAAACATAAAACCAAAAATTACAAATGGTTCAACCTCCTAAGACAAACTCTATGACTTAGGACTTGGAGTCTTGAAGTCTTAAAAGAAATCCTGCAAAAACAACTTCAGACACACATAGGTAGAAACAAGCAAGTTAAGTTAGTAAAATTTTAAAAACTCAAACTCTCCCCCTTTGTATGACACACTGTTAAAAACTCAAACCCTCCCCCTTTGTATGACACACTGTTTTTCATCTTCATCTCTCCCCCTCTATATGGTTCTCTCCCCCTTAGTATGATTCTCTCCCCCTCTATATGGTTCTCTCCCCCTTAGTATGAATCTCTCCCCCTTTTTGTCAAAAATTGCCAATCAAAAAATAGAAAGAGATAACAATGAAAACAACTAAGCAAGTAGAGTTAGTCCATTGTGACAAGTCCAAAATAGAGAGAAAATATCAAAAGCAAGCAGATAACTAAGACAAACATAGACTAATGACACGGAAAAGTGAAAACAAGGTAAGCAGTAGAAAACATCACTCTCCGTCGTCACTGTCGTCATCACCATTGTCGTCTTCTTCACCTTCAGTGCCCGGAAGGTGCTGCTCAAAAGAGGAAGGAGCAGGTGGATGTGAAGTACTTGGACCTGCACCACCGGCAATGTCATCATGGCAACAACCAAAGAATGTCCAGAATTTTCTTCACGCCGTCCTCCTAATTCTTAAGTCTGTCTTCTAGTGCTCGGAAGCCCTGCTCAACCCTCTTCTTGAAAGACCGTACTTCATGATGAAGAGATACCTCGGGAGCTGCTCCCCCTGAACTAGATGACCCACCACGCTCAGCAGGACGGGGCGCGGTACTTGGAGTAGTCGTATAATATCCTTTAACTTGTTGAAACGTCTTCAAAGTACTGACGGACTTAGCCAAGGTAACTCCATCAATAGGTCCTAAGCCATAGTCATACTTGTTGCAAGACGTATCTACTCCATGTGCTTCCAGAATACGAGTGATCAAGATAGGAAACGGAAGAAGCTCACGACGTCCGGAAGCATGAATCACATTCGCCATTCGCTGCCACATCAGAAACAGGATGTTGATGTTGAGGCCATATGCTTGCTCCGGATGACCAAGTAAATATAGCAGCACCAACCTATCCCACCGGATGCATTTTGTACCAACAGTTGGCACAATGTTGTAGCAGACAATCAGAGAAAGAATGTGATACTCTGGCTTTAATTCCCTTGATTCCACAAACAACCTGTTTGTATATGTGCCCGGTTTGCAAAGAGCATCTGTCATGATTTCCCAATGTGATGCCGGCTGTACATGCCCTTGTGTATACGGTAAACCCGTGGTACTCACATTTAAACCAAAAATCTCACCAACTGTGTGAGGAGTGACCACCACGCGAATGCCTCGGACCAAAGTCTCAAACTGATAATTCCCTGTCTCAGAGTCTTCATGCGTAACGTGCCCGTGCAGATAAAATTCTCGAATCAATTCCACGCAAAAAAGGGCACGAGCAGGGATGCGACCGACAGGTTCGATCGGAGCTCGTAGAAGTAGGCGAGCGAAGTCTGGAACTTCACGTGACAACTCACTGATATTCACATGGCGCTCTGCGTGACATGCCTTGCCTGCATAAGCCATTTGTCGTTTGGAGGAAAAACAACTTCTTCAGCTTCTGCAGCTCGTTTTGTACGACGCTCCGCTGAACTTGGTTCGCGTATAACCGGACCACCGGTGCTCCGAAGAGGTGGAGAATGAGCTCTCCCCCTACGAGTGGAACCCTCAGGAGCTTTTCCCTTGCCGCGATCAGTTTGCTCTTCCGGAGCATATTCCGAACCCTCCGATTCGGTGCTTGAAGTGTCTTCCTCAAGACGTGTCCTTTTGGTGACACGTTTCTTGCCACGACCACGACCACGACCACGGCTTCCACCGGCAGCCATTAGCATCACGATAACAAGAACGATGGAAAAAGTCATTTTTCCTATGCAACAAAGCACACAAAAATGAAGCTCAAGATAAAAATATTATTTAACTTCTAATGAGCTTACTAATCATCAAGACATGCAACAAAACATCATATCCATGAGTTTCATGAGGTTTATTTCATCAACAAAGATAATCTAGCAAAAAAAACCTAAAAATACCCCAAAAACATACTTTAGAACATAGATCTAAGATAAATAACATGTTATTCTCGGATCTAAGTGTATTAGAGCAAAGCTTGCATGTATCTAAACTCATTTCAAGCATAAACCCTCAAGAAATTTCAGTAAAAACAGAGATCAATCTTCAACCCAACAAAAAAACGATGTAAAAACATTTAAAAACTAGGGTTTCAAGAATGAGATGATAAACTTACAAATCCAAGGTGAAAAATCACAGATCTGGAGGAGAATCACGGTTGAAAGGCTCTTAGAGAGAGAAAGAGAGAGTTTGAAAAAGATTTGGTGAGTTTTCAAAATAATATACCGGAATATAAAAACAATTCCGCAGGGCGCATACCGGTATGCGATACCGTATATCGATATCCAATGTAAAATTTTTAAAAAATAGTTCTCGGGTTGGAAAAACAGAAAACCATTGTATATCGGTATTCCTTATCAGTACCGGTATACAGAGAGAAAAACACTGTTTATGCCCTTTTTCATGAAAAATTCACATATAGAATATTCATCCCTTGATAATTTCACGAAAATTAAACATTTTAACCCAAAATTATCACGATGCAAATACAATAGTGTAAAATTTCATTAATCATATATAGAACAAAATTAAGTCATCACAAATAGTCTAAAGACTTAATATCTATCAAGATGTAACCGGTTTATGAAAATGACTTAAGAAATTCATCAAAGAGACAATTGCTTGTCGCACAAACGTTCAAATTTTGAGATAAACTTTAATCACAAGGGGGTGGCTCTTTGAGCATCTTACTTGTATGAGGACCACCTTATAGCTCCAAAAAAAAATGTAAACAAGTTTCCATTGCAAGCTTTTGCATATATATATATATATATATATATATATATATATATATTTTCGGATATGTAATTCAATTCATGTGGTAGTTGCACACACTAACCGGACGACCGGGGTGGTAGCTCTTTCCTCCATGTGGTGGTAGTTTTCACACTCCTTTAAAGGATGTAACTCTTTCCACATCTTACAAGTATATTAGCAATATTTATATTATAATACTCCCCCTTACATTAGCAATCTCTTAGTTGAAAGTACATGTGACAAATTAGAGTCTGTAAGAGAATGACTATCCATCAAATTCAACACACACAACCGAGATAGATTAAGTTTCTAGAGATTATACATGATTACCCAAATTTGATGAATATAATATTATGAAATCTCACAATGTAGTATTTCCAAAGATAATAAAGATGGAGTAAAATCGATAATTAACGTGAGATTAAAAGAGAGTGAATGAATGTGAATCAATTAGCTTCATGGCACTAATTAATGTAGAAAGAAAACGCAAGTCGACACAATCTTAAAGCATTAAAATAACAAAAGCAAGTATCGAAAAGCAATGATCGAGTAAGATATGCAATAAATATTGATCAATGCAATATTTCAAACATATTAATGCTTAAGACAAGGAAAGATATCACCTTTCGGAATCCAAACTTGTAGGATTCTCAGTTGACTTGGTTTAGTAGAATTGACCCCAATTTTCTTCGGCTTTGGTTCAACCCTTGGTCTCCACTTTGAATTTTTCTTTTGTTGTGGCTTAGACATTAGGTTGATCTTCGCATTTTGACCCGTTTGAATTTGATTTTGATTCCTCGGGAGTTGTCGGATTGTTGATGATGCCATTTTCTTTCCACTTCTAGGACAAAACCTTTTGATGTGTCCTTTAATACCACATTCATGGCATACATTCTCCTTTAGTTTGGATGGAGTTTTAGATGCTGAAATTCCACTCTTCTTAACATGAGTTCTTTCATATCCGACTCCAATTTTGTCCGTTTGACCAAGTCCTAGCATGTTATCAAGCTTCTTTGATCCGGAGGAGAATTTTTGAATATCGGATTTAAGTTGATGGACTTGTTTGGTCAAAACTTGGTTGGAAGCAAAAATTTCCTTGTATTGTAGTTCGAGAAACCCAACCTTTTCTTGATTCGTTTTGATCGATACCTTCGCTTGGTCTAGCTTCTCTTGGAGGATCTTATTGTTAGTCAACATATGTTCCCTTTCCTCCGCAAGAGCTTTAGATGACTCTTTCAATTTATTATTTTCTCCTTCAAGCTCAAGTAAACGTCTTCTTAGCTTCTTGTTAAGTTTAGCCATCTTTTTCGATTCCACAAATAATTGATTATAGGCTTCGGCCAAACTTTCATCACCCGACTCCCCCTCACTTGTGCCATTGTCGCTCGATGTATCTTGCACAGAAGAAGAGTCAAAGGGGTTAGAAATAATAGATGATAAACAAAAAGTAGAGGGAGAAGGAGAAACATGTGAAGAAAATGCAATCGCATCATTGGTTTCTTTTTCATTAGAACTCGAGTCATTTGAGGTAGAATCATCCCAAGTTTTAGCTTGTAAGGCCTTCTTATCATAGGATTTCTTCGAGGGACAATCCGTGGCGATATGACCATAGCCTCGGCATTTGTAGCACCGGATTTCTCCCTCAAACTCATCATTTTCCTTAGACGATTTTCCAAGCTTCTTCTCTTTAGAGAATTTGGAATGTGAAGATCCGTTAGAAGAAGGCTTTCGATTGGAGGATGAAGCTTGAATGTTGTGGTTCTTCCTAAACTTCCGACGAAACTTTTTAGTAAGAAGTGCCAGTTGACGTTCAAAGTTTTCAAGAGAGACTTCATCGTCAGATTCGGTATCCTCGTCTTCCTCCTTTGTTGAATTAAGTGCAACACCTGTACTTTTAGAGAAAGACTTGGAAGAAGATTGATTAGTGGGAAAAGTCATTTCATAAGTTTGTAAAGCACCTACTAATTCATCAACTTTCATATCATCCGGATGATTGATCGTTTCAATAGCCGCGACTTTCGCCCTAAAGCGCTCCGGAAGTGTTCGAAGGATTTTTCTAACGACTTTAGATTCGGGAATCTTCTCTCCCAAGTTAGCACATGTATTAATGATATCTTGGAGTCTAGTAAAATAATAAGTAAAAGATTCATGCTCCTCCATTCGAATAGAATCGAATTGACTCGTAAGCATCTGGAGCTTTTGAACTTTTACTAGACTTGTACCCTCATGTGTAACTTGTAGGGTATCCCAAATCTCTTTTGCCGTTTCACACGCCGAGACGCGTGAAAACTCAGTTTGAGTTAGGGCATTAAATAAAGCATTTATTCCCTTACTATTAAAAGAGGATAAATCAATTTCATCCTTCGACCACTTATTCCGTGGCTTAGGTACAGTCGCGTTATTAACCACTTCGGTTGGATGTTTCCATCCAAGTTCAATGGTTTGCCATACTCGCTCATCAATTGCGATGAGGAAGGCTCTCATCCGGACTTTCCAATAGGCGTAGTTGGTTCCATCAAATAAAGGTGGCCTAAATATATTACCTCCTTCACCCATTATGAAAGATATGGCCTAGATCCCGCTCTGATACCAATTGTAAGATAGGGGGTGCCCTAGGATCTATCTAGATACTATCAATCACCTAGAGGGGTGTGAATAGGTGTATATAACAAAAATCACAAATCTCAATGCGATAAAGTAATGCGGAAAATAAAATCAGCACACCGAGATTTACGTGGGAAACTCCACTTTGGAGAAAAACCCACGGGACCAACACGCGAAAAACAATCCACTAAGATTAAAGAATTACAAGGTGATTACCGACTCCACGGACTTAACCTCTCCTTCGTCTTCAACGGATCTCGCGTACCAACGGCTGCCCACGCCTTACGTTCGAATCCACGAACGCCACGCCTCGAATCCACGAGACGCCTCGCTTCGAATCCACGAAGCCTTCACGATCCGAATCCACGAACCGTCTTTGACACGTCGAATCCACGACGCCAATGGGAACAGGAACTCAGGTTTATACTGGTGATTCCTTGCTTAGAATTTCATTAAGAACCAGAAGAAAAAGTTCTAAGCAAGAAGGAGATCAATTCGACATATGAAATAGAAATTAAAACTATCTCGAATTGACCTCGGAGGCTATTTTGTGGGAAAAAGGTTTAGAACGAAAATCCTAGCCTTTAGGGTTTCTCTCTCACGAATTCTGAGTTGTTCAATGTCAAAGAGAACCCCCATAGGTTATTTATAGGTGTTGGAATCAAATAGAGTCGGATTAAGACGAAACATACCAAATCTGGCACTGTATACCGGTATACATATGCAGATACCGGAATGCCATGACGGAATCAGAAACTCACGCAGAGGCATTCCGGTACTTATCACTTCAGTACCGGTATACTTTTAATCAGTACCGGTACTAAATGCACATACCGGTATACAGTTCAAAAACCAGTTTTTTACATTCTGTTTTGAGGAACTTCAAATTGGATTCCGGAATACACTTGTAAAAATTGATTTTTTCAAAACAGAAAAACTTTAAACTCCGGAATTCAAATAAAAGAGTTTTAACAAAGAATCTAAAGTTCCTAAAAAACTCATTTAATCCGATTTTAAACATACACATGATTCCAATACCATAATTAACTATGAATCACCATATAAATAATAAAACATACCTTCACGTCGGGATTCAACATGTGAGTCGATGATTCTCTTTGCTTGAAGTCTCGGATTCTTCAACATGAACAAGTAGCACTCGACCTTCAAGACTCCGACTCAACAACTCACGAAATACGCCAATACAAAATTCGTAACAGTCCGGACCCTGGAAGCTGGGGTCCGGACAATGAAGTCCGCGGGCAGCTACGGTCCGGACCCGGATGTCACGGTCCGGACCCGAGCTGGCTTCCGAGTTGGGGTGCGTACGGGTTCCGGACCCGGACACCAAGGTCCGGACCCGGCCTGCGCGGTGGACTGTCACCTGTGCGGGGTCCGGACCCCACTTGCAAGGTCCAGACCCGGCTGAGGCAAAATGCCCAGTGAGGGGTATTTTAGTAATTTCATGGTGGAGGGCTATGTATAGGGGCTGAGGTATCTCTCTCCTCATTACTCCTCCACTCTCCTCACATTCCCTCTCCCTCTCCCTCACTTTCTCTCTCTAGAGATCTCTCCAAAGTTTGGAGAAGTGTAGGATTTGACCTTGGGAAAAGCTTCTAAGGTGGATTTGGAGCTTCTTGGTGCAAGAAGAAGCTTGGGAGCTAGGGCTTTGAGGTGAGATCTTGTGATTTGGGGTTTAAACCTTGGATTTAATCCTTTAAGATGAGGTTTTTGAAAACCCTAAGCAATCTCAACCACAAATGGTGAAAGATTGGCCATGAAATCTAGGATTTGGCTTGCATGCATGCAAACCCTAGGTAGATTTGGGGCTTTTGTCATGGGAGGTTCTAAAAATATTTGAACCTTCGGAAATTGCAATTGAGGCAAGGGAAATCATGTTAGAACACTTGATTTCATGTATTGAGTTGATTATAGGGTTCGTAATGAGTAACGAACCATTTTCTTGTAGAAGCTTGGGTTGAAGCAAGAACTCAAGGCTTGGAGACCTAGGAGCTCAAAGAATACAAGAATTTGGAAGCTCTTAAGGTGGGTTTGTGTTTACCGAAGTGATTAGGTCACTTCCATGTCTAGGGTAAATATCCATTTAAAGATAAATGGTATGTATGGTGAACCCTAGGACTTGCATGTTGGCAAAGATGAAAATCATGATAGGTAGAGCCATGAGCTCCTATTGCATGTTATAGAATTCAAGTATATTTATATTATCTATACTTGTTGCATGGTTGCATGTATGATTGGAACCTAGTGTTATTGAACATAGGTTGGACATGAGAATGGAACCTAGTGTTATTGAACATAGGTTGGACATGAGAATGGAACCTAGCGTTATGGAACCTAGGTTGAGAATGAGAAAGTAAACCTAATGTCATTGAACATAGGTGAGACTTAGTGACTTGAACCTAGGGTCATGAGACTTAGGTTGGCAAGTGTAAAATGTTGAGATGGGATGTGCGACGATTTTGCTATCCCGGGTATGCGACGATTTCGCTACCCATGCCATGAGTTGGCGGTGTTGGAATGGGATGTGCGACGAGTTTGCTATCCCGGGTATGCGACGATTTCGCTACCCGTGCCATGAGTTGGCAGTGTTGAGACGGGATGTGCGACGAGGTTGCTATCCCGGGTATGAGACGAGTTCGCTACCTGTGCCATGTGATGGCAGTGTTGAAATGGGATGTGCAACGAGGTTGCTATCCCGGGTATGCGACGAGTTCGCTACTTGTGCCATGTGATGGCTGTGTTGAGATGGGATATGCGACGATTTTGCTATCCCGGGTATGCGACGATTTCGCTACCCGAACTCGGAGGTGACAATTTCACTCCTTGGATGTTGGAACAATTATGGTGAGACGGCGATTCCGAAACCATAAGTAAATGACAAGTAGTTGAACTTGGTCAATGTGAAATATATGATGAACCTAGGAGAGAATGAAAATTTACATTTCATTTGTTTGCATCCTTTGTGTTGATTTACAAGCATGTAAATATTTCTTGCATAGTTATTTGTGATCTAACTTATGCGTATGGTGTTTCTTTGGACCTGGTGTGGGTCGAGCTTCTCTCTTGGGTGGCTTTACCCACTGGGAACTATGTTTATAGTTCTCACCCCACGTTTTTCAGGTCCTTCCGCGAGTGAGGCGGCGGAGCGAGGCAAGGGTTTGGCTCTCTAGATAGCGGCCCTTCCATTTTGGTGATACATAGAGTTGTACCCCTAGTCTTTGACATTGATAGTATAGGGGTTTTCATTACATGTATGTAACTCGTATATTCCATAGTTTTGGAACATGATGTATGGAATGAAAATGAAAGAAAAGAAAAATTTGGGCATGTATAAATGTGCAATGTGATGTAATAGAAGTAGAACTTCTTTATGTTGATGCTTTCCTTGTGCAACTCTTGTACTCCGTTCCTAGTTGGAACATCGTGGATATGCTTGTGTTGTGACGCCTTGGGCGGTAGAAGAGACTCTATCCGTTCGGCGGGTCTAGGGCACGCGCTCGTGCGGTTTGTCCTTCCACCTAGTTGGTGTTAAGGCACGGCGAGGCGTGACAGACTGATGTGGTATCAGAGCATAGAAACGGTCTAGGTGGACCTAAGAAACCCTAGGATGGAAAAGACCCTAGGAGTGTAGGCTCGTGAGTGACGAGATCTTTGATTGTGGCGAAAGATAAGTGATTGGGTTATGTCCTTATACCTCTAGTTGGAAATAGAGGTAGATTCGAGGTGTGTCTTATTCTTCACCAAGTGTGTTCGTGTTGGCGGCCGACAACATGAAACCAAGTGAGGGGAATAAGGACCCTTGTGTGACTTTCGCCTAGATTGGGTTCACGTTATTTTTCGTGAAATGTTGTGTCGCAAACGACTTTGAATGTCACGAAATGACCAAAGTCGTTGTGTTTTCAGGAGATAATGGTACGTGGACGGCCTCCTACGAGGGCTGGGCTCGGAGGATCGAGCGCGGCTCCCGAACAACTCGGGGAGGGCGAGAACTCGGGTCTTCGTGATCAGTTGACCGAGTTGATGGGCGTGGTTCGGCGGCAGGCCGAAGCCATGCAGCGACAGGAGGAGCAAATTAAAAAGCTCCAGGACGAGATGGCGCAGCAAGCGGCTGCGGTTAGGGAGGAGAGAACGGGAGCGCCTCCGGCCTTTGCTTCGGCACCGGCCGAGGAGGTGACACCGGCGCCGGCTGTGGCGCCACCGGCAACACCGATTGTAGCCGGTGGGTCGGGTGCTCCTATGCCCGACTCCGCGATGGAGGATGCGGAGCGAGAGCGCGCACTTGCGGCTCTCATGAGGTTTAAGAAGTTCAACCCGCCTATCTTCAACGGGGAGAACGTGGATCCATGGGATGTGGAGACATGGATCGATGCTATTGAGACGCTCTTCGAGGATCTATATACCTTGGAGAGGGACAAGGTGCACCTCGCCGCTCATTGTTTAGAGCGATCGGTGAAGGTGTGGTGGAAGGGAGTCCGGCGTGATCGACTCCCTAGCCTTCCGCCACCGACCTGGGAGGAGTTTCGGGGTATGGTGTTCGCCGCCTACTTCCCCGATAGTGAGAAAAGAAAACTTCAAGAAAGGTTTCGGAAGTTGAAGCAAGGGAACCGCACCGTGCATGAGTACGAGAGGGAGTTCTCGTACATCATTAATTGCGTACCGCACGTTGTCCGCGGAGAGTTGGACAAGGTCGATTGCTTCGTGCGCGGGCTTCGACCGGAGATCTTTCGGGCGGTTCACGCCCTCAAGCTACAGACCTTTGCGGAGGTCTTGGACCGTGCTCTTTGGGTGGAGCACGGGAATGCATGTGCGCGCGAGGAGCGCGAGTCTTGGGAAAGAGAGAAGGAAAAGGATAAAGAAAAGGGAAAGAAACGACCGGCGGGTGGCTCGGGTGGGCAATTTAGCTCTAAGCGGCCCCCGAAGCACTCGCAGTCGGAGAATCAGTCGCGAGGGTCCCGGCGGAATCGACCCTCGACTCGGTGCCCGATTTGTAGCGGCCCCCACAACCCTCAACAGTGTGATTACCGTGAGGGCCGGTGCTACAAGTGCGGACAGCCGGGACATATGCGGTACAATTGTCCGATGGATGATGGCCGGGCACCGTCGTCGGCATCGGCATTTGCATCGCCGAGACAGCTTGCGGGCATCCCACCGGCGGCAATGTCGGCTGGCCGTACACAGCCACCGAGACCAGCCGAGGGCCAGCGACCAGCACGCAGTGGACGGTTGTTCGCCTCGCAGGTGGATGAGCCTTCTTCCCAGGAGGATGTCGTGGCAGGTAGGTATTGTTAATTATGTTACGGATTTTATATTGGCATATTTCGTGAAGTGAGTCGGAGTCTTGAAGGTTCAAAGAAGAAAAGACGAAGATTGAAGACTCGAAGACTCAACGTATTTGTCACGCCCCGGCACCACCACTTTGGTCGGATTCGGGCGCGCCAACAGACCGCCGAACGGACAGATTTTTTCCCCTGTACGTCCAAGGCGTTGCAATCAATACAATTCAATTCGCGAGGTTCCAAACAGGAACAGAATTCATACACAGATTGCATAAGGAAGGTATCGAAAACATAAAACAACTACGCTATTACAAGCATTAACATTACATGTTACATTCTTTCCAAATACAATCAATTTGTTACATTTCGTTCATTCTTTTCTTTTCTATACCCTTAAGCTATGCTGACCCAGGTACATCTATCTCTGGTCACAAGTGGTAGGGCGCTATCTATCGAGCTAAACGCCCTTTCCTTCGCGCCTTTTTTTCTTTGTGTTGCCGCGCCGCTCACGTGTGGACCAGAAAAACAGTGGGATGAGAACTATATACATAGTTCCCAGTGGGTACGGCCACCCAAGGGAAGAGCCTTCGACCCACCAGGTCCAAAGGAGGCAACATAAGCAGGTTAGTCCAATATACTAAACATATATCATGTGCAAGTAATAAAATCATCCATGCTTATGCCTCAACTAAATGCCAATATGAAATCCCATGCAAGTAGATCTATCATTAGAAACACCCACGGGACCAACACGCGAAAATAATCCACTAAGAATAACGAATTACAAGGAGAATAACCACCTCCACGGACTCACAACTCAACCTCTCCTTAAACTCCCTGCGTAACACGCGCACCAACGGGTTGTCCACGCCCCATACGTCCGAATCCACGGACTGCCACGTCCCGAATCCACGAGACGTTCCGCTTCCGAATCCACGAACCGTCACGATTCGAATCCTCAAACGCCCTTATCACGCCGAATCCATGACGCGATCGGAAAACGAACACACAGGGTTATGATGGTGATTTCCTTGCATATAGTATCATTAAAAACCAGAGTAAGAAGCTCTAAGCAAGATGAAGATCAAATCGACATAATTGAATAGAAATTGAAGTATCTCGAATTGATCTAAAAGTCTATTTTGATGGAAAAATATTGGGAACGAAAAACATAGCATCTAGATTGCTCCCAATTGTGAATTCTGAGTGCTTCAAACCGTCCTAGAGAAACCCTAACATATTTATTTATTAGGCTTTAGAAATCAAATTGAGTCATTAGATCAAACATACCATATCTGGACACTGCGTACCGGTACACGAACAGAGGTACCGAAATGCAATGACGGAATCAGAAAATTACGCATGTTGCATTCCGGTACTAATTAAATCAGTACCGGAACTAATTGAATCAGTACCGGTACTAAAGTGAGATACCGGTTGTAATACTTGGCATTTTGAGACGTTACTGGGCTTGGGACATTTCGGGCGCCCGAATCTGAGGAAGTGGACGCCCGAATGTTTCGGAGCCGATGGATTATTTTGGATGGATCCGGATGTCTTTCGTACTTTGGGATTCTAGGGGGACGCATGTTTCGGACGCCCGGATCGTGTATCCGAATGAGTGTGACGTGGACATAACACGTGTCGTGTTGCAGACACATGTCGACCGCCGGAGGAGCGCCCGCCCCACCGCTTGCCGACCACAGCTGAGCCGCCTGCCCGTCAGCTGACCACCTGGCATAGGGGCGATTTTCCGGACGCCCGGAAGAGGAATTCGAGCGCCCGAATGTGGAACTTTGAGGCCCCCCTATAAATAGGTGAGCCCCCTGATCGTTTTGAAGCCATTTCCACTTGGTGTACCACCCTTCTAAGAGAGAAAGCTAGAGTAAGGGCCATGTGTTGCATTAATGATGATCAAGCTTGTTCTCTTCTACTGTGGTGTTCTGATCTGGTTCTGATAATTGTTCTGTTGGAGGTACAGTCTTTTTCGGTGGTATATTTCGATTGGAGTACTGCTGAGCCTTGGTATAAATTCTGGAGGGGTTTTGGATCTGAGATTGTAGTTGATTTCCACCGTGGTTGGCTTAGCATTTTGAGGTGGGTGATGTTTTGCCATTCAGTGGATTTCCTCCTATGTGCTTTATTCTCATTTAGCATGACATGATTATTGGCTGAGATTATGTTATGCGTGCTTGGAGAGTAGAGTAGTTGTGGTTTGCATGATTATTGAGACGACCTAGTTGGTCGGTGGTGATCGCCTGTTGTTCCGAGCGATCCTCGTTGTGGTTATCAGTTGCTTCACGGCTTGTTGCCGTTCTGTGGATTGAGCATTCGCATCGATCGTCACAGCTCTTCTAGCACTTCACGTACACCCGCGGTCTGATCCACCGCCTGGGGGTGTTCTTTTCCGAAAAAGGGTCGTTGAGTTTGTGCCGACCCGTGAGCCTTGATGCAGTGCGTCCAGAAGGTTTATGTGCCGAGAGATGAGCAGGTTGTGACAGTGCCAGTGCCAGTGGTCTGCGGTGCGGATCCCTGTGGCCTGGTGATGGATTGGGTTTACTTTGTGGTTATCTCCTTTGATGCATATACTAGTTGCTTACAGTAGCATAGTTGTTCAGTTGTATGTCAACCTCATACTTACTTGTGCTACTGTATACCTTATCTATTTTTTTGTTGACCCTCGTGCCGGTGTGTACACCTCGCCTTCGTCGGCTTGCGGTACCCACTGGGAGGGGAGACATGTTTACATGTTCTCACCCCCCGCCCTCGTTGTTGTTTTCAGGTAAGCAGGGTGGTGAGAGTCGGGACGCAGCGAGGCACGCCTAGTTAGTGTACTAGAGGTCCCGACCTGTGAGGCTATCTTCTCCATATTTGGTTATTACCCCTATCCTCTTTCAGTTAGTTATGGATATGGTTCAGTTACACTGTGGTTGTTTTATCTAGCATTATTTGTTTTGGCACAGCTTTATGTTGGATGATTGTCTTGCATGCTTAGATCTCGTGGTTTTGGATTTAGTATCCAGGTGAAGATTGCATGTTTAGACTTGTGGATATAGATGCTTTCAGATCTATCATGGTGGCCTTTTATCGCATGATTTTGGATTTCTACCCCTTGTGGTAGCGTTTTCAAATAAAGGTTTCCGTGTGGGAAACAGTTTTCAAATGAATTTCCGATCGATCGACTTTTGAGATTTCAAAAGAGAGTTCTCGTGTGGAGAACAGTTTTCAAATGATTCTTCAATGTTTGAGATTAGAGTTTCAAATAAAGCTTTTGTGTAAGGAGCAGTTTTCTAGAATGAACTGTTGTATGTGCATTGCATCATCCTTCGCCTAAGGACTTGCTTAGATTCATACAGGTTTAAGGACTGTTAGCTGTATGAATCTCTTGTGTTGTTGTGATGAATGAATGGTGGTTGTGATCCTGTTGTATGTTGTGGACGCAGTGCAAATACAGGGGAGGCTCTGTCCGTGTGTACAGTGGACCCTGTATTTGTGGCGGGTCTGTACGTGGCGCGGGCTAGGCTTTCAAAAAAAAAAAAAAAAAAATTGGCACGTTTTTCTTCATCTAGAACTAGCCCGGGGCGTGACAGAAACAGTTTTCAAATGGATTTCCGATCAATCGACTTTTGGGATTTCAAAAGAGAGTTCTCGTGTGGAGAACGGTTTTCAAATGATTCTTGAATGTTTGAGATTAGGGTTTCAAAATAAAACTTCTGGGTAAGGAGCAGTTTCTAGAATGATCTGTTGTTTGTGCATCGCATCATCCTTCGCCTAAGGACTTGCTTAGATTCATACAGGTTTAAGGACTGTTAGCTGTATGAATCTTCTTGTGTTGTTGTGGTTTTGTGATGAATGAATGGTGATTGTGATCCTGTTGTATGTTGTGTGCGCCGTGCAAATACCGGGAGGCTCTGTCCGTGTGTACAGTGGACCCTGTATTTGTGGCGGATCTGTACGTGACGCGGGCTAGGCTTTCAAAAAAAAAAAAAATTGGCACGTATTTCCGCTTCTAAAACTAGCCCGAGGCGTGACAAAAAATGTATAAAGTATTTTTATATACATTATAAAAAATAACATTTTTTTTATCAAATATTTTCTTAACTTTAATATTTGTAGTGTTAAATTATTCTAAACATTTTATTTAAAAATTCAATTAAACTTAATAATTTAGATAGCTATTCTGTAAACAATTTTTTTTAACTAAAAATTTAAAGTTGGAGGACTTATTTCAATTGAAAAATATGAGAGGATATCTTTATCTTGTTAAAATTGATTGGAGAAAAAAGAAACTATCATATATACCTGGTGTATATTAATATTCTATACACCATAACTTATATTAGATGACTAATATTTTAATGTCAAAACTTAATTAAATATATCAAAATCTAATAATTTAAATTATATTTAATGAATTAATTTTAAAATCTCTATGAAAGGATTCTAAGCATGTGGTGTATGTATACACATATACCATACAGAGAATGTTTAATAAGATGCACTCATAATTTTACCAACTCCCACTGAATTCTAAGCATTTAATGGTCATAATATTGATAGTAAACACTCTCTCATACTATTGCTATTACTAGTATTCTTGCTCCTCTCCTCTCTCTCTCTCTCTCTCTCTCTCTCTCTCTCTCTCTCTCTCTCTCTCTCTCTATATATATATATATATATATATATATATTAAAAGACTGTATATATGTATGAAGAAAATTTTGTAAGGTCGTATTAATAATTAGATAACTTTATAGGACTATAAATATAAAAAATTATAAATTATAAATTAAAAAATTAAACAAAGTTGGTTGAAAAAAAATAGAAGAAGAAAAAGAAAATAAGGAAAATATAAGAGCTCTTAGTAATTAAAATTATTTTCTAGGGGTATATATATGAAGAAATAGAGAAAAAAAATTATTATAAAATGTAAATAAATTAAAAATAATAATGAGCAAGGGAGCAGTTATCTTATACACAGGGTGTATAACTATTTTTTTCCTTGTATTTATGAAATTTTATTATGAAATTAGCAATTCGGTAATTTTTTTATCTAGGTTTTGTATATATTATAGATTGCATTTATCATATTAGATTTTAATAGATTGCATTTATATATTATAGATTGCATTTATCTAGGTTTTTTATCTAGGTTTTGTATATATTATAGACCCCCAGATAGTTCTATATATATGATATAATAAGGCTAAAACTCTAAACCCGGCTATAGCATGTTGGGCGGTGGTTAGGCCCAAGAGGTTAAAAAGGTTAAGCGTGCTAGAACTGGAGTAGTTCTAGGATAGGTGACCCCCCTGGGAAGTGGGGCGGGTCGGCTAAGGCTAGTGAGACGAGTAACACATTGCCAAGTGGTTGTGAGTTTCTAAAACCCGGCTGCAGCATGTTGGGCGGTGGTTAGGTCCAAGAGGTTAAGAAGGTTAAACGTGCTAGAACTGGAGTAGTTCTAGGATGGATGACCCAACTGGGAAGTTGGGGTGGGTCGGCTAAGGCTAGTGAGATAAGTCTCACATTGTCAGGTGGTTGTGAGTTTCTAAACCCGGCTATAGCATTTTGGGCGGTGGCTAGGCCCAAGAGGTTAAGAGGGTTAAGCGTACTAGAACTCGAGTAGTCCTAGGATGGGTGACCCCCTGGGAAGTGGGGCGTCACAGTTGGTATCAGAGCCAATTAACAGCCAGAAGTGTGAGATGAGTCTTGACCGAGCCAGGGTTATACATCGGGAGAGCGAGGCTCTCATGCTGATGACTGTTGTGGGTAGAGCACTGCTCCCCCACAAGGTCAGTTAAGGCTAGCGAGACGAGTTTCACATCGCCTGATACTTGTGAGTCTGAGCCTGACGAGGACGTCAGGGCTTAAAGGGGGGAGAATGTGAGACCCCAGGTAGTTCTAGGATGGGTGACCCCATGGAAAGTGGGACGGGTCGGCTAAGGCTAGTGAGATGAGTCTCACATTGACAAGTGGTTGTGAGTTTCTAAAACCTGGCTATAGCATGTTGGGCGGTGGTTAGGCCTAAGAGGTTAAGAAGGTTAAGCGTGCTAGAACTAGAGTAGTTCTAGGATGAGTGACCCCATTGGGAAGTTGGGGCGGGTCGACTAAGGCTAGTGAGATAAGTCTCACATTGCCAGGTGGTTGTAAGTTTCTAAACCCGGCTATAGCATTTTGGGCGGTGGCTAGGCCGAAGAGGTTAAGAGAGTTAAGCGTGCTAGGACTAGAGTAGTCCTAGAATGGGTGACCCCCTGGGAAGTGGGGCGTCACAGGAATGTGAGACCCTTGGTAGTCCTATATATAAAATATAATAGGGCTAAAACTCTTAACCTGGCTATAGCATTTTGGGCTGTGGCTAGACCCAAGAGGTTTAGAGAGTTAAGCATGCTAGGGCTGGAGTAGTCCTAGGATGGGTGCCCCCCTAGGAAGTTTGGGCGCCACAGTTGGTATCAGAGCCAATAACAGCCGAAAATGTGAGATGAGTCTCGGCTGAGCCAAGTTATACAGCAGGGAGTGTGAGGCTCGCATGCTGATGATTGTGTGGGTAGAGCGCGGCGCCACCACAAGGCCGGTTAAGGCTAGCGAGACGAGTCTCACATCGCCTGGTACTTGTGAGTCTGAGCCTGACGAGGATGTCAGGGCTTAAAGGGGGGGAGAATGTGAGACCCTAGGTAGTCCTATATATAAGATATAATAGGGCTAAAACTCTTAACCCGGCTATAGCATTTTGGGCGGTGACTAGACTCAAGAGGTTAAGAGAGTTAAGTGTGCTAGGACTGGAGTAATCCAATGATAGGTGCCCCCCTGGGAAGTTGGGGCGTCACATTTAATTTTACATATAGTCTTTTTATATGATTTAGATGATAGTATTGAATATAAATTATTCATGAAATTTAGCAGTTATTTTTTGAATTTTTAGTATTAAATATTGTAATTCATTTGTAAAAAAAAGGGGAGAAATAGGTTAAAAGGTGGGCCCCACCCAACCTTTCTTTGCCCAAATGAATGTGAAGCTACCACATAGGATCAAATTGGGTATTCATATATTTATATTTATACTAGTGTAGGGACCCGCGCGATTCGGCGGGTAAGAACAATTTAGTAAAAATTTACAGATTTAAGAAACAAATAAAAACATGATGAGAGATTTAATAATATGAAAAACACAGGAAAAACTTTTAGAATAGAATTACAATCTAAGAGAAAGCAATGTAAGAAACGAAAAAAATAAGAAAATGATTATATAGATATCCTGAAGAGATATTTAGAATGTTGTGAAGAAAGTATAACAAATAATAAAAGATAAACTGAAGAGGCTTAAATTCACATTTAACTAATCATATAAAAAGATTTATCTGTCATATTCTCTTTCTTAACCCAAATCAGATTTATCTTAAACACCAACTATTATTGCATTTACCTATGGACATCAAAATTGTCATGCCATTATAGAATTAGTACAGAATGCAAAAGAACTGAAGGAAAAGTAGCAAGAAATATATGACAGACATAGAAAATAAATTTTAAAAGTAATAATAGTTACCTAAATTGTAAAGACCCAATTTTCATACATCCATGAGCCAAACAACCTATATACTATGTTTAGTCTGTTGATGCAACATGATAATTTAATTAGTGTTCTTGATAATTTTACTCTGTCAATTTTTATGTAACCTAAATAACTTATTTATGAACAGTAGTGCACAATAAAGAAAAAAACTTAAGAAATAAATTCTTCTTTCTTTATCATTTATTATGAGGCAACGCCTCGTAGAAAGTAGAAATTAATGAGGCAGGAAGCCGAAGAGGCAACCATTTTACAGGGAAGGTGAACGGCCACACTGTGAAGGAGCGAACGAAGAGCGAAGTGATTGAAGAGTAGCATTTAATGAGGGGGGGAAGCCGAAGAGGCAATGATGTTACTGGGAAGGCGAGCGGGCACACTATGGAGGAGCGAACGAAGAGTGAAGCGATTGGAGTGTAGAAATCGGAAAAGGGAGAGACTCTGGTGGTGGGTCCCATGGGCAAAACTTAAGAAGAGCATCCCACGTGGACTAAGATTATGGAGATTAATAGTGTTTTATAGATAGATATATATATAGATTCCTCTCCATTCAACAGCTCTCATAGGAAATTTAATGACCTAGTTCATTACTACTAGCAATATATTTGGTACAAACTAACAATCTAAAATGCTTAAGCTCAAGTTATTAATATTAGAATGCTAAGTTGCTCATAACCTAAAAATAAAAAAAATTTCCATCTTATATGAGATTATTGGGGTATCGCATGTCCATTCACAATAACTTCAATTGGTTCCTCCTTCTATGTTAATGGCTGTAGTACTAAAATTAAGAGGAAATTTATTAAACAAACTTAAATCTCGATGATTTTATGCTCAAATTTGATATTTTCTTTTATAAGTAGTCTTAAAATATATTATAAGTGTAAAAATAGTCCTCCCAAATAATTAATTATATATTAGGTCTAAAAATTGCCGCATGGGCTGCAAAGAAGCGGCAAACATATTTTAAAGGCAGCAAATCATTCACTACTTACAACAAAATTTTAAACTGAATATACGGGAGCTCATGAAAGTGGTTAACTGATTATTGCTTTTAAAAAATAGTTAATGGTTCACCGTTTTACTTGTTTTTCTTTATCACTCAGGGCCTGTTTATTTTAACGTAAGTAGACTTTGGATTGAAGTGGATTTTGGGTTGAACTAAAGTTATAATTATATTTCTATACAATTATAAAATAAAATTTAAAATAATTATATTAATATTTTTATATAAATTATAATAATGCAACAAATAAAATTCTAAAGTTAAAGAATTATTAACATTTAACAAATTAATTTTCATCGTATTTTAAATATGCAAATTAAATAAAAGATATATTGAAACTTAGCTAACCAAACTTCATCATATTTTAAACATGCAATCTAAATAAAAAATTAATTACTACCACAATTAAATATATTTGGATGAATACAATTAGCATTGCTCAAAACATCACACCCAAAACAACAAAATGTATCATTACATGCATACCAACATCACACCCAAAATAATAATATCACATCCAAAATGTTTTGAGCAATGCTAACTACCATAGTTGAAAGGTTGAATCCAAAAGATAATAGATATATGTTTAATACATAACCATACTAATATGATAATGTAATTTACGATGGCATGGCATATCAAAGAAATCCACCAAGACCACTAAAATGCATAGTTACGTACCGTTCAAACCAACTACGCCGCATATCAAGAGCCTTCGTCATGAACACTCTTGTTTGCATCTCACTTTGATAAAGATATTCGGAAACGGCCTCATAAATCTCGCTTTTATGTCCCGAAATCTCCTTAATCTTTGTGAATAGCTCTTCCATCCAATGAGTCGTTGTTTTTTTCCATTACGGCTGCACTTTGCTTTAGTGCATTTGCCATCTCTCCAACACATGAGACGAGGTCAACAAGGAAAGGATCTTCTCGAGCTCTTTTAGCACTTGAACGAGCTCTACTAGAGGATGATGATGCCCCATTGTTTGGTGCTTGTCGAACACCTTCAGCTTGAGCAAAACCTCCATCTATTTCATCCACTTCATCTTCCACTTCATTATCATTCTTCTGATGCTCAAGAGAAAAAACTTTATTATTATTTTCACCGAACTCATCAAATAGAGATGACTTAAAATAGCTAGTAGCTTGATCATCGCCACATATGATCCTTAACTCTTCATAATGTTTAATGGGCCTATTCTAAAATATCTACTGCCTTCGGATGCGCCTACATGATTAAAAATAAACAGTAATAAAAAATAATTAGTCAACTAAATGTAAGTTTGAGCAATACATATATGTTTGAGTAGTATATATAAGCAATTAATTACCTTGATGTAAGTTTGATATGTTTCATCCTCAAGAATTATCATTTTTTGTTGTTCATCCCGACCTGCCGCACTAATATCTCGACATTTTTTAATTTCAATATACTTTGATCTTAGTGTTCTCATATGATTATCAACTTTATCAATATTAAAATTAGTGCCAAAGCGTGTATTGACAGCTTTAGCTGCTGCCACATAAGTTGGCTTTTTAAATCCTTTATCTACTATTACCCCTCTTTTGCTCGCTCTACAAGGAAAGGACTAAGAAAGTCGTCGATAGCAGCATTCCATCGCTTGTTTGCAGTTCCTTTTTTGCTAGTAGCTACCACTTTTTTCTTCAAATGTTCTTGAGTAATTGGGAGTTGAGTCTTATATTGAGCTTTGGAATTTGATAATTGTTGAGACTCACATATATCGGATCCTTCCAACATTTGCACGAGTCAACAAATATAAATACTAATAGAGCATAATCATAAGTCAAAACATCTACAAGCAGTCAAAAATAGCACTTGGTTAAGAAGAAAAAAATAAAATATGGCACTTGGTTAACAAGAAAAAATCAAAGTCGAAACATCAATTTACTTCCACTAGATAATAAAGTACAAACAAAGTACATAAATTTTAAAATACATCAAAGCTCCACAAGTTATGTAGTCCCAATATTAACAAAGAAGATGATTTAAAAATACATCAAACTTCCGTACATCAAAGCATATCGTAAGAAGCATAAGATTACATTGCATGATAATATAATTTCAATCCAATGAAGAACATCTGATGTTCCTACAGAAGTCTTCCAATACTTTTTGTGCAATATCATCCCTTAGGTCTACGCATTGTCTACTTTCCTCACGATGTTCTCTGTGTCCGAGATTGAGAGAAGTATCTGCTTTCATCATCAATATGGACAACCTCTTCATTGAAAAATAGGTCATTCGGACCTACAGTTTGAATATAGTTATGCAAGACACAACAAGCCAGTACTACAACAACTTGTGTATGAAAGGGATAAAAAGGTTGTATTGTCAAGATCTTGAATCGATTCTTAAGTATTCCAAATGTTCTTCCAACCTTTGAGCATAATGATGCATGATGAAGATTGAAAAGTTCCTCTTTATTTCGTGGAGTACGCCCCTCAAGTTCATGTAGGTATCGATATGGAGAAATAAAATCATTCATCTTAGTATAGCCGGCATCAACCAAATAATATTTTCCTGCATTTGGACAACTATATGTATAGTAGCAATTGTTTTACAGAATTTGATACATTAATGGTTAATTATATATTACCTTCAATTACACGTAATCCTGATGGAGGAGGTAAGGAAAGAGCGTCTTTAAGTATTGCATAATCATTTGTAGAACCTTCCCATCCTGCCAAAACATAAGTAAATCTACAGTCTGGGGTGACTGCTGCCGTCACATTTCCTTTCGACCACGGAATCGAGCAGCTATGTTAGCTAGAACCTTTGCTAGGATATGGGTACCATCCAATAAACCGACACAATCCTAAGATAGTATTGGAAGTCAGTGGTAATTTTTAAATAAAGTAATTTTCATTTGTATTTTTCTATTTTATTCTATTTGTGTCACGCCCCGGATTACTCGTTTCCCCGGGCTCGCCAACAGATCCGCCGTATACATAGATTTTTCTATGTATACGAAGCGATAGCTAACCTGTAAACAAACATACAAGCAACTACAAGAGATATAGAGCTGGAATAAGAACATACTAATAGAACAAAAGCCACCTGTACATATAGAATCCAAAATACAACAGTCCCTCCTGAACCAGAAATAGGAACAAGTCCACACTATATGTACATGGCACAACTCAAAAAAAACTATCTCCAGTAGGGTCCTCCTCTAGGAAAAACAGGGAATGGTAGGGATCTAGCTCGCGACTCCCTTACCTCGATCCGCAGGAACGGAAGCAGCAGCCGCAACAGTCGAAGGCTCTGCAAGAAAAAGGTGGCAACAAAGGGTGTGAGAACTACTATCAAAAGAAGTAGTCCTCAGTGGGTACCACTACCGACCTCAACGGTCCACCCACTAAGTCTACGAGACTAACAGTATAGCTGGTAGGCAAAGAACAACAAAGTAAGTTGGAATAAACTCTGCAGCTGTAATGCCACTACCCTACCACTATCCAAGTCAAACACTCAAGTATGCATCACCAAAGTGAATAGTCACCCCTGACCCAAACTAACGGAACCGCCCAAAAAGGCTCGTCCAGCCAACTGTCTAGCCACACCGCACACTACCAAAAAGGGTAGCCGGTCCAAGTATCAGATCCAACTAATCTGCAACGACATCAACGCATGAGAGGCCTCACTCCGGAGCGGCACTCGGGGGCGCTACCCAATCGAGTTAGTACGCGTATCTTTGTTGAGCACAAACAGGCTCCGGCAGGCTATAATCAAATGGAAAGGGGTCAAATGGGTCAAAGACTCCAAGCTCACGTGCCCTCGGCACAAACTGATACTAAAACAAGAATCTGGATCCACCGTCAATCCTGACGGCACCCGGTAATACAAAACAGCCTAACCCTGCTGTAAATACAAGCTCGGCATCTCAGCACGAGCGTAAACTCGTCCTACCACAAACTAAGTATCCACCTCGCACTAACAGCGGTGATACAAGAACAGAAACGGCTCCTAGAGCTAAATCTGATAATAGTTTGAAAAGTGACGGTTGTAGGTTCACGAGTTTTCTCCTAAATCAATTCCCAGTTCAGCATGTAAAGTCATGTCTATAAATTATCAATTTATGCTCCAAATTCAGATTTCATATAAATACATGCAAATTCATGAATTCGAGCTACTAACATGATTAAACAGATAATAAAACAACATGCTGCACTCTCTACAATTAGGAGAAAATCCGGCGAGTTCGGTAACATTAACCCACCTCAAACGCTATCCAACAAGTGCTAGGAGTCGAGTGGAAGGCCTCCAAACAACACCGGCTGAAATTGGGCTCAAAACTGCTAACTCAAGATTCGGACCCACCTGCTGTAATACTTGGCATTTCGACGAGTTTCTGGACTTGGAGGGGTTTCGGGCTTGAGACATTTCGGGCGCCCGGAACTTGTGAAGTGGACGCCCGAAAGTTCCGGAGCCAGTGTACATTTCGGATGGTCCGGAAGTGGCTGACAAGTTTCGGATCTGGACGCAGGAACCGGACGCCCAGATGTGGATCCGGATTGAGTAGATGACGTGGAGAGCCACGTGTCATGCCGTTGGACACGTGTCGTGCCGTTGGACACGTGTCGTGCCGTTGGACACGTGTCGACCGCCGGAGACACGCCGCCCCACCGCCTGCCGACCACCGCCGACCGCTTGACCGCCAGCTGACACCTGGCATTTCGGATTTTCGGACGCCCGGAAGTTGGATTCGGGCGCCCGAAAGTGGAATTTTGGGAGCCTATAAATAGGTGAGTCCCTGGTTGTTTTAGCTTGCATTCCACTTCGTGATTTTCGTTTCTAGAGAGAGAAAGCTAGAGTAGGGCCATGTGTTGGCATTAGTTTATGATCTAGCTTGTTCTCCTCTACTGTTGTGCTGATCTGGTTCTGAGCTGTTGTTCTGTCGGAGTTAGCAGCCTTTTGGAGGGATATTCAGATCGGAGTACTGCTCTAGTTTGGTATATCTTGGAGGGTTGGATCTGAGGCTATTGTTGTTCCCCACCGTGGTTGGATTAGCTCTTGAGGTGGGTTGATGTTTGCCAGATTCAGTGGACTTCCTCCTATGTGTTTACTCTCATGTTAGCATGATATGATAGTGTTGGATTATGTTAGCATGATATGATGATATTGGATTATGATAGTGTGATACTATTGGGATTATGATAGCATGACATGCTGAGATTATGTTAGATATGACCTGTTAGGTTGAGATTTGCATGTGCATAATATGCTAATGATATATATATGAGCATGCTTGATTTCTCTTATATCCTTGATGCGTGATTTGACCTACACCTATCCTGTTGATATCCCTTGTACCAGTTGTTGTACATACTAGTGTAGGTGATCATGTTTTGGCTCGTGCTATATTGTTTGTACCTCCTCCTTGTTGTAGAGTTGAGATTGTTTGAGAGCACTGGAGCATTGATTGGGTCATACTTGTTGTTGATTATCCTTTGAGGTGCCGAGGGCACGTGATTCCTTGTTGACCCAGTCGTGTCGATCATATACCTGTGGGTGCTTGGCGCTGATATGTGTTACTATACTCGGTTGGGTCGCTCCCACGAGTACCGCTCCGGAGTTGGTTTTTTCGTACAGAGGGATGTAAGTTACGGGGGAGCCCTAGGATCTATCTAGAGTATATCAATCACCTAGAGGGGGGTGAATAGGTGTATAAACAAAAAATCACAAATCTCAATGCGATAATGTAATGCGGAGAATAAAATCAGCACACCGAGATTTACGTGGGAAACTCCACATTGGAGAAAAATCCACGGGACCAACACGCGAAAAAACAATCCACTAAGAGTAAAGAATTACAAGGTGATTACCGACTCCACGGACTTAACCTCTCCCTTCTCTTCAGCGGATCACGCGCACCAACGGGTTGTCCACGCCCCACGTCCGAATCTACGGACGCCACGCCTCGAATCCACGAGACGCCCAACTTCGAATCCACAAAGCCTTCAACACGTCGAATCCACGACGCTCACTCGAATCCACGAGCGCACTCCATCCGGAGCAAGAACAATAAAAATGATGATGGTTTATTGTTTAGAATATCATTGAAGATCTGTGGGAATAATCTCTAAGCAATTTTCAAATTGATTCTAAAAGAATATTAGGAATTAGGGCATCATGAATCAATTTGAGAGAAGCTTGATGTAGAAGATGAGGAAAACGGTTACCTACAAGCTTTTAGGGTTTCTAAAAAATAATGTATGCTTAACCACATTTTAGAGACACCCCCACATCTTATTTATAGGTTTAGAAGCAATCCGAAATAGATTAGGATTAAAAACTGTTTTTAGAAAGGTTTGGAAACAATCCAATTTCGACTAGGATTGAAAACAGATTTTAGAACGATTTGGAATCAAATAAGGATTGCAAAAATGATTTTAAGAAATCTACCATCTTATTTTTAGGTTTGGGAGACATTAGAATCAGAGTAGGATTGAAAAAATAACTTTCCAAAAATTCGCGACGGGTCGGGGTCCAGACCTTGGATTGCAGGGTCCGGACTCTGAAACGTTTCAGCTTTTCATTGTCCGGACCGCAGCCATCAGGGTACGGACCCGCTCTGCGAAACAGCCTGGGGTCCGGACCTCAGCTCTCAGGGTCCGGACCTCCGCCCTCAGGGTCCGGACCTCATCCCTCAGGGTCCGGACTCTCCCTGCGTGACAGCCAGGGAGGCGTATGGGTTCCGGACCTCACCACAGGGTCCGGATCCTGGAAGTTGGAAAACTCATTTTTTATATTTTAAATCACTTTTTATCCATTCTAATGTCTTCCAAACACTTGTAAATGTTTATAAATCATCATCAAGATTATTTAAACTTACCAAGCATCGTGAATTCAAACGTTGAGTCTTCGAGTCTTCAATATTCGTCTTTTCTTCTTTGAACCTTCAAGACTCCGACTCACTTCACGAAATATGCCAATATAAAATCCGTAACAAGGGATTGTACGAAGGGCTAGGGACAGACGGTGTTTCCTGTACTAGCTGGCTCCCTACGGGTTGAGCATGATCAGGCCGCAGATATTATATTGTATTGTATTGTATTGTATTGTATTGTATTGTATTGTATTGTATTGTATTGTATTGTATTGTATTGTATTGTATTGTATTGTATTGTATTGTATTGTGTTGTATGGCATTATGGATTCATGATAGTCCTCATTTGTTATATTCAGTTCATTGGTATTCATATTGACAGTTGAGCATTGTGCATAGTAGTGGTAGTATATCTCCTACTCTTTTTATTGCTCTATATTTATCTCTTGAGATTGAGAACTTAGTGGGCAGACCGCTGAGGCTGGTGGCGGTACCCACTGAGGACTACTTGTTTGATAGTAGTTCTCACACCCGTTGTTGACACCTTTTTGCAGAGTCTTCTTCCCCAGTTGTGCATACTGAGCGCGGAAAGGAGACCGTCGGGTAGAGTAGATCCCCGGATACTTGGCTAGAGATATACCCCATTTTGGTAGATGGTTATGAGTCTGTACATACAGTGAGATAGAGATTATCAGTGTTGTATATTATGGTTATGGATAATGTATGTATGTACAGTGATCCTTGATATATTTATATAGCAGCTCTGTTGATACCTTTAGCTCTGTGTGGTTGTTATTGTTTTCGCTTCGTATACATGGTAGAGATACTGTGTATGCGGCGGATCTTGTCATGTGCCTGGAAAGAGGTAATCCGGGGCGTGACACCTGCTCAAGTTCTGGGCGCCCAGAACATCAGCCCAGAACTACAGCCTGGCAGCACGACCAATAAAGATTTAACATGCGATAAAATTCAAATCCTAAGTCCAAATGCAGTGAAATTTCATCCAACTCACCAGCAGGGGCTCAAGAACAAACCCTCCAAATTTCAGTTAAAATGGAGATCGACTCGATATCCAAAAAGTCCACGCACTGATTCGGACCCACTTTTGGACCCTCCTGCGCACTACATCCAGAAATTCCAGCAACTAAGTAAATAACACTTCTAGCATGAATTCTGGAATTCCAACGAATCTAGCCCATGGAAAAGGGTCACAAACCTCTCAAATACAGTGATGGAACAATCCAAATCCTCTCCAAGGCTTCTCACAAAAATCTGGATTCAAAAATCTAAGAAATCCATCAAAGGTCCAAAAATTCAGCACTTAAGCTAAGTACTCAAAATCTGAGCTAGAACTCACCTTTGAATTCTCAATTCAGGTGGAAAGAACCTCCAAACCAGTAAGAGACGAGGAAAGACCAATCTTCACTTCGAAAATCCAGCTCCCAAGAGGTTTGGATCCATAAGATCAAAGGAAAACCCAAGTTTCAGCTCAAGAACACAAGGGGTCCAGTAAAACAAAAACTGTATCCTACATAATTGTCCAAAATGCGATTGGAAGGATTCCACGTCTTCCTCTACAAGTCCACAATCCAACAAACCACGTTTCGTGGGATTTGGACACTCCCACACTGCACACGAGCAGAAACACCACAGGTCGACGCTGCTGTTCTGCAGGGATCCAAGGTCTTCAATGGAAATAGATAGAATTTGGGAGATTTGAGGGGCTAAACTGCAAATATCCAAAGTTTACCATGAAGTAGGGGAGAAAAACGCCTCAGGGGGGTCGTCCACAACTTTTATAGACAAAGGGTTTCGGTGCAATGGGCCTCAAGAACAGAAATGCTCCTAACATGTCCCACAGCAGAAAACTTAACATTCGGGCGCCCGAAACCCAAGAAGTGGGCGCCCGGTTCTTCCAATCTGCACAAGCCCAGTACTTCGGACTCTCCGCCCGCGGTCCGGTGCGCCCTAACCTGGTCCGGCGGAGCTCACCTACCACCTCACACGTGTCAAACAGATCGATACTCACGAGGCAAATTTCCGGACTCACTTTCCGGTCGCCCGAACATGGATCCGAAATGACTTAGCAGTACAGAGAACGAGCACTCAACATCTGGGCACCCAAAACATAACTTCCGGGCGCCCTAAAGTTCCAAACGCCCAAAACTTCAGTTTTGGCTTACTTCGGTGCTCCGAGTCCGTTTTCGCGCCTATTTTACGCCGAAACGACTCCGACTTGTCTCGACCCTCTCCAGAAGTGTCGAACAGTCTATACTGCAGTCATTCTGTCAGTTAGGCCCCAGGGGTACTACATCCTTCCCCCCTATGAAAAGTTTCGTCCTCGAAACTTAAACTCATACCTCAAGAAGGAAGCTCGAACAGGTAGGGATAGGATTCCTGCATCACCGTCTCCGGCTCCCAAGTCGCCTCACGCTCCTCGTGATTACTCCACTGCACTTTCACGTACGGTATGGCTCGGTTGCGCAATTCTTTCGTCTCACGAGCAAGAATCCGCACCGGTCGCTCCTCGTACCGCAGGTCCTCAGCCAACTCAAGTGGGGTGAAGTCAATCACGTGGGAGGGGTCGAACACATATCTCCTCAGAGCCGAGACATGAAACACATCGTGGACTCCGGAAAGTCGCGGTGGTAGGGCAATCCTGTACGCTACTGGCCCCACTCGCTCTAACACCTCGAACGGGCCAATGAACCGTGGACTAAGCTTTCCACGAACTCCAAAACGGAGAATCCCTCTGGACGGCGAGACTTTCAGGAACACATGATCTCCAATCTGGAACTCCAAGTCTCGTCTCCTAGTGTCCGCATAGCTCCTCTGTCGACTCTGGGCGGTCTCAAGACGTCGTCGAACCATCTTGACCTTTTCTTCCGCTTCCAACAGGATGTCAGGACCCACTATCTTCCTCTCACCCACATCACTCCAATGCAAGGGCGAACGACACTTGCGTCCATATAATGCCTCAAACGGAGCCATCTGGATGCTCGCTTGATAGCTATTGTTGTACGCAAACTCAACCAGTCCTAAGTGTCGATGCCACCCTCCACCAAAGTCTAGGACACATGCTCTCAACATGTCCTCCAGAGTCTGAATGGTCCGCTCAGACTGACCATCGGTCTGTGAATGAAATACCGTGCTAAACCGCAGCTGAGTACCCAGTGCTGTCTGTAGACTCCTCCAAAACTGCGAGACGAATCGGGTGTCTCGATCCGACACAATCGAGGTAGGCACTCCATGCAACCTCACTATCTCGTACAAATATAACTGAGCAAGTCTGTCCCTGGACCAAGTAGTCTGCATTGGTAAGAAGTGGGCAGACTTGGTCAGTCTGTCCACTATCACCCAAATGGCGTCGAAGCCAGCTTGCGTCCTCGGTAATCCCACGACAAAGTCCATGGCGATCTGGTCCCACTTCCACTCGGGTATTGGGAGACTCTGAAGCTTGCCAGCAGGTACTCGGTGCTCCGCCTTTACCTGTTGACAAGTCAAACACTGGGCCACAAATCTCCCAATATGCCGATTCATTCCATTCCACCAGTAGTGTGCCTTTAAATCCTTATACATCTTGGTTCCACCGGGGTGAACCGTATAAGGCGAGTAATGAGCCTCTCTCAAAATCTCCTCTCGGATCTCAGAATTCGTAGGCACACACAGTCGGTCCCTGTACCATAGTACTCCCGAACTGTCAACACTAAAGTCCCCTATTTGCCCACTGGCAATCTGATCTCGAATCCTCATCAAATAGGGGTCCACACTTTGTTTCTCTCGGATCCTATCCAACAAAGTGGGTTGCAAAACCAAAGACATAAGTTTTGCAGTAACCCCAGGGGACACCATCTCAAGCTCAAGCCACCTCAACTCCTCAAGCAACGGCGCCTGCCGAGTGATCATCATACTAAGGCTCTGCACTGATCTCCTGCTCAACGCATCTGCCACCACATTTGCCTTGCCGGGGTGATACTGGATGGTAATATCATAATCATTCAACAACTCTAACCACCGGCGTTGCCTCAGGTTCAATTCCTTCTGAGTGAACAGATACTTGAGACTTTTATGATCCGTGAAAATCTCACAGTGCTCACCATACAAATAGTGCCGCCACAGCTTCAGTGCAAACACTACAGCTGCCAGCTCCAAATCATGCGTAGGGTAATTCTTCTCGTAATCCTTCAATTGCCGGGAGGCATAGGCAATTACCCTACCATGCTGCATCAACACACGTCCCAAGCCACTATGTGATGCATCACTATAAATCACGAATCTTTCCCCCATAACTGGAAGGGTAAGGATGGGAGCAGACATCAGTCTCTCCTTCAGCTCCTCAAAGCTACGCTGGCACTCAGCACTCCAAACAAATCTAATCCCCTTCCTCGTCAGACGAGTGAGGGGTGTGGAGAGCTTCGCAAAGCCTTCCACAAACCGACGGTAATATCCAGCCAAACCGAGAAAACTCCTCACCTCGGTAACCGTCGTCGGTCTGGGCCAATCCCGAACAGTATCAATCTTCTGTGGGTCCACCACCACTCCAGTGGCTGAAATCACATGGCCCAAGAAAGCTACCTCTCGAAGCCAGAACTCGCACTTCTTCAACTTGGCATACAACTTCTTCTCCCTCAGAAGTTGCAGCACTATCCTCAAGTGCTCCTCATGCTCAGCATCACTCCGAGAGTAGATCAGGATATCTTCAATAAACACCACCACAAATCGGTCCAAGAACGGCTTAAACACTCGATTCATCAAATCCATAAACGCGGCAGGGGCATTAGTCAATCCAAACGGCATTACCGTAAACTCATAATGCCCGTACCGGGTCCTAAAAGCCGTCTTGGGAATATCCTCGGCCTTCACCTTCAATTGGTGGTAACCGGACTGTAAATCAATCCTCGAGAAGACACAAGATCCTTGCAGCTGATCAAATAGATCATCAATGCGCGGCAAGGGATACCTGTTCTTGATGGTCACTTTATTCAACTCTCGATAATCCACACAAAGGCTAAGTGAACCATCTTTCTTCTTCACGAATAACACCGGCGATCCCCAAGGCGATACACTGGGTCTCACAAACCCCTTATCCATCAAATCCTGGAGTTGCCCCTTAAGCTCTCTCAGCTCAGCCGGTGCCATTCGGTAGGGTGCCTTTGAGATTGGCGCAGTTCCTGGGACTACGTCAATCACAAACTCGACCTCCCTGTCTGGTGGCATCGCAGTCAACTCAGGGGGAAACACGTCCGGGAACTCGCGGACTACAGAGATGTCCTCGAGCTCTGGTGCCACCGTAGGTACCTCTACAACAGTCGCCAGAAATGCAGTACATCCTCGACTCACCATCTGTCTCGCTCGTGCCGACGAAATCCACGTCGCGAATAATGTGCTCCTGCAGCCACTATACAAGTACTCCTCCTGGCCTGGCTCGCGAAACGTCACGGTCCTCTCGCCGCAGTCGATCGTCGCGAAGTAGCGCGCTAGCCAATCCATGCCGAGCACCACATCAAAATCCTGCAATCGCCCCAAGACCAATAGGTCTGCGGGCATCACCCAAGGTCCAAGCTGCACTGGGCAAGCCCGACAACACTCCTCCACAAGCAAAACGTGCTCGGGGATCTGCACCTCTCGTGCATAAGGTAACGGCCCTAACACTAGCCCATGCAAGGATGCAAATGCTCGACTAATAAAAAAATGTGATGCACCGGTATCAAGTAATGCACGAGCTCTAATGCCAGAAATTAAAATGATACCTGCCACCACATGATCTGCTGCCGTGGAGTCCTCAAGTTGAGCCGCAAAGACCCTGCCGCTCTACGCCTGCTGTCGCCGCTCACCCGGGCGTGTTATAGAAGCCCGATCTGTCTGGCTATGAGTCGGTGGAGCTCCATAGGCCTGCTGATAAACTGGGGGTGCCGATGCGATCGATGGTACAGGTGACGCTGCTCGGGGACAAGCTGCCCGCAGATGTCCGGACTGACCACATCCAAAACACCGGCCCTATCGCTGCTCACACTGCCTAGGCCAATGTGGTCCTCCGCAGATGACACATCTCGGTGCTCCCCTCTGCAGCCGTCCCTGCTGACGAGATCCACCAGACCTCTGTCGCCCCGAAAACCCACGACCTTGAGAACGTGATTGTGGAGGTCTCGGCGGGCGTCTGCCGCTGGTCTATCCTCCGTCTTTTGGAGCCGGGCGTTTCCTATCCAAACCTTGACTTAGTGTGGCCGCCCGCTCTCTCGCCGTCAAGGCTCCTCGCTCAACCCATAGCGCCTGCTCGATCGACGCATCCAAGGTCTGCAACCTCTGCGCCTGAACTAGAACAAAGATCTCATGTCTCAATCCTCGCTCGAACAAGTAAACCCTGTGAGCCTCATCTCTCGTTGCAAATGGGACACAGTTCAAGAGTCTGGTAAACTCTCGAGTATACTCCTGTACTGTGCGGTCTCCCTGAAGTAGATTCTTCAGATCATCCTCGAGTTTTTGCTTCACGCTGTTTGGAAAATAAAACCCGTACAGCATTCCGCAAAACTCATCCCAACTCAACCGCAGCGCATCCAGCGACCTGCTCTGTCTCGTCCTCCTCCACCAAATGCGTGCGTCACCCGTCAAATAGTGAACCGCCAAGTGAACCTGCTCCCGCTCTGGTATGAAGAGATCCTCGAATAACTTCTCCATCTCGCCCACCCAGGCCTCCACTACCCATGGCTCGGTGTGGCTACCATCAAAGCGGGGTGGATCAAACCGGCAAAAACGAGCCAGTCTCTAAGTCATCCGCTCCTGTTCGGCCTCCGTCATCTGTCAACCTGACCCGTGAAGTATCGCCAATCAGTGCGGCCGGAACTGCCGCTGATGGGGGTGCGGCTGTAGCTGGAACATCCACTGGAGCCAAAGGAGGTGGCTCCTGCGACTCCGTCGCTCTGGGTGCAGCACTCGACTGATGGGTAAAAGTATCACACATCCTCCGCAATAGTGCACCCTGCTGCCTAGATGTCTCGGCTAGGGCAGCCAACTGCTCACTCAGATCAGGGGGTGCACTAGGTCTTGCCTGCTCTGGCACCTCAGAAGGCACGGGGGTAGCCCGCGTCGGGGGTCGACCTCGGTGTCGGGGAGGCGTCATGACCACCTGCACAACACACACATCAGTCACCAAACACAAACGACTCAGGACCCAATCAAGCGAAAGTCTAGAAGGTCGCCTCTTTTCCCTCGCTGCTTGACGTCGTCTGCAGCCAACGCAAGTTCGCGACAGGAAAGGACACACGCCTTCGATCACTCCCTCCACTTAAGGATGAGTTCAACAGTCAAATCGATGACTTTCGCAGCAAGTCACGTCTCTCACGTCTTGCATTCCTAGGGTCTGCCAAAGCCTAGGGTTTACTAAGTCCCAACGAACTATTCCTAAGCTCTGATACCAACTTAATCTGTCACGCCCCGGATTACTCGTTTCCCCGGGCTCGCCAACAGATCCGCCGTATACATAGATTTTCCTATGTATACGAAGCGATAGCTAACCTGTAAACAAACATACAAGCAACTACAAGAGATATAGAGCTGGAATAAGAACATACTAATAGAACAAAAGCCACCTGTACATATAGAATCCAAAATACAACAGTCCCTCATGAACCAGAAATAGGAACAAGTCCACACTATATGTACATGGCACAACTCAAAAAAAAACTATCTCCAGTAGGGTCCTCCTCTAGGAACAACAGGGAATGGTAGGGATCTAGCTCGCGACTCCTTTACCTCGATCCGCAGGAACGGAAGCAGCAGCCGCAACAGTCGAAGGCTCTGCAAGAAAAAGGTGGCAACAAAGGGTGTGAGAACTACTATCAAAAGAAGTAGTCCTCAGTGGGTACCACTACCGACCTCAACGGTCCACCCACTAAGTCTACGAGACTAACAGTATAGCTGGTAGGCAAAGAACAACAAAGTAAGCTGGAATAAACTCTGCAGCTGTAATGCCACTACCCTACCACTATCCAAGTCAAACACTCAAGTATGCATCACCAAAGTGAATAGTCACCCCTGACCCAAACTAACGGAACCGCCCAAAAAGGCTCGTCCAGCCAACTGCCTAGCCACACCGCACACTACCAAAAAGGGTAGCCGGTCCAAGTATCAGATCCAACTAATCTGCAGCGACATCAACGCATGAGAGGCCTCACTCCGGAGCGGCACTCGGGGGCGCTACCCAACCGAGTTAGTACGCGTATCTTTGTTGAGCACAAACAGGCTCCGGCAGGCTATAATCAAATGGAAAGGGGTCAAATGGGTCAAAGACTCCAAGCTCACGTGCCCTCGGCACAAACTGATACTAAAACAAGAATCTGGATCCACCGTCAATCCTGACGGCACCCGGTAATACAAAACAGCCTAACCCTGCTGTAAATACAAGCTCGGCATCTCAGCACGAGCGTAAACTCGTCCTACCACAAACTAAGTATCCACCTCGCACTAACAGCGGTGATATAAGAACAGAAACGGCTCCTAGAGCTAAATCTGATAATAGTTCGAAAAGTGACGGTTGTAGGTTCACGAGTTTTCTCCTAAGTCAATTCCCAGTTCAGCATGTAAAGTCATGTCTATAAATTATCAATTTATGCTCCAAATTCAGATTTCATATAAATACATGCAAATTCATGAATTCGAGCTACTAACATGATTAAACAGATAATAAAACAACATGCTGCACTCTCTACAACTTAGGAGGAAATTCGGCGATTTCAGTAACATTAACCCACCTCAAACGCTATCCAACAAGGGCTAGGAGTCGAGTGGAAGGCCTCCAAACAACACCGGCTGAAATCGGGCTCAAAACTTGTGACGCCCCAACTTCCCAGGGGGTCACCCATCCTAGGACTACTCCCGTCCTAGCACGCTTAACTCTCTCAACCTCTTCGGCCTATCCACCACCGAAAATGCTTAAGCCGGGTTTAGAGTTTAGCCCTATTATATCTCATATATAGGACTAATCTGGGGTCTCACAATCTCCCCCCCTTTAAGCCCTGACGTCCTGGTCAGGCTCAAACTCACAAGTACCAGGCGATGTGAGACGTCTCGCTAGCCTGTCATTCAGACCCGGCTCAGCCGAGACCCATCTCACACTTCCGGCTGGTAATTGGCTCTGATACCAACTGTGACGCCCCAACTTCCCAGGGGGTCACCCATCCTAGGACTACTCCCGTCCTAGCACGCTTAACTCTCTCAACCTCTTCGGCCTATCCACCACCGAAAATGCTTAAGCCGGGTTTAGAGTTTAGCCCTATTATATCTCATATATAGGACTAATCTGGGGTCTCACAAAACTGCTAACTCAAGATTCGGACCCACTTGCTCCAGTTCTGGGCGCCCAAAACATCAGCCCAGAACTGCAGCCTGGCAGCACGACCAACAAGGATTTAACATGCGATAAAATCTAAATCCTAAGTCCAAATGCAGTGAAATTTTACCCAACTCACCAGCAGGGGCTCAAGAACAAAGATCGACTCGATGTCCAAAAAGTCCACGCACTGATTCGGACCTACTTCTGGACCCTCCTGCACTGCATTCAGAAATTCCAGCAACTAAGTAAATAACACTTCTAGCATGAATTCGGGAATTCCAACGAATCTAGCCCATGGAAAATGATCACAAACCTCTCAAATACAGTGATGGAACAATCCAAATCCTCTCCAAGGCTTCTCACAAAAATATGGATTCAAAAATCTAAGAAATCCATCAAAGGTCCAAAAATTCAGCACTTAAGCTAAGTACTCAAAATCTGAGCTAGAACTCACCTTTGAATTCTCAATTAAGATGGAAAGAACCTCCAAACCAGTAAGGGATGAGGAAAGACCAATCTTCACTTCGAAAATCCAGCTCCCAAGAGGTTTGGATCCATAAGATCAAAGGAAAACCCAAGTTTCAGCTCAAAAACACAAGGGGTCCAGTAAAACAGCAACTGTAGCCTACATACCCGTCCAAAATGCGATTGGAAGGATTCCACGTCTTCCTCTACGAGTCCACAATCCAACAAACCACGTTTCGTGGGATTTGGACACTCCCACACTGCACACAAACAGAAACACCACAGGTCGACGCTGCTGTTCTGCAGGGATCCAAGGTCTTCAATGGAAATAGATGGAATTTGGGAGATTTGAGGGGCTAAACTGCAAATATCCAAGGTTTACCATGAAGAAGGGGAGAAAAACGCCTCAGGGGGGTCGTCCACAACTTTTATAGACAAAGGGTTTCGGTGCAATGGGCCTCAAGAACAGAAATGCTGCTAACCTGTCCCACAGCAGAAAACTTAACATTCGGGCGCCCGAAACCCAAGAAGTGGGCGCCCGGTTCTTCCAGTCTGCACAAGCCCAGTACTTCGGACTCTCCGCCCGCGGTCCGGTGCGCCCTAACCTGGTCCGGCGGAGCTCACCTACCACCTCACACGTGTCAAACGGATCGATACTCGCGAGGCAAATTTCCGGACTCACTTTTCGGGCGCCCGAACATGGATCCGAAATGACTTAGCAGTATAGAGAACAAGCACTCAACATCTGGGCGCCCAAAACATAACTTTTGGGCGCCCTAAAGTTCCAAACGCCCAAAACTTCAGTTTTGGCTTACTTCGGTGCTCCGAGTTCGTTTTCGCGTCTATTTTGCGCCGAAACGACTCTGACTTGTCTCGACCCTCTCCAGAAGTGTCGAACAGTCTAGGATACTGCAGTCATTCTGTCAGTTAGGCCCCAGGGGTACTACAATTTGTTTACCTTAAAATAAGAGAAATAATATGGATTTATTGCAATTTCTGGATGAGTTGTAGAACCAGCATGTTGAACAAATTAGTTCCTGATGCCACATATAGCTTGAAAAATTATAGCGGCTCATTGTCTCCCTTGAATGAATAAACTAGGTTTTTAATACCCTATTCTTAGTAGTGTGACCTACAGTATGTAGAAATAGGGCTAATTGCTCCTCAATTGTCACATGTATTGTATCTCGTAAACCTGTCTTTCATTATTGTAGCAACTGCTAAAAAGGTCTCAGGTCCCATTCGAACATAATCCAAGCAGTTTCTTCTTCCCCCGCATAATATTTTACGCATGTGAGCCTTTCTATGTAAATCCCTCAATTTAGATGGCTCTCTATTTAATGTCCGATCCTTTTCACATAATCATAAAAAGAACATTACACGCACCACTACAATAACAAATCCAACTTGATTAGCACGATGTAAGTTCAAAAGTAGATCCCTATTGTCCATCTGAAACTGAAGAAGATTCAAATGAGGAGTATAAAATTACTTACTAATATTTGTGCCAAATAAATTAAATTAAAAGATTTCTACACTAGAAACAAACCATATACTTTTGTTAAAAGATTAATTTAACTGTATAATAGTGAAAAACAAAGATAAATCATCCTGTGCTAATAATCAAAGAACAGAGATAAATCATCTTGTGCTAATAATCAGAGAACAAATGTGGCATTAGACCTAAAAGATAACTTTAATTTTACATTATTAATGCCCTTCCCTTCTCATCCTATTTTTTCAAGAACTTTATCTAGAACTACCAAGAGAAAACCACTTATGCGTAGAGAATATCCTAATTAGATTAGTGATAAAATTGACAAGAGATGAGTGAGAACTAAAAAAAATTGCAACAAACAAGTAGTATTGTAGATCGCATATGTTTATGCAATAAATCAAAAAAAAGAAAAAAAACCATGTTTAGCTACAGCACCAAATCCTAAATCTTTTTAATAACCAGAGAAAAAAAATTAAAAAATGCAATAAATCAAAAAAATAAAAGAGAGAAAAGATCGCTCTACAAACATTAGGGAGATGAAATCTGGTGCCGAAAGAGATGGAATGCGTGATCTAAGATAGGAGAAGATGGGTGGTGAGAGAGAGAGAGGGAAAGGTTGAAGAAGCAAAATGTAAAAAAAAAAAGTAAAAAAAAAAGAACCTGATAGTCACCGGAGATAGAGGAACGGGGGAGGCGGAATGGTCTGGTAGAAGAGGGGAAAAAGAGAGAGAGATTTTGCATCTGGGAGAGAAGAATAGAGAGGGGCGGAGGTAGAGATGGGAGGGGAGAGAGAGAGAGAGAGAGAGAGAGAGAGAGAGGGAGAGAGTAACCCTAAACAAGTCACCCTAAATAAGTAATTCACTTCACCGAAATTGACTTCGCCCCATGGGAAAGCGAAGTCAGTTTTGGTGTTTTGGCTGAACTGGACTTTCGACTGTACTAATATTACAATGAACCAAACAATGAATGTGATCAAATTTTGCCAAAAATTACTTCCCCCCTCCCCACTTACGGTGAAATAAATAGGCCCTCAACGGAATGTATACCTTTAGAAGACGGTGAACCATTTAGTGCTCATAAAAGACTACTTCAGTTACCACATTGGCTACAGACAATGTTTGTACTATGCATTCGCATCATCTTCGATAAGGACACTGTAGCTACATGGCATGCATCATACATAAGGACCGGTTAATCATCTTCAATAAGGACACTATAGCTACTGGGCATGCATCATATTATTTATAAGGACCAATTAGCTGTATGCGCATTGTGACGCCCCGGACTTCCCAGGGGGTCACCCATCCTAGGACTACTCCCGTCCTAGCACGCTTAACTCTCTCAACCTCTTCGGCCTTGCCACCGCCGAAAATGCTTAAGCCGGGTTGAGAGATTAGCCCTATTATATCTTTTATATAGGACTTATCTGGGGTCTCACAATCTCCCCCCCTTTAAGCCCTGATGTCCTCGTCAGGCTCAGACTCACAAGTACCAGGCGGTGTGAGACTCGTCTCGCTAGCCTAAACCGACTTTGTGGTGAGCCGCGCTCCAACCACAACAGTCAACAGCTCGAGAGCCTCGCTCTCCCCGCTGCACACCAGGCTCAGCCGAGACTCATCTCACACTTCCGGCTGGTAATTGGCTCTGATACCAACTGTGACGCCCCGGACTTCCCAGGGGGTCACCCATCCTAGGACTACTCCCGTCCTAGCACGCTTAACTCTCTCAACCTCTTCGGCCTTGCCACCGCCGAAAATGCTTAAGCCGGGTTGAGAGATTAGCCCTATTATATCTTTTATATAGGACTTATCTGGGGTCTCACACGCATACTAATATGTTTGTATGTATGCTGATTGGTGTGAGTGTAGAGGACTTTTTTATAAAATGACCCTCCAGAAATTTGTAATTTGCGAAATGACCCTCTCAAAATTTTATTTGGAAAAGTAACCCTCTTTTCGCCACGCGGGCGCCAGGTCAGATATTTCTTATGAAGACGGTGAATGGTTCACCGTCTTCAGTAAGGCGGTGAATGATTCACCGCCTTTGTAATATACAAAGTGAAAGCGGTGAATGGTTCACAGCCTTCACTAAGACGGTGAACCATTCACCGCCTTTAGTGCAAATAGTCCAAATACCCCACAACCAACCGAATTTTGTCCAAGTCGTGGAGGCGGAGCTTAAACACAGATAAGACGGTGAATGATTCACCGTCTTTGTAGTACAACGTGAACGCGGTGAATGGTTCACCGTCTTCACTTTGTACTACAAACTAAACGGGGTGGCGTGCCCTTGAGAAGACAGTGAACCGTTCACCGTCTTCATTAGGTATACCCGAACCGCCACCTCTCTTCTTCTCCCTCGTGCTTTCGGTCTCTCTCTCTCTCTCTCTCTCTCTGCCCCTCCCTCTCCAGGAGCCCTCGCCGGCCGCCGTCGCCCCCGCCGGTCGCCGTCGCCCCCCGCCTCCGCCGCCCCTGCCAACCTCTCTCAGCAACCCACATTGCAAGTAGCAACTGCTGGATTTTCTCAAAATATGAATAAGCATTTTTTAGCTAATTAAGTTTGCTTTATATTTAATTTTATTACTCAATTAGCTATTGTTGGCTACCTGCTCCATGGCATTGTTAGTATTGTAGGTATTGTTGGCATTGTTGGCATTGTTGGCATTGTGGCAATAGGTTAGACTTGTAAAAACTAGGTTTAGATTGGTGAACCATTTGCCAATTTTACAATTGGTGTAAAAACTAGGTTTAGAATGGTTAACCCCTTTTTCTGTTGGGAGTAGTAGCAGTAGTCCTGATCAGATGCAACCTTTATTAATTTTTTGTATTATATTCACTAAATATTTTTAGAGGAGATTTGAAAGTTTTTTTTTTCTGTGTAGTTAAAATGGCTAGTCGTCGGATGTCTCTAAGTGTTCATTGGGATGGACATTGAGTTTTATCGAGATGAGTTAGATCAGCAGAGAGAGTCCCAGGTATGTATTAATGCTACCATATTTTTCAATATTATACAAACGTATTAATGCATTCAGCTGACTATTGGCTTGTTCACAGATTATATGGAGGCCTACATAGATACTATTATAGCCGCGCTACCGGTATTTTGTGTACAGGACAGTCAGGTCTGGCGATCGAGGACGACGCTGATTTGCTTTTATATTGTAGAGATGCATGTACCGGATCGAGTCCTATGACAGTTTGGTCTTCTCCAGCATATACCCATTAACGTGGAGACCATCCGTCGTGTCACTTCTCAGGGGCGGCCAGATGAGGATTGGGCAATCTTTCATGCTGCACACATCAAGAGATGGGGACAGAGATTACAGCACATTTTTGACCAGCTGCCAATTGCCGGTGATGACCCGATACAGGCGGCCTCCATTTATATGCAGTGGTATTGGCAGATAACGAGAAGATGGATTTCTCGTCCAGTACAGCGTCCATCGTTGACTTACCAGCCTCGTGGGCAGACCGAGAGAGCTTTCGTACAATCACTCATATATTGATTATTATTTTAATCTTATATTAATATAGATTGGAAAAAGTGAGTTTTTATCTATAATGCAGGTGGACGCATTACGATAGACTCACTACAGCATCAGACAGCTAGTTGATGATCCCCCTGTGATCCATACGATGCTGGAGTCTCTGACAGGCATCTATGCCCATATTGAGTCGGTACTGGAGCATGCTCCTGCCATACCTGTTGTCACGAATATCGGGGGTCGAGATTTTGGTCATGCCTCGTCATCGGGTCATCATATGCGACAGTCATCGTCTCCTATTGGATCATATTCGACATCGAGCCAGCGGGTGTCACGGTCTCCTTCTCATACTGACGTTGGAGTTATGCCCGCCGCCCCTTCGACATTTCCTTTCTTGACTTTGGACTTGGACTCGCTTCCGCCACCAGTCTCGCGAGCGTACTTTAGATCTGTCTATTCTCGTCGTCATGGCGCGTCATCATCACAGCATCGCCCAGCATCTACACCGACCACTGTCGAGGGTGATCGACCAGAGCTAGAGAAGACTCAGGCAATTCCGGAGCATCCTTAGGGCATCATTATCGCGGATCTCGATCAGATGGCCGGCATCGAGCCACTTGATGACGTACCTCCTGCTGAGCTCGATGTTGATCGTGGCCGTAGACGTGGACGTGGACGTGCACGCGGACGTGGCCGAGGATGTCGAGGGAGAGGAAGATCGAGAGACTGACATTTATATGATTTAGATCGAACACATTGTATAATATTACTACCTCTTTATTTAGTTCACATTTGTATATCTTTCTGTGTTTTTATTGATATTCCTATGCTATTGGTTGTATCTTGTTGTTCTACTTGTCTTGTTGTGTTTCTTGTTGAAAAATTTGTTCTCGTGAAATTTCTTGCTTCAAACTTGTAAAAATTATTGCTAAAAACTATTTAAAAAATAGGGTGTGTGCTGTTTGCACTAAAGGCGGTGAATGATTCACCGCCTTCATGAAGACGGTGAATCACTCACCGTCTTCACAAAGACGGTGAATGATTCACCGTCTTATCAGTGTTTCAGTACCACCTCCAGGACTTAGAGAAAATTTGGTTGGTTGCGGGGATTTCCACTAAAGGCGGTGAATGGTTCACCGTCTTAGTGAAGGCGGTGAACCATTCACCGCCTTCACTTTGTATACTACAAAGGCGGTGAATCGTTCACCGCCTTACTGAAGACGGTGAACCATTCACCGTCTTCAGAGGGGACATCCCACCTGGCGTCCGCGTGGCGAGAAGAGGGTTACTTTTCTAAATAAAATTTTGAGAGGGTCATTTCACAAATTACAAATTTCTAGTGGGTCATTTTATAAAAAAGTCCGAGTGTAGATTGTGAGTTGTATGGCATTGTAAAGGCTAGTACGCCATGCAAATATAGAAAAAACTCTGTCCGCCATGTTTTTTTGTATTTATGGCGGATATGTGGCTCCGTAGGCAAGCCAAGATTCAAAGAAAAAAATTATTTGGGTATTTTTCACAAACTCTAATTTTTAAGCGACACCTTTTTCTTAAAAAGGCTTACAAACAAGGCCCCAAGGCGTGATAGATTAAGATGATATCAGAGCAGCAACAACTATAATTTCACTCATAGGTATCTAAATAAACCAAAGGCTATGCTAACTATAGGAAAACCTAAGGCTTATTGTGAGAATCCGAATTTTGGGAATTTGAAATTCTCAGTGTTCCTCTCCCCCATTACTGTGTTTTTGATCAGTATACGTATATATATACCGGTATTTATATATATATATGTATATAAGTGATTTTAGTGGATTTTAATAGTTGTTGGTTTTTCGTCGCGGAGAGCGAACGGCTTAACGGCGCGATCCGGAGTCCGAATCTGACGAACCAAAATGGTGAGTTCGATGTCTCGGCAGTGCTGAACGCGATGGCGTGATCCGCGTCATCGTGCGACGAGCAGATGAAAAGTTATTCCATCTTGATCGCCGAGAGGTCGTAAGTCGCATTTTGTAATTTCGCGATTTGGACCCTGTTCTCGCACCGTTTCGCGTGAGATTGCTTGTGGAGGGGTGTTTGGGCATCTTGTGCTGGCTGAGAGGGACCTTGGGGTGTTTTGCTGAGTTTGGAGGGGTTTTTCTGTAATTTGGTTGGTGGAGGGGGTGGGTGAAACATCCCCTCACACTCTCTCTCTCTCTCTCTCCCTCTCTCACTCCCTTCTCTCCCCTGCTCCCAGGGGGGGGGGTGAGCACGAGGCTCCCCTGCCCCTCAGCCTCCTCCCCGAGCCCTGCCGGTCGCCGCCGGCCACCGCCTGGCCGGAGCTACCCCCCGGTCACCTCTCTCTCCCTTTTCTTCTTCTTCTCCTTCTTCTTCTTCCCGGAGGTGTGCACCCAGGGGAAACCCACGCCAGAGCTCCCCTGAGGTGGCACGACTGCTCGAGTCCTGCGCCGCCGCCGGTGACCGCCGCCGTGGGCCGCCGAGCTGCCGCAGCTGCTGCCAGGGCAGCTGCGGGCAGGGGGTTGGTGTGCCCGAGCCGCCGCCGGTTCGCGCCGCCTTGGGGGGTGAGCGCCCTCACCCTCAGGTCCTCCGGCGCCGCCCCTTTCTTCCCCGGCCGCCCCCGTGCCGCCGGTGCGCCGCCGCGCCGCCCGCGGCTCCTGCGTGCAAGCTGCAGGCAGGAGCAGCTGGAGGCCGCGCCCCGCCGCCTCCCGCCGCCTCGGAGGGTGAGCGCCGCCACCCTCGGGACCTCCGCCGCCGGTCTTCTCCTTCCCGGCCATCGCCGTGCTGCCGGAGCGCCGCCGCAGCCGCCGCGGCTGCCGCCTGTGCTCCTAAGGCACCCGCGGCTGTGAACTTCCGACCGCCGCCGCCGCCGTTGCCCGGAGTTGTCGCGGTCGCCCCTTCCCCGACGTCCGGCGGGTCCCTCTTGCCGGTGCTCGCGTCGCCGTCGGCTGCCGACGCCGTTCCTTGCCGGAGTAGGTGTGGCCGAGCCTTCCCGGAGCTAGGGCTCTTCCCCGCGCCGCCGCCGCCACTTCCCGCCGCCGGCTGAGGTGAGCCCCCTCTTCCTTGCCACCTCCTCTGCCGACCCTGGCCGCCGCTGGCCGTGCATGCCGGCCGGCAGCCGGCCGGAGCTGGTTGCTCCGGCCGGGGTCTTGCTTTGTTGGATTTTGGCCGTACCTTGGTGTTTGAGCTCCCCGTTGCCTCCCGGAGCTCGGAAAGGTGAGCACGATGATCGCGGCGATGCGCTGATCATCATGCTCACCTTAGTTTCTGTTTTGGGTGAGCCGTTTTACCGTTCGGCCTTCGTCGAGCATTTTTGCCTTGTGGATGCACTGTTTTTATGGGTTTTCCCGGACTGCGACTGTTCCCGTCGCAGTGAGGCTGTGAGCATGGCCTCCGTTACATCGTTGCCTATCCGCTGGTGCTTACGGAAGGTCGTGCGGATGTACGGTTTGCTCACACGGCCTTAGTTACGCTCGCTTTTGTGCTTGAGCTCGCTGTTTTTATGGGATTTCCCGGCTTGCGACTGGTCCTGTCGCAGCGGGACAGTGAGCACGGTCTCCGTGACGTCGCTACCTATCCGCTGGTGCTTGCGGAAGGTCGAGCGGACGTACGGTTTGCTCTAGCGGCTTAATTTAGTGATTGTATGTATGTGTATGTTGCATGTTTGGGGACTTTGGCGTTTGTGACAGCGTAGCGACGCTGTGGGCTGCAAGGGTAAGGTCTTGGAGACCTTGTGGACTGGTTGTCCAACCCCCTCGCCCTTCGTGTAGTTTCGGATTCGTTTCCGACGTGTTTTTCGATGAAATAATCGGCGAAACGCACGTTTCTAGTTGTGCGACTCACTCGCTGTTTTCGCGAGCGACTTGGCTTCATCGTGTAGCCTCGTTGGCTGTTCCTCATCGCTGTCCCGAAGTTCCGAGGACAGCGGATGAGTGATGTGGGGTTCCGGTGCCAAATTGGCACTTTTCGGGAACCCGGGAAGCCTTTACGGGTGCATTTGATGTTCGTGGCACCCCGAGCTTGTGCTCGCTGTCCCGTCACTTGGTTTCGTGTGTTCGGGGACAGCGAGGGACCTTGTTGGCTGTTTGGTACCCCTCTGGGGCTTTGTGTGGTTTCGGGATCGTCCCGGTGGGTTTCCCGGGCGATCCGTCGGTTTCGGGTTGTGTGAGCTTGGGTTTAGCGTCGACTTGGTGGACCTTGACCCTGTGAGTCTTTCGTAGGTCCTGTCGCGGTTCCCGAGAGCCGTCGGTGTTAGATTGGATCTTACCTACAGGTGGGTACTTCGATCCGGAGTCGGTTCAGTGGACTACGGTGATACCTTTCTATCCCTCCTTTCGCATTTCAGTTATTAGTTCACTTGACTCCCGTAGACTCTACTTATATGCGTGCTTGGATAGTAGAGTAGTTGTGGATTGCATGTTCCTTGAGACGACCCAGTTGGTCGGAGGTGATCGCCTGTTGTTTCGAGCGATCCTAGTTGTAGTTTATTGGTTGTTTCTCGGCTTGTTGCCGTTCTGTGGATTGAGCATATGCATCGATCGTCACAGCTCTTCCCGCACTTCACGTACACCGCGGTCTGATCCACCGTGTGGAGGTGTTCTTTTCCGGAAAAGGGTCGTGAATTTCTACCGACCCGTGAGCCCCGAGCATTGCGTCGGGATGGATGGTGCCGTTGGATTGAGCAGGGTGACAGTGCCAGGGCCACGTCCCGGTGGCTATAGATTGGGTTTACTTTGTGGTTATCTCCTTTGATGCATACTAGTTGCTTACAGTAGCATAGTTATTTCAGTTGTATGTTAGCCTCATACTTACTTGTGCTACTGTATACCATATCTATCTTTTGTTGACCCTCGTGCCGGTGTGTACACCTCGCCTTCGTCGGCTTGCGGTACCCACTGGGAGGGGAGACATGCGTGCATGTTCTCACCCCCCACCCCCTTTGCAGGTTTCAGGTGAGCAGGGTGGTGAGTGTCGGGACGCTGCGAGGCACGCCTAGATAGTAGCTCTAGAGGTTCCGACTCGTGAGGCTACATCCCCAGATTTGGTTATTCCCCTACCTCTATTTGATAGATGTAATGTGTGGTTCAGTTACCCCGTTGTAAATTCTAGCATGCTTATGTTGTGGATTCATTCTATATGCTTGTGTGATGACTGCATGCTTGGACTAGTTGATTGTATCCTTGTTTTTCAATCGTTTCGTTATCTAGCATTTCGGTTTTCTACCCCTCGTGGTAGCGTCGTAAAACAAGGTTTCCGTGTGGGAAACGGTTTTCAAATGAATTTCTGATTGCTCGGTTTTGTGATTTCAAAAAGAGAGTTCTCGTGTGGAGAACAGTTTTTCAAAGGCTTCTTCAATGATTGAGATTAGGGTTTCAAACTAAAGCTTCTGGGTAAGGAGCAGCTTTCTAGAATGATTGTTGCTTGTGCATTGCATCATCCTTCGCTTAAGGATTTGCTTAGATTCATACAGGTTAAGGACTGTTAGCTGTATGAATCTCTCGTTGTGTTGATGTGCTGTTGGGATGAATGAATGGTGGTTGTGATCCTGTTGTTTGTTTTTGGACGCCGTGCAAATACAGGGGAGGCTCTGTCCGTGTGTACAGTGGACCCTGTATTTGTGGCGGGTCTGTACGTGGCGCGGGCTAGGCTTTTCAAAAAATTAATTAGCACGTTTTTCCGCATCTTGAACTAGCCCTGGGCGTGACACTTATAGGCATGTGAAAGCGCGGGATGGTTGGGATTAAGTCCCGATAGGCTGGTTGAGTCTTATTAGTCTTGAGGTACATGGTTATCTTTTACCTCGTGTTTACGTTAAGGTTATGGCACGGACTCGTGCTTCTGTCGGGAGTTTTGGCAGATTACTAGGCAGGCACTGAGTGGCAGGGTGATATTCACTAAGTATAGCTGCTCATGGACTAGGTGATGGCTCTAATGGGCCAGGTATTGGGCCTATGCAATCGATTCAGTTGCTACCCCCCAGGCCCCACTTCTTGCGTAGGGCACGAGAGCTACCGCAGGCACCTCTGCTAGATGGCACACAGAGCGGCTACGGCCGCGGCTACTACGGGGGGCTGCTGGAGCACAGCCCGAGGTTTCGGTAGTGGCCGCTCAGGCGGCTGTGATGATGGTTGCTGCCAGCGCTATACTGGTGGCTGTGGGTGTCGCTCCTTTAGGCACCGTGGGTACGGCTGTGACGCCTACCTATAACTTACTTCTACTGGTAGTAGAGATTCACGGACGGTGGAGCGGACTCGGACAAAGGTGAATTTGGCGAGTTTAAGAATTATGACCCCCCAAAGTTTAGAGTCGACTCCCGACCTATGGATTAGGAGGTATGAGTCGATATTATGGAATGGCTCTTCAAAGAGCCCCAAGCAGGGCAATAGGTCAGTGTTGGTGTGCGAGCAAGAGTTCAACCGACTTGTTAACTATGTTCTGTTTATGTTGCGGAATGGGCAGCATAAGGTTTGGCTTTTGTGGGAAGTGTCGACAGGTTTCCACTGATTGAATCATCAGTGCGGGTGTCTCTATCTTCCGCTGGTTCATATGTCAACTTGACGTGGGTTGGAACTGGTTAGGACACAGTTTCAGTGTCAAGGTTCTTGGTTGGTGCATACTTCGTGTGCAGCTATCCCAACACCTAAATTAGTGTGTTGTGGGATAGCAGGTGGTCTATGTAGGCCTGGCCTGTCGTGAGTTACTCCATAAAGTTATTTGGAAGTGTCAACGCATTAGATGATGGTTGGGTGAGGTTGGAAAATCGGTTAAAGAAGTCGTGCTCCGATCACACTTGTACATGCGAGTTAGTGGCCCAGTGTCCCGGGCAGTCGTTGGTTGTTGTTGGGAGCCGTTGGACTCCTTTGGAGTTGGCTCATAGGTTGGTCTAGTTGCGAAGCCGGCTAGTGAAGCCAAAATTCCAACTGCGTTATGGTGCACTTCGGTGCTGCATAGGTTTATCCGTCAGTATTGTATATGTGTCGTCTCTCCAACAAGTTGTTGGTGATGGATCGAAGGGTACTTCGCTTTCTTTTGATAAGTACGTTGGTTGTAGATAACGTTGTTTCGAAAGTTGGGATGAATTATTGTATCCCATTCGGGAGTATCAGGATTGGGTCGGTGTGTTTCTTTGCAAGTCAATCTTTATAGATTGTCTTGTGAGAAGGCTAAGGTAGTGGTCGTCTCTGTCCACGTGGTGAGCCTTGGGTAATTCCCAGGTGGTATATGCGCAGTTGACTTATCGTCATGACAAAGGATGTATATTCCGGTTCGGGCCTAGGTGCATACCAGTCCAGTAGTTGTGCCCTGCACAGCTAGACGGTCTAATAGGTAGGGTAGTCTCGGTTGTGTTACCGGGAAATTGGATTTCCAGTTGGTAATGGTGTAAGTCTAGTCATTAGCTCAGGAGTCGTGGCACACGAAAGTGTACAAGGTATATGACATGGCTAATCACAGATAACAAAATAATGAATACCTAGGGATCCGTTATGTTAAATTGCTATTCTGGTCACTTGGTGATAGGTACGCCACGATCTCATTGAGACGGATACTTTGTGTTGCTGGAGACATCGATTGTTAGGGTTCCTTTGGGGGACGGTAGCGTCAGGGTCTCGTAGAGACAGATGTTGGGCATCACTGGTGGTTATGATCGCATGTTGCGATTGGCAACTCTATCTACTTAGTGACGAATCTGCAAGGAATTCTTGGTAGGTCGGATGTACCCAAACAATGAATATTGAGCAGGTCAGATTGATGAACTCAATTGGTATTGGCAGCCTTGGACCTTTTGGCCTAGGCGGAAGGTCAGGTCTTGAATCTCTTAGCCCAAGCGAAAAGTTAGGTCTTGGACCTAGGATAGTCGAATGCCATTGGTGGGTTTTTCGACGACAAGGGATTGGGCTTGATAACTTGTAGTGCAGACTGGTGGGAGGTTGTAGCCTCTGAGACGAGTGTTATTAAAACTAGATGAAACACGGAAGGGTTGATCACGAATTGGGCTCCTAGAGAGTTACTTCCGCTTATGTGAAATCCCTAGTAAAGGTCGGTTAGTCAAGGAGTTCCAACGGTTAGAGTTGGCAGTAGTACCCATGGAGTCAACTGCTTTGGCAATGATCTTGGTGGTATCACCACATTGGCGACTAGGTTTAGGTTAGAGAAGCAGTCAAGTTTGCGCCCTACACATGTTGCAAAGTGTATGGAGCAAGAGCTGGCAGTGGACTTGGTTCTACTCTGATGGTTCTGTTTGTTATCGGGACTCATTCGTAGGCCTGTTGATAACGACATGAGAAATAGAATCACGGCTGAGGTACATCAGCCTCTTTATAAGGTCTTTTCATCAGGATAAAGGCATAGAAGGTACGGCATGTAATTCAATGCTTAGTACGTTGGCAGCTATAAGCTGTGTATCAGCGGACGGTAGAAAAGGTTGCAACCCCTCGTGCTAGGGTGAAAGTGAGAATGAATCACGTGCAACTTCTTCGGATCGCTTCGTTTGCCCCAGGGCAACGACACGGTTTAGCTCGTGGTGAACTGGTTGACGAAGTTAGTCAGTTAGAGTGTGTTGTTCCGATCCTCGAAAATATACTTCAGGCATGGGTGTTGGAGTAGAATAAAGGGCAGTTCGAAAGTATTCTTTAGGCATGGGTGTTGGATTAGAATAAGCAATCAAAAAAGGTACGCTGTTATTGATAGGTGCACGATTTCACGCATCTGTGTGGTTTTAGGAAATGTGCGTGGTTGTTGACGTCAGTTCATTATCCATAGGGATGATGTCGGTGAGCCCGATGTTTGGGGCCAGACATGGTGGAGGAAACTCATGGTTATGTTTCAGGATACTAAGGCAAAGGCTAACAACTTACTCGAGTTGGCAAAGAAGTTGCGTGGACCAACGTCGATTTGACCTAGATTTTCAGGTTGGTGAGCATTTATTACTCAAGTTTTGGTAGGTGTGTGGGATCAGGTGGTCCAAACCACAGTACAGGTTTAGTCTGCAGGTTATTGGACGGTGGTGATCTCGGTGGGTTTTGGTCCGTAGGCTTAGGATTTGTGGAATGTCCCCCGTCTCGCCCGGGTGAATTGGGAGTAGCAGGAACCTACTCGAAGGTTAAACCATAATAGAGGAGCAATATCCAATTTGATTACGGTAGGTGCGTAGTCAAGTTTCGGGGACAAAACTTTCTTTAAGAGGGAAGTGATATAGAAACCGAAATATCTAAATTCCGAAAAAATAGGTTAATCGAATAATTTCGGAAAAAGGAAAGCTATTTCTGTAAAACATAATAGTTTTCAGTGAAACAAAAACTCCACCCTCAAGGTCTGGCAGTGTCGGAAGTCGTGGTGATGTCCTTTTTCAGATTTTGTATAGCAAAAGCACGGTCTAAAAATGATATATGGCAAGTGGCCAATTTGGGAAAATTGGGTTTTACGGTAAAAGGTGCGATATTTTATGTGTCGAATTACGTGCAAATCTATAGTAAAGTGCCGCTGGGCAAAATACACGTACTGGTGATTGCTTGATAAGAAACTCAAAGGTTGGAGGGCTAAATTGCAATTTTTACAAAGTGTGAAAAAAGAGCACTTTGCAAAGGGGCTATCACTTCATGTGAAAATTTTCACACTTTTTGCGAACGGAAGGATCCATGTGAAAATAGACTCGGAGGCGATTACACAGAATCAAGTTGCACAACAATCGAGGGTTTATGTGCAAAATCACAGGTTTAGTCTCAGATAGAATTTTTGATCGAGGAGTTTTTCGATAAGAAACGCGACATTTCAGATACTAAAGTGCACGAA